>OX463223.1:60993987-61318987 GCA_949820135.1 Sylvilagus floridanus | reverse complement strand
TCTAGGGGTTCAACATTTTTATAATCATCTGCAATTTTACTCGCGAACAGACAATGGAGTTCCTCGTGTTCTCATGACAGATGTTTAACTCTTACCTTTTCAATAAGTATAGTTAATTTAATTTTAAAACTTCATGAAAAACCATGATCTCAGTGGAGATATCTCTATATCATTATATTTATATTTAATCTATTAATAGCAATTTAACAAATTTCTATTAAGGATAATGTGTTTAAGGTGCTTAATATGTTTAATTAAGGATGTAATGTGGAAGCTGCTGGTATGAACAAACTTCAATTTATATTTTCAAGGATTTTATATTACAGATGGGAGGTAAAACATGAAAAAATACATAGCCATCTTATATTAGGCTATGTATGTATAAGATATTATACATAGCCATCTAAATATTAAGTAAGGAATTTAGAAAGTTCTATAGATATTCAGAGTGGAGGTAGCTCATTTGAGGATGGAGCAATTCGTGAAACTTTTGTAGAAGAGGTTGAACTTATGTACTATTGGAGAGGTAAAAATAAGTAGAAAGAATAGACAAGCATTAGCAATCATATGAGTAAAATTTAAGGAGTATAATAATCTTACTGTCTTGAAAGGAGTAAGAAGGAGAATGGTGTGAGAGTTATGGGTCAGAAGCACATTGTGGGGGCCGGTGCTGTGGTGTAGCTGGTAAAGCCGCCGCCTACAGTGCTAGCATCCCATATGGGTGCCAGTTCGAGTCCCGGCTGTTCCACTTCTGATCCAGCTTTCTGCTATGTCCTGGGAAAGCAGTGGAAGGTGGCCCAAGTGCTTGGGCTTCTGCACCCACGTGGGTGACCCAGAGGAAATTCCTGGCTCCTGGCTTCAGATTGGCATAGCTCCAGTCATTCCGGCCATCTGGGGAGTGAACCAGTGGATGGAAGATCTCTCTCTCTCTCTCTCTCTCTGCCTCTATCTCTCTTTTTAACTCTGACTTTCAAATAAATAAATCTTTAAAAAAAAGTAAAAATTAAAAAAGTGATGTCATTTTTAAAAAAAGAAACACATTGTGAAGGTTTAGGATGACAATGTAAGCACCCTGGAGTTTAGCACATACAACATAATTTTGCGCAAAAATTATAAAACTTGAGCCATCACAAAACTTGGCTTTGAAAATACACTATAAAGCTCTGGTGTGGAACCGGCATAAAACAAATGGATAGACTAATAGAAAAGAAATCCAGAAGTAGATCCACAAATTTATGGTGAACAGATTGTTGAAACAGTGTGTTACAGTGTTTTGAACAGTGGGACATTTGAAACAGTTGACACAATCTGTTGAAACAGTGTGTAAATAGTGTGTAAACAATGAGGAAAGTGCAGTCTCTTCCATAAATGATGTTGAGAAAAAGATCTCCACATGAGTAAGAATGAATATAAATCCCTATCCCATCCATATACAAAAATCAACCCAAACTGGATTAGAAATTCAATTGTTAAGTCCTGAAAATGTAAAATTACTCAGAGAAAATATAGAGGGGAAATCCTCATGGCATTATTTTTGGCAATGATCTTTGTATACGAAGTTCAAAACAGATAGGCAACAAAAGCACAAATAGACAAATGGGATTATTTAAAACTAAATTGCTTCTGCACAATGAAGGATATTATCAACAAAGTAAAAAATCAACAGAATGTAAAAATAATTGCAAACCATGTTTCTCATAAAGGGTTGATAGCTAAAATGTATAGAAGACTTTAAGAACTCAATAGTAAAAAGTTGAGTAACCTGATCTTTAAGAATGGGCAAAGTAACTTATTAGACATATCTCAAAAGAAGGCATGGACATGGTCAACAGGCATATGAAAAAATGCTGAACATTACTAATTATCAGGAAAGTGGCAACCAAAGCCCTCAGTGAAATATCACTTCATGCCTGTTAGAATGGTTTCTATTAAATAAAGCAAAAATAAGTATCAGCAAGATGTTGTGAACAGGGCACTCTTCTATATTGTTGGTGGTTGTGTATATCAATATAGGCATTATGGGAAACAGTATGGAGGATCCTTCAAAAATTGAAGATAGGGTTACTATATTATGTAGGTTATCCACTACTGGGTATGTATCCAAGGAAAATGAAATCAACATGGAATAGTCAAAGAGATATGTAAAGTCTCATGCTCATTGCAGCATTCTTCACAACAGTCAAGATACAGAGTGAACGTGCATGCATTTATGGATAAAAATTGTGGTATGGAATGCTATTCAACCTTTAAAACAGAAGAAAATCATGTTATTTGTCACAACATAGTTGAGTCTGGATGAATTTAAGTGAAATAAGCCAGGCACAGGTAAAACAATACAGCATGATCTCACTCATATATGTGAATTTTAAAAGGTTAAACTCATAGAATCAAAGAGTAAAATGGTGGCTACCAGGAGCTGGAGGAGGGTATTGAAATGTTAGTTCAATAATATACAATTTTGGTTGTATGGGAAAAATAAGTCAAGAGATCTATTGCAGGGCCAGTGCTGTGGCAAAGCAGGTTAAGCCACCATCTGCAGGGCCAGCATCCCACATGGGCGCCAGTTTGAGTCCCAGCTGCCCCACTTCTGATCCAGCTTCCTGCTAATGTGGTTGGGAAAGCATCAGAGGATGGCCCATGTCCTTGGGCCCCTGAACCCACTTGGGAGGCCTGGATGAAGCTCCTGGCTCCTGACTTTGGATCTGCCCAGCTCTAGGCATTATGGTCATTCCAGGAGTGAACCAGCAGATGAAAGACCTCTCTTTCTCCCCTTTTCTCTCTTTTTGTAACTCTGTCTTTCAAATAAATAAATAAATCTTTTTTAAAAAAGAAATCTGTTGTACAACATGGTCATTATATTTAATAATCATGTATTGCATGAAAAATTGCTAATAAAGTAAATTGAACTTGTTCTTACCACACACATAAATATGTGTAGTACACATTTATTAGTTCAATTTGGCCATTGAGCCATGTAAACATTTCAAAACATCATGTTGCACATAATATACACAATTTTTATTTGCCAAATAAAATTAATTACTTCCTTAAAAAAGACTTACTGTCCCTCAAAATTATGGTAGGAATTTTTTTTTAACTTTTTATCTCAGAATAATTTTAAATTTACAGGACAAAAATTGTGAAATACTACAAAGAAGTTTCATATACCTCACACCCAGTTTCCTCTATTATTAACATATTTTATTAGTATATTTGTATCAGTAGACAGTTCTCAAAAATAATACAAATGGCTGATAGATGAAAAAGTGCTCATCAGGGAAATGCAAATAAGAACCACAGTGAGATATCACCTTATCCCTATTAGAATGTTTATTATTATCAAAAAGACAGAAAGTAACAAATGCTGCCAAGAATGTGAAGAAAGGGGAACTCTCATGTACTGTTGGTGAGAATGTAAATTTGTACAGCAAGTGAGGAAACCATAAAGATTTCTTTAAAAACTAAAAATAGGGGGCCAGCGCTGTGGTGTAGTAGGCTAAGCCTCTGCCTGTGGCGCCGTCATCCCATGTGGGCACCAGTTCATGTCCTGGTTGCTCCTCTTCCAATCCAGTTTCTGCTTATGGCCTGGGAAAGCAGTGAAGATGGCTCAAGTGCTTGAGCCCTTGCACCAGCATGAGAGACTCAGAAGAAGCTCCTGGCTCCTAGCTATGGATTGACTCAGCTTGGGTTGTTGAGGCTTTTAGAGAGTGAACCAACAGATGGAAGTCTCTCTCCTCTCCTCTCCTCTCCTCTCTCTCTCTCTCTCTCTCTCTCTCTCTCTCTCTCTCTTTCTCTCTCTCTACCTCTCAAGCAAAATAGATAAAATATTTTTAAAAAACTAGAAATAAAACTGCCATATGATCCAGCAATCCAACTATGGGATATAATCCAAAAGACATGATGTAATTATATTAAAGGATATCCAATCTATCATATTTATTCAAGCACTATTCACGCTAATGGCAGGAATTTTGAATGCCTGCATTAAATTTTACTTGAAATGGAATAAAACAACTGGATAATTTCAGAATTTCAACACTAGCTGTCTTTAAAAATCTACTTTAGGAGTTGTCTGTGCATAATACTTAGAAGTTTTGGCTTATTTGAATAATTTATGTCCATTGAGAAAATTCTAAAATGCAAGTATTTGGTATTTTGAGGGGGGTGGAATAAAGGAACATATTGGTTTACTGTAAAAAAATTAGTAATGACTTATTTATCAAATAAAGCAATTGAGAATTATTTAATTTATTTGAATTTATTTTTTTCTCTCCATCTAATCAGCCTTATTCCCCCAATTTAGCTGAAGTGCATCCCGCAGGTTTACGTTGTATCTGGATAGAAGGAGGCTCATTTTTAGCAATCTCTATTTTGGCTTTCAGTACACATGGATCTTCAATGTTACGTAGCAGGACACCTTTTCTTATTGCTTCCATTAGGACACTCCTTGCTTTGTTGTATATGGGTGGAGTTGATGGAGATAATTTAAAATCAGGACTAAGTGGTGCATTGTAAGATTGGGACACTGATAGAGCCTGGGGGTTTGAAGCCTGGGAGCACGGAACGCAAGTTGATGGTGACTGTACGAAAGAAAACAATGGCTGTGGGGTTGGAGACTTCAAAGTTGAAGATGTTGATTGTGGTGGAATCAAATGCATTGCTGGTTGTGCAGTTGAAGGCCTTCCTGATTGAGCAATTGGAGATTTTCTTGATTGTGCATCTGCACTTCTTGACAGCGGAGGAGCTGAACTTCTTGGTGGCTGGGAAAGTGAACGTCTTGGTGCTGGGACTGAAGATCTTGATGGTTGTGGACGTGAAAATGACAGTGGAACTGAAATTTTTGATTTTTGTGGAGTTGAAAGTCTTGATAATGGTGTAATTGAAGATCTCGTTGCTGAAATCAGATATCTTGATGGTGGTGTAAGTGTAGATCTTGCTGATTCTGCAACTAAAGGTCTTGGTGATTTTGTTGATGCAGACCTTACAGATGGACAAACTGATGAAGCTGGCGGCTGTCCAACTGAAGCACGGCTACCTTGATCTGTGACTGTGTTCTTTGTTTCACTTCTATGTGAGAATACTGGACAAGGAGATATAGGTGGAGACATAACCTTTTCTTCTCTTTTTGGGAGTAGATCATTTGCAGTCAGTTTGTAATGCTGAAAAAGTTCAGTTACTGGTGGAGAGACAACAAGTTTAGGTGGAGTAATTGGAAGAGGTGCCTCAGAAGTAGTCTGTAGACAATCAGGACGTGCTGTTGTTGGTGGAGTTTTCAAAATCGGTGATGGAAGCTGAGTTGGGTAATGTATAATTGGATGAGGACTTGCCATCTTTGAAGCTCTTAAAACAGCTAACCAATCTGATGGTAATGGAGGTGGAGAAGTTGGTGCCGTGGGGCTCACAAACACATCTGTTTTAGGTTGAGTTTGAGGTTGAGGTTGCAACTCTTCTCCCATCCCAGTTCCATAATTAACACATGATTGTTTCAGGTCCTTAGGTCCCTCCATTGTTTTCTCCAAAGGCTTGGCTAACATCTTCCCTACAGTTCTTGTTAGAAGCTTACTGATTTCATTAAATTGGTATTTGGACAATGAGGAATGTTGAACGGGTTGACTGGCATAAGAATTAGTGATCGCTCCACAAATAGCTTGGGTATGTTCTACTGAAGCATTATCTTGCATCCTTTGACTTTGAAGCACACTTTTTGGTTCATTGAAATGATCCAGGTGCTTAGAAGTTTGCTTGAGCTTTCTCCCCTTTAGTTCTTTACTTTTATGTATGTTCTTTTCCTTACAAAGTTGAAAGAAACAGGAAGTCCCAGGAGAAATCTGTAAACCTGTATCATCTTGGTAATAAGCAGTAGGAATGTGGAGAGGTAATGTCTGCATGCAAGCATCATGCGTTTCATACATTTTAACAAGTAATGGCTTGGAGGAATGTACCTGCTGTTTTTGAATAGCTGTACTTTGAGAAGTCTTTTTTGATTTCCTAGCTGGCAAGAACAATCGTGGATTTTGATTCTTGTAAGTAATACCATCAGTTAAGTAGATTACACGCTCTTGTAAAACCTGAATTCTATAAAAAAAACAGTCAACCTCTTTGGATATTCCTCTAAGTAGGTCTTCAGCATATTTATCTAGATTATTTATTTGTATGGCTATATTGCTTAAAGATGTCTGGATTACTTGAACTATCTCATCTTGAATTTTGCGGGGTATTGCAAGTTGTTTTGGACACCGTTTATCTTTCTCTTCACTTAATGACATTTCAGATATATATCAGTTCATTAAAAACGTTAAGAGGCATTGTTTTCTTACCCTCTTTTAAGCATCTGCACCTTTTTCTTAGACACTCTGGTCTTCGTCAATTTCTGAGCTTCACCAGCAACAGGCTGTGCTTCTGGCATAGGCTGCTCTGATCTGGGGATGAGAGCTCTGTCTTCAGTGTTTGAGAGGTAACCTGGCAACAAAGTTCTATGTCAGAATCTTATGGTTGAGTCAGCAGTTGGCAAAGAATGACTCTATGTCATCATCACGCCCCTAGTGCATGCTGTCTCCTGAAGCTAGTTTCAAAAAGGTGTAGAGAGACACCCTTGAGAGGAAGAAATAAGGCTATTATCTAACCTTTCATTTAATGTTACTAGGTTTGAGAACAAACATTCCAAGTTATTCCCAGTTTACTTGTTTAACATTAAATAACAGCTATCTTTTTATGATTCCAAAATTATCTCGCAATTGTGATGGGACTTCTCAGCTCCACTTGGATATCAAACTGCCTTCTCAAACTTGTGCTTTGTTTTCTAATACATCCAAATCTGCCTCTTGTCCCTGTACCCCTCATCTCTGAGTATGGAAGTTCCATCCATTCAATTGTTCATGCCCAAAACCTAGAAGCTAGCTTCATCTTGATATCTCTCCTTCACTCTCTCACTCTAATTCACCAAGATCAATCAGCTTTACTCTTTAAATATAACTTCAATTATATCCAATCCTCTCCATATATTTTACCACTCTAGTATATGTCATCACTGTCTCTCATCAGGATGACCACAACAAATCTCCTAACTTGGCTTATTCATCCTCTTTTGTTTTCTTCCAATCTATTCTCTATCCTTCTTCCTTCCATGCATTCACACTTGGTTCCATTGATTGTATCCATCCATTCATGCATACAAGTGATCTTTTACAATGTCCAATCTATAATATCTCTAACATGGTAAAGCCAGATCACAAAACTTCACCTTCAGAAAGCAAATGATGAGAAGAAAAATGAGTTTTTAAAACAAAAAGCCTCATCAGTAATACTGAGAAAGAATGGATCACACTCTCCTAACTGTGTACTATGGAAAGTGATGTCCAAGGTTCAAGAGCTAAAGCATTTAAGATACTGGCACATAACTTCTATACATATTCCCTGAAGAGTTGTTCAGTGAAGGGACTGAAACTGAATTGACTGAACAAAATTGGAATGCATTTTGAAAAGTGTCATTCTTCTGAATACACTTTGAAAAGCGTCATACTTCTTAATCTAGAGGGAAGTGTATTGAAATGAAAAATGCATTTTTCCTTCACAATTCCATGCTAATTCAGAGTAAATAAAAAGCAAATAAACAAACAAACAACAAAATCTGCCAGGACTCTTTAGCTGGGAGGAACATGAGAAAGAGGAGGCAAAAGGTCTTAACTTGTCAGAGCTAATTACCTGTAAAAAATAATTAGATCTTTATCAAATTTGAAGATAAAAATTGTGGGAAACTAGTTACACGAAGCAATTCAAAGATGGTACCGAAAGGAAGTAAGGTGGTGGGCAGAATCCAAAGTTGTTTACCACTAAAACTGATTGGCTACGCAACATCAGGGGAGGTAACAAAACTAGTAACAAGTATATAGACATATGGCTAGTCCTATAGAAATCCCCCCGTAAGGTGATCATTTAAGTGATTGGTTGGTCCTTAGTCCTGCCCCAATGACTCTGCAGTTTTGTGCTATAAAAGGTTCTGTTACACACGGAATAAACGAGTCCTTGCTAGACTTGGCTCCCCGCCGCGTCTGATTTTCTCCGGGATCGGGAGGCTGGGGAACGGGCGAGTGGCGCACTCACCTTTCCTCGGACCCAGTCCATCCTGCACGGGTGGACTCAGACCCTGCAAAAAATGTGGTTAATTATACCAATAATGGCAAAGGAAGTGTGTAGCCTGTTGAGGAAAGAGATAAGGAAGATGCCCATTTAAATCAATCTCCCTAACTGTGGACCAAATCTCAAAACTGTAGCATGATTTCTGAGCAAAATGTCAATATTATAAGCTTAAAATACACATTCAGTAAAATAAAGAAAACATTGACAGGGAATTAACATTTTTCTTTTAGATAGATTTAAAAAAATTTCTCATTAATTCTTATGTTGATCTGGTATTAATACAAAGAACAGATTCAATGTAGCTCATAAATGCCATTCTAAGAATATAAAAAATGTTTCTTTCTTTTTTCCTTAATTTTTGAAAAAGCATTTTTAAAATATTTTATTGATTATTTATTTATTTGAAAGGCAGAGTTAAGAGAGAGAGTTAAGAGAGAAGAAAGGTCTTCCATCCACTGATTCACTCCCCAGATGGCCGCAATGGCCGGAGATGAGCCAATCCAAAGCCAGGAGCCTAGAGCTTCTTCTGGATCTCCCATGTGGGTGCAGTGGCCCAAGCACTTGGGGGCCATCTTCTACTGCTTTCTCAGGCCATAGCAGAGAGCTGGCTCAGAAGAGGAGCAGCCAGGACTAGAACTGGCATCCATATGGGATGGTGGTACTGCAGGAGGAGGATTAACTTACTGCATCACAGCGCTGGCAAAGATAGCATTTTAAATTTACATTATAGTCCAAGGCTTAATGCTACACTAAATAAAGAGCTCAACAAGTAAAACGTAAAAACAAACAAACAAACCATAACTCAGTAGGAATATAGATAGGCAAATAGGCAAAGGCTATAAGCAATAATTAAATAATAAGATTTTTAAAGAGAGTTGTGAGGTAGAAATTTAAATATAATATAATATTAAACAAATTAAAAAGTCCTAAACTCTGGTCCCAGGCTTGTACCTTCCTAAAGAGTGTTCTTCATCAGACATCACTGAAGATCATATCGGCGCCAGCCAGCTCTGCCACTCAGCACCCACCCCAGTCAATGGAAAGCCTTGGTGCACTGCTATCAGACATCCCAACTGCAGATGTGGGTGAAGTGGCTGGGGAAATCTTCCACAGTCCAGTCCCAAGAGCTTGTTGGGGCCCACTACAGCTTCTGTGCTTACAACAGGCCCAGGGATCATGTCTTGAGCAGGTGCTCTAGAAAGAGGCCCAAGAGCACACTTTTCAGGGGTCCTTGGATTTGAAATTGAGAACACTGAAACTGGTAGTAACTAAGGATCAAAATTTGTGAGGTGAAGGAACCAGGACCCAGTAGACAACATTTTTGCACTGTGCATAATAATGACATTCTATGTGGTTTGATTAAGCATTATGCTTTCCTTGCACACAACTCTCTTAATAAAAAGTTCAGAGCCATAAAAAATTATAGCAATTATTTTTCAACAGTATTTATTTAAATACTATATTAGTTTTTTACAGGTGTTGTATAAAAGTGTCACAAACTAAGTGGCTTAAAACCATTAAAAATTTGGGGCAGGAGCTGTGGTGCAGGGGGATAAGCCACTGTTTGGAATGCCTGCATCCATATTGGAGTGGCGGTTCGAGTCCCAGCTATTTCCCTTCTGATCCAGCTCCCTATTAATGTACTTCCGAAGCAGCAGATGATAGTTCAAGTATTTGAGTTCTTGCTACCCATGTGGGAGACCTAGATGGGATTCTTTGTTCCTAATGTTAGCCAGGCTGCTTCCCAGCTGCTGTAAGCCATTTGGGAAAATGAACCAGTGGATGGAAGATCTCTTTTTCTTTCTCTCTCTCCACCTCTCTGTAATTCTTTCAAGTCAACAAATAAATCTTTTAAA
Source organism: Sylvilagus floridanus (assembly GCA_949820135.1). Lineage (NCBI taxonomy): Eukaryota > Metazoa > Chordata > Mammalia > Lagomorpha > Leporidae > Sylvilagus > Sylvilagus floridanus. The sequence goes on along the minus strand of OX463223.1, from coordinate 61,308,995 downwards.
CAAACATTAAAAGTTTCATCTTTCAGACTTCCAGAGGCTATATAAATTAAAATCAAGGTGACTACTAGGCAAGCCCTGCTCTCTAAAACCTCTAGAGGATCTTCAAGAAATGGTACACTAGGTAATTTTCACTTGTGGCAGCATAATTCCAATTTGCGCCTCCACCTTTGCAAGAAATACTCTCTGGGTATTTCCCTGAGGGGGCTGAACTCAACCTATCACAAGTATTTGCCCACTTCTTCTGGGAAAAGGGAAAACAGATTTTTACTTAGACTTACTAACAAATGAGCATGCTCTGAAACAGGAACCAGCATGTGCTGTATAAGATCCAGCATGGGGAGCTGTGGTTAGGTGAATGGTATGAGATCAGATGTTTAGGACTGACAGACAATGTATTGGGAGGACATGGTTAAAAAATTGGGATTTTTAATCTGAGATTCACAGGAATCTATTGGGGGATTTAAACAACGATGAGGCATAATCCAATTTATGCATTAAAGGATCACTGGCTGTTGGCCAGAGGGTGGGTTGTAGACTCTTAAGAGTAGGTGAGGGGTTGACCATCCAGAAGGCAATGGCGACCTTCCCAGAAGCCCAGCGGCCGTCTGAGGCTAGGCGCTAAGGGGACGCCCAGTGCCTGTGGACACTTCGCCTTGTACTCCTCCAGGGACGTTCACTTCTGGGGTTCTCCATGGGAAGTGGATGCTTTGTGTGCCCTCCCAATCTGCCACAGTCAGCCGCTGTTGCCACTTCCCATTGCAGTTCAGCAGCCTACTTAAGCCTCTTGATCATGGCAGCTGACTTGGGACGCGAAGTACCGCGTTGTTCCCTTCGTGGATGCTCAATGCTGGCTGTTTGTTCTCGACCTGCAGGAACGCACGCCGGTCCAGACGGACCTGCAGCTGCACCCTAGGAATAGTCCACACCTCCCGCCTCCTGGTGGAGAATGAAATAGGCAACCGGGTGGAAACAAAAAGGGATGGAAAACAGGTACTCTTGACGTCACATTAGAAGTGCTAAGGCTATTCGAAGAGGGTGAAAGGCTCAGAGACTTCATAAAGGCCATAGACCTTGCTGTCTCTACAGTAGCAACCACTAGAGATCATAAGAGAAAAACCAAGGTGTGTTCACAGATGGTTGCTCCCTGGAGAGGCCAGGATGCAGACTATGGAGCAATGCTGCTCATCTGGCTTGACGACCAGAGCCAGCAATACATGCCCTTGAGTGTCACCATCAGTCGCGAGAAGGCTAAGAGTCTGTTTCTTGACTTAGAGTGTGAACGCACTCAAATGGAAGTTTAGTGCAAGTAAAGGGTCATTTATGAGATTCAAGGAGTGCCACTGTTGGCCTCACTTCAAGATGAACAGCTCTGCTATTGGCAACAATAAAGAGGTGCTGAAGAACATCATCAAGGCAGGTGAGTACAGCACCCCCTCCAACAAATTAATGTCAACAAAACAGAGCTTTATTGGAAGAGAGTGCTTGAAGGAACATTCATTTCTGCAAAAGAGAAAGCGAGCCAGGACTTAAGTCATCCAAAGATCATTTGAGGTCATTTCTTGGTGGCAACACAGCTAGGGACTTTAAGTACCCACTGGTGAATCACTCGGAAACCCTTAAGGCTCTACAACTTGCCTGTGATTTGGTGCTCAAATATAAAGGCCTGGGCAACCAGAGACATCATTCATGAGTAGTTCACATACTTTTTTTTCCCCTGCCGTTGAAAAATACTGTGTGCAAAATAATCTCACCAAGAAATCTGTATACTTCCTAGACAGTGCACCGTGCCATCCAGTGGATTCGCGTGCTCTTTCTGATAATGTGAGAGTAGACTATATTCAGTACAGTGCAACTGACTCAGTCCAGCCCATGGCTCAAGGTGTAGCCTCTGCCTTCGAAGCTCAGTACCTGGAAGGACTTTTGAGCACATTATGAAGGCAGCAGATGGTAAGAATGTGGATATGGTCGGGGAGTTTTGGACAAACATCATCATCATGAATGCTGTGGACAACACTGCAGTAGCTTGGGAGGAGCTGAAACCAGTGATGCTCAGGAGGGTGTGGAGGAAGATTTGGCTGGACTGTGTTGAACCTGAGTTTCTCCCAAAGACATCCCATTGCAAAGCTTCAACAAAACATTGTGACTCTTGTTAAAAATGTGGCTTTTGGAGAGTTTCAGAGGCTAGTGTGGAGCACTGGCTGCAATCCCACAAAAAAGCTCTCAAACAAGGAATGAATGCAACTGGGATGGAAGCAGGCAACCGGGGAGGGGGAACACGACAATGCTTAACCTGCCCTGCACCAACTAACCACAGGAGATTTGTCAGCGGCCTTCTCAGATTTCAAGGTCCTTACCAGCAACAGCCTGACTGATGAGTGGGACCTCGAAGCTTCCAGAATAATCAGTGGTGCAATAAACGGCTACAGGGAACTCTACAATTAAACAACAGCACCTCTCAAAGCAAATATGTTAGGTCGTTTTTCAGTTTGTATAACCAAAAGTTAATCAAGGTAAAGCCAGAAGCTCGAAGATAACCAGCTGAGCCTTTCTGTTTCCAGATGTTTAACATCCCTGGAAGTCTTGCTGCTGGCATTTACAATTTGACACTGGAAGTATTAAATTTTGTGGGAAAATTATATTTATTTATTTTATTTTTAAATTTTTTTGACAGGCATAGTTAGACAGTGAGAGAGAGAGAGAGAAACAGAGAAAGGTCTTCCTTTCCGTTGCTTCACCCCCCAAATGGCCACTATGGCTGGTGTGCTCTGGCCAACGCACTGCACCAATCTGAAGCCAGGAACCAGGCGCTTCCTCCTGGTCTCCCATGCGGGTGCAGGGCCCAAGCACTTGGGCCATCCTCTACTGCCTTCCCGGGCCACAACAGAGAGCTGGACTGGAAGAGGAGCAACCGGAACAGAATTCGGCGCCCCAACTGGGACTAGAACCTGGGGTGCCGGCGCCACAGGCCAGAGGATTAGCCCAGTGAGCCACTGCGCCAGCCGGGAAAATTATATTCAAACATATACTTTAAAAAGATTGCATGCAAGAATATTCAGGAAAACATTTTTTTTTACAAAAAAAAAATTGCAAAAGGAACACTTAGCCCTCCAAGACGTTAAAAGATTGTCTAAGATGAACATTTGGCCTAGTAGTTAAGGGGCCCACATCCCACATCACAGTGACTGAGTCTGATACAAGCTCCAGCTCCTGACTTCAGGTTCCTGCTATGCAGACTCTGGGAAGCAGGAGTGATGGCTCAGAGGGGTGCCTGCCGCCCACGCAGGAAGCTAATATTGAGTTCCAGTTCCCAGCTCCAACCCATTTAGAGAGTGAACCAGCAGATGGTAGCTCGCTCTCTTTCTCTTTCTGCCTGCCTCTCAAAATAAAAACAGTATAGATTTTCTATAATTAAAGCAGCCTGGTAGTTAGACCTGTGGATTAGAATAGAAAATCCAGAAATATCTAATAGACTTTGCTTACAGTGGTGCAGGACAACTCGTGAACCATTTGGAAAAAGACAAAACTGAATCCTAAATAAATAAATAAAAATTTTAAAAAAGAAGAAACACTGGATCCATACCTCATATCATACACAAGAACAGACTCCAAATGATTAGGGCTCTAAACGCCAAAGTGAAACCATGAAAAAAGACTTGGCACAAGCTCTGGGCGCAGCCCATAGGCCCCTCCGCCTGGGCCTGGGTGGAGTCTCCCACCCCTCACCAGGCGCCCGGAGTGTCCGCTCTGGGACAGAGTTCGAAGCTTACCCGCGGACTGCTTTGTAGGCAGGAGAATGAGAAGGCTTGGGCCGCAGCACTCATCGCCCCAGCCACCAGGACGCTGGGCGGCCACTGGCATTCAGGACACACCTGGCCAGGCCACTGGCTTGTGGTCTCATTACCCACAGTTACTGCCTGGCGGGCGGACCCGCCCTGGCCGAGGCATTGAAGCCCCGAGCTGACTTCTGTGACGTGTGTGCCTGCGGCTCCTGTGCCCTGTTGCGTAGGGAGCCCCAGCCTGGAACGTCACGCATGGGCAGTATCTGCAATTGCCGCCTCCAGTGGAGGTCTGGAGAAGGCTGCCTTTCTCCAGCTACAACCCAACCCTTAGAGGTGAGTGTCTCTGCTGACCTTGGTGAAGATGGTTCTTTATGTAAAATTGTGCGCCCCCATGTGAGGATACCTGGGAATGAATTTGTGTCCAAAAGCTGCCTTCTTGAACTTCCATCCTGGATGTTTCCATAACTAAGTATGCATTATTTCAGTCTTCATGATCTGTTAGCTTGCGAATTTTTTAAAGAGAGGACAAATTAAGACCTTGTCATAAATGTATTTCCAGAGGCTGGTATCGTGGCACAACGGGTGAAGCCACTGTGACACTGGTGTCCCATATAGGCGCTGGTTCCAGTATCAACTGCTCCACTTCTGATCTAGCTCCCTGCTGGATGGCCCAAACACTTGGGCCCCTGCCACTCTCCTGGGAGACTCAGAGTGAGTTCCAGGCTCCTGCTTTGGCTTGGCCTGGCTTAGCCCTGGGCATTGTGGCCATCTGGAGAGTGAACTAGTGGATAGAAGATCTTGCTCTCTGTCTCTCCTCTTTCTGTACCTCTGTATTTCAAATAAATAAATAAATCTTTTTAAGAAAAGGCTTGGGTGACTGCCTCTAACCTGACTATAGGGAAAGATGTCTGTGGCAATAGAATGCAAATGAAATGAAAAAAAAAAAGACTATGGTAGTAATCCAGTAAGAGATGAAAGAGATTGTACCTGTGTCAGTCTTTTAGATGTGTTTAGCATCTGCTCAGGAGATGAAACTCATTGTATATTGACACATTGTAGTTAAAATGCTGAGGCCACAATTTTGGAAATGCCCATGGGCTGGCCAATCTTTCTTTATAGATGGTGGATGGCCACAGACAGATGTTATTATGAGTAGAAGACACTAAATATAGTCTTTGTTGGAGGAGCCTACTTTTTTTTATCTGTGATTTGGAATGGGAGATGATGGCCTGAAGTGTGAGAAGTGTAGTGAAGAATAAATTAGGATATTTAGCCTCTAAGACCTACTATGATTCTAATATTCTAATATACCTTGGGTGTGTTTCTTCTCTCCAGGCATCAGTATTTCCAACAAGAGGATTGAACTAGATGATGCCTCAGAGGCTTCCGATGCTGATCATCCCAGTCCTATTCATTATGTAAATCTACCTGAATCAACTAATCAATATCACAGTGGATTCGTTAGACTTAAGATCTTTGTGGGCATCGTTGTTTGTTATGTATTTTTGGATAGTTCTCTTCTGTCATCTCCATTGCATTTGACAGTGTGCTGCAGGAAAACAAGCCCTTTTACTATGTAATACGTGACAGCTAGTATTCATTCTGAATAAGCTCTATTTAGTTAGCATTAGTAGTCTCAGTTTATAAAGGTTTATAAACATTTTTCTTGAAGATATGCCTGTGTCTACCACCTAGTCATATGTACATAGTCATATGTACAAGCTCATGCTGCAACACAATTTATTGATAAACTATACAACATTAAAAGAGAGAATAAATTTCATGACATAAACATTTGATTCAGACATCTCCTTCATGGGATCCTACTGGCCTGAATACAATTCTGTGTTAGAAGCATGGACATTCTATGCAGTAGTGGTTAACACCTCTGTTGTAAAATCCCAAAAATACCGGCAGCATAGTCAGACACACACTGTGAGTCTACAATAATATTTGAATTATACAAATTATTAGGAAATTGAGTATCAAATAAAACACAATAGAAGCCTATGCGATTCAAGTTTCATTGGCTCTCGTATCTTTATCAGTATCTGGAAGTCCTCTAAGATATGGTAGCAACTATCACAATGAAATAAACCCCAACTCTTTATGGGTTAGTCTGTATGAGGAGATGCCCATGCTCTAGGTCCTTGTAAGTGTGAAGGAGGTTCTTCCAATATATAAACCAACAGCAAATTGACACTCATGAAGGCAAAACAATGACTTGTTTGTCTAGAAAACTCACTTTCTGGTTAACTGTGCTACTACACAGGAGGGTGCTGGACGGTTTCCTGCTTAACTCTGACTTCTGTTAGGCTGCAGAGGCAAATCCAAATAGCAAGTACAAATACAACAGTACCTCGAACTGCTAAAATCCATTAAAATATTTGTTGAGATGACAGAATTGTTTTCTTGAAAGCCCAGAAATAGGTCATTTACCTGTTATTGCAAAAGAAGAATATAGATTATTTTAAATAGTTGTTTTGGTTTTTTCTTATAATTTATTTTTTCATGTTAATTTTTATTTTTGTTAATATTTATTTTGTTAATATTTATTTTTCATGTTATGTAATATTAATACTAATAGAACAGATTCAGTGTAGTTCATAGCTACAAATCTAAGAACACAATGAGATTCCCTTTCTCCCTTCCTCCTTTCCCGCCCTCCTTCCTTCCTTTTTTCTCTCCTTCCTTCCTTCTTTCTTTCCTTCCTTTCTTCCTTCTTTTCTTTCTTTCTCACCTTATGAGATAGCACATTTTTAACTAGAATTACAGTCAAGGGTATTTTGATCTTTTTAAAGATAATTTATTTATTTTACTTGAGACAGTTAACAGAGATAGGGATGAGAGAGAGAAAAAGAGAGAGCTCTTCCACTTGCTGACTCACACTCCCCAACTGAAGCCAGGAACCAGGAGCATCATCCAGGTCTCTCACATGGGTGCAGGGGCCCAAGTAATTGGGTCATTATCTGCTGTCTTTCCAGGCACATTAACAGGTAGCCGGATCCGAAGTGGAGCAGCTAGGTCTCCAACTAGCACTCATATGAGATGCTGGTGTCACAGGTGGCAGTTTAACCCTCTATGCCACAACATTGTCCATTGCTTTTATGTTTAAACAGCTTCTTTCAATGTGGATCCTCATCTCAACAAAAGGAACATGGCTTTGAAACTTTGTTTTGTTTCTTTTACAAAAAAAAAAAAAATTCCACCAGCAAAGCTTCCTCATTTAAAAGAAGTAAAAGAGAATTTTAAAGAAAAATCTTTACAAATAATATCAAGGCTACTGCTGTCCTTACGTAAAAATAGGAAACCCTAAAATAAATCAACTGAAGTTCTGGGAATAAAATCCTTCCATTGCTTTGAATTTAGCACTTCCTTCTTTGGTTTGGTCTTATAAGGTTAAGGAAATTTTGATATAGTTTTGGCATTTAGTACAGAGAAGGGTCTGGGATCAACAAAACAAAGTGAATTATCTACACAGAAACACAAAGTGTAAAAATACTGTTTCAGTACTAGTTATAGCATTACTTCACATTGGACAACACATTAAGGACAGATCCCTCATGAGACGTAAGTACACAGTGACTCCTGATGTTGATTTAACAATTTGACACTCTTGTTTATGGCGTCAGTATTTTACACTTTGTGTTTCTGTGTGGGTGCAAACTGATGAAATCTTTACTTAGTATATACTGAATCGATCTTCTGTATATAAAGATAATTGAAAATGAAAAAAAAAAAACCCTTGGTGTTAAATTGGAAATTGCATAGAAATTAATCAAATTTTTAAAAAAAAATCATGTAGGATCTCTATCCTTAATGTGCTGTACATTGTGAATTAATACTCTAACTAGTACTCCAACAGTATTTTTCACTTTGTGTTGCTATGTGGGGGCAAACTGTTGAAATCTTTATGTAATATATACTAAACTGATCTTCTGTATATAAAGAGAATTGAAAATGAATCTTGATGTGAATGCAAGGGGAGAGGGAGCGGGAAAGGGGAGGGTTGCGGGTGGGAGGGAAGTTATGGGGGGGAAGCCATTGTAATCCATGAGCTGTACTTTGGAAATTTATATTATTTAAATACAAGCTTTAAAAAAAATGAACTATCTGAGATCCCCTAGAATCCTGTAACTGGGAATAATCTCAGAAGTAATTTTGTCATACCACTTCCTATTACAGGTCAGTCTTCTCTTGAGCAGTTCTGAATTTAGTGCTTGCAAAGCTCTGCTTAAGTGTCTCTAAATCACAAAATCAAAGCTTATGGGGACTCAGGTTGGGTCCATTTATACTGATTCTGGGTTCTGAGACTAAATAATGTTAAACATCCTCCATGAGAAAGAAGGAAATGGTGGTTATAAGACAAATTTCCTAGATATTGCCAAGGGTTAAATAAGAGAAATAAAGCTTAGCTTTTGAATATATCAGGGAGATATAAATAGGAGATAAAATCAAATATCAGGACCTATGTGAACCTAAAATAGGATGGAAGAAGACAGAATGGCATCCAGGAAGTGCTGAACATTTGCCATAAATTTCTGTACGGTTTCTGCCTTGTTTTTGTCTGCTATTTACCTCAAATAATGTAGAAAGACTGCTTGATCGAAACGTATATGGCTAACATTGCTGATGGGATACTAACAATTTATTACATAATCAGGCAAATTTCATATATGAGTCATATAAGCATCTAAATATTTTGGTAAAAATGAGATGCAGAGAGACTAGGAAGTGAGAGACAACCTCATATGATATTAAGATAGATCCTATTAAACACCTGAAGAAAAAGAAAACTATTTTGCTTTTCATTTTCGGCAGTGAAAGTAGAGATAGGCTAGATGGTATAGGAAGCCAACAATTAGATTTGCAATTAAAGATTAATATTCTTATACATTCAACCTGACAAATGTTTCATTAGTGTTTCATTCAATTTAAAAACAAGTTTTTATTTTTATTTTTTTGAATGGCCAAGAAACAGAGAGTGACAGGAAGAGGTCTTCCATCTGCTGGTACACTCCCCAAATGCATGCAACAGCTGGGATGTGGCCAGGCCAAAGCTAGGTACTTGAAACTTAATTTGTGTCTCCCACATGGGTGGCAGGGATCTAAGTACTTGAGCCATCACCTGCTGCTTCCCAGGGTACACATTAGCAGGAAAATGGAATTGGTAGTAGAGCCTGTACTAAAACCCAAACATTCCAATATGGGAGGTGGCATCCCCAGAAGCAGTGAGCACTGTGCCAAACACCTGCCTCATTATCCAAATTTAAATATTTTCTCCTGTTAGGTTTCAGCCTTGTATATATGAGGGATCTTCAAACAGCTCATGGAAAATGCATATTCTGAAAAACTGCTTATGACTTTCTTTTTTTATTTAATAAATATAAATTTCCAAAGTACAGCTCATGGATTACAATGGCTTCCCCCCATAACTTCCCTCCCACTCGCAACCCTCACCTTTCCCGCTCCCTCTCCCATTCCATTCACATTAAGATTCATTTTCAATTCTCTTTATATACAGAAGATCAATTTAGTATATATTAAGTAAAGATTTCAACAGTTTGCACCCACACAGAAACATAAAGTGTAAAATACTGTTTGAGTACTAGTTATAGCATTAATTCACATTGAACAACACATTAAGGACAGAGATCCTACATGAGGAATAAGTGCACAGTGACTGCAGTTGTTGATTTAACAATTTGACACTCTTGTTTATAGCGTCAATAACCACCCTAGGCTCTTGTTATGAGTTTCCAAGGCTATGGAAACCTTTTAAGTTCGCCAACTCTGATCTTATTTAGACAAGGTCATAGTCAAAGTGGAAGTTATCTCTTCCCTTCAGAGAAAGGTACCTCCTTCTTTGATGGCCCCGTTCTTTCCACTGGGATCTCATTCGCAGAGATCTTTCATTTAGGTCTTCTTTTTTTTTTTTTTTCCAGAGTGTCTTGGCTTTCCATGCCTGAAATACTCTCCTGGGCTCTTCAGCCATATCTGAATGCCTTAAGGGATGATTCTGAGGCCAGAGTGCTGTTTAGGACAGCTGCCATTCTATGAATCTGCTGTTTATCCTGCTTCCCATGATGGATCGTTCTCTCCCTTTTTGATTCTATTAGTTAGTATTTGCAGACACTAGTCTTGTTTATGTGATCCCTTTGACTCTTAGACCTATCAGTGTGATCAATTGTGAACTGAAATTGATCACTTTGACTAGTGAGATGGCATTGGTACATGCTACCTTGATGGGATTGAATTGGAATTTCCTGGCACGTTTCTAACTCTACCATTTGGGGCAAGTCAGATTGTGCATGTCCCAAATTGTACATTTTGCACCAAAATAAATTTATATTTAATTCCGTTTTTCAAGAACTTTTGGAATAGCCTCATATTGTATGCTAGTGTGATGGTAAAAGTCAACTTCCAAAAGGTTTTAGCTTGCAACTGATTCGCCTTTTATTTGTCTCTTAATCATTACTGTCACCTTGACTACCTAACCATTGCCTTTCTGTTTTCACCTCAGCAATCAGATTGAAAAGGGATATGATTAGTCTGGAACCTTGTATTTAAAGTGAAAATTGACTTAGTGGAATACAAAAATTTTAACCTATGTTGCCTACAAAGGTGATGATGAGAAGTTGAGTTAATCTTCAGAATTCTGGAGTGACTTGGTAATTGGGTGTAGCAGATACTACAGAAGTGGAATAAGGCATGTGTGCTAGCTGTTGGTCCTTTTTCACAGTTAAGCAATGGTGTTCCTGCCTGCCAGCCACATGTCTTTTGTAGGAAAGGAACTATATATTTAGTCTATAGAATGGCAGATACAGAAGAGAGTTGGGTCAGGCATTAGTCTGAAAATAGCTGGATAATTTGAAAGTTTATTCACAATATGGCAGAATCCCCCACCTACCTCCTGCATCTGACACACAAACACATGCAATTTTCCTCACTTTGCTTTCAAAAGGCCTTTCAGGGAGGTTTATAACTTCTCAGTCTTCAGTTTGGTAAAATGATAAAATGGCATCAGAAGTAAGAACTTCAGGTGTATCTGAGAGTATGCCAAGTGAAATGTTTGCTTGATAACTTTTTGGTACTGCCCATAAATATAAAAACTTCAGTCCATCACATTTTAAAATTACCCCATTCTTAAACATTACAATCTAGAGTTAGAATTTGAGGAAAATCACCCAGTTGAGAGTGCCCATAGTAAACAAAAATGACAATCCAGGAAGGAACATAAAACTTCTAAATAATATAATTGTAGAGATATCTGTATTACCATGCTTATAGCCACCCAATTCACGATAGCAAAGATATGGCTTCAACCTAGGTGTCCATGAACTGATGATTGGATGAAGAAAATGTGGTGTACACACATCATGGAATATTACTCAGTCATAAAGAAAAATAAAACACTGTCATTTGGAACAAAATGGATGGAATTGGAGATCATTTTGCTCAATAAAATAAATTAGACAGACAACATAAATTCTACATATTTTCTCTCATATGTGGAAGTTAATACATGGAGAGAGTAAAAAAGTGTGAATGTTTTATTATTTGGTATATAGATGGCTATATTGTCTTCATTGAATTATACCATCTATGTAATAATATACCCATCACCTTATGATCATGGCATGAATCCCACATTCTCTGACATTAATATCCTTATTTCAAGAAAAATAATATGTGTGTGTATGTATATAATATCTACACAGGAATTTAACATTGTAAAATGGTAAAATATCAAATCTTTTCAAAAAAAGATTTATTTGTTTATTTGAAAGACATAGATACAGAGAGAGAAGGAGTGACAGAGACAGAGGCCTTCCATCCACTGATTCACTTCCCAAATGGTAGCAATGCCAGGAGCTGTGCTGATCTGAAGCCAGGAGCCAGAGCTTCTTCCAGGTCTCCCACGTGGGTGCAGGGGTCCAAGCACTTGGGCCATTTTCCACTGCATTCCCAGGCCATAGCAGAGAGCAGGATTGGAAGAGGAGCAGCTGGGACTAGAAGCAGTACCCATGTGGGATGCTGGCACCACAAGCAAAGACTTAATCTCCTAAGCCACATTGCTGGCCCATAAAATGTGAGACCTTAAAAATCAATAAATAAAATTAAAATAATAAATACATAAAAATGTGAAAAAAAGAAATAGTCCTACTCTTTGTGCTCTTGAAAATAGTTTACTACAAAAAGTCACCTTTTGCATGTCACTTGGATAAGACTCCTGGATGTCAGAAACAAGCTGTTTACATTCCCACTCTTCCCTTCATAAAAAATTAGTGCAACTATTTGTCACTACTGAATTATGGAAATAAAGTTATTGCTCATGAAATTGATCAAACTCTAGCTTTTTTCCCCCAAGTCTCAGAGTTTTGCACCACTCTCAACATGAGTGATCATATAACCTTTTCTTGATGATCCTGTCCCAGATTTGTTGACCTCAGGAGATGTGTTCCCTGATAAACTCTGATTATGCCACTCACTCCCCACAATGGTTCTTTCTAACTTTGTATACTTCTACCTATTTTTTTAAATCCCTTTTCTGGCTGAACTTTGAGATGGCTGCAGTTCTTATGATAGGATTGTTCTCCTTATTGTAATAGTATCCCAGCCTCTGTTGCAATAATACCTCTGAATACATATTTTCTTGCTAACTCTGTTTTGTTTTTTCATTTTACAAACTGAGTGGACGAAGCAGAAGACAGTGATCTGATTAGTCTTCTGGGGAGTATAAGTAAGACTAAGTTGATAGATGACTCTCCATGCTTGGAAAAGTATGCAGTACTCCATTTCCTCTCTTGGGTAGTGTCAGGTATTAGTTAATCCACCAATGAGCTGAGCCTCCAATTCATCCAACAGAAATGATGTTTACCTAGGTGGAACTTCAAAGAGATGGTGTGAAGTGTGAGAGATCACCACAGCCAGTTACATATTTGGGCCCTGGTGAAGTGGAGCCAGCACCCTATTCCAAACTGACATCAAGAAGGAAAGAGGTGGGGGCCAGCACTGTGGCCTGCAATGCCAGCATCCAAGATGGCACTGATCTGTGTCCTGGATGCTCCACTTCCAGTCCAGCTCCTTCCTAATGGCTTGGAAAAACAGTGGGAGACATCCCAAGTACTTGGGCACCTGCACCCACATGAGAGAACCAGATGAAGCTCTTAGCTCCTGGCTTCATCCTAACATCCTAACCTGGCCTGGACAACTGCAGCCATCTGGGGAGTGAACCAATGGATGGAAGATCTCTCTCTCTCTCTCTCTCTCTCTCTCTCTCTCTCTCTCTCTCTGTAACTCTGACTTTCAAATAAATAAATAAGTCTTTTTTTAAAAAATCTTAAAATTAAAAAAAGAAAGCAACAGGTGGTGAGAGGTGTAAATTAGTTGATACTCCTGCTTTCCAGCAGGGCCCATTGAGGAGCTGAACCTTCACCTCCAGCTAGTAGCACAGACTGAATGAGGTGGTGTGAATAAGCTCAACAGTTTCACTAAAGAATTCCACCAGGGGCCAGTGCCGTGGCTCACTTGGTTAATCTTCCACCTGCGGCGCCAGCATCCCATATAGCGCCGGGTTCTAGTCCCGGTTGCTCCTCTTCCAGTCCAGCTCTCTGCTGTGGCCCAGGAAGGCAGTGGAGGATGGCCCAAGTGCTTGGGCCCCCGCACCTGCGTGGGAGACCAGGAGGAAGCACCTGGCTCCTGGCTTTGGATCGGCGCAGTGCTGGCTGTAGCCAGGGGATGAAGGGAGGGAAGAATTGACAATAACTACTAATATGTATAGGATTTTTTTTTTTTGGATTGTGGTGGTGAAAGTATTCTGCAATTAAGGAGTGTTGAAGTTTGCAGAATTTTATTAATATACTAAAAATCATGAATTGTACACTTTAATTTTAATGACTTATTTATTTATTTGAAAGGTGGAGAGAGAGAGAGAGAGAGAGAGAGAGAGAGAGAGAGAGAGACTGGGAGGGAGGGAGGTAGAGACAGAAAGAGAGAAAGAAAGATCTTTCATCTACTGGTTCACTCACCAGGACCCAGAAGCTTGTTCCAGGTGCTCCACATGAGTGCAGTGCCCCAAGCATTTGGACCATCTTCCACTGCTTTCTCAGGCAGATTATCATTTGGTGGTGGATTAACCTGCCACAAAGCCAGCCCCCATTAATTGTGCACTTTAAAAATGTGTAACTTGGTACTTTTGAAATATAAAATGCATATATCATTAAAGATGTTATTATTTTAGAGAACACACATATATACCCAACATTTTTTTTGACAGGCAGAGTTAGACAGTGAGAGAGAGAGAGACAGAGAGAAAGGTCTTCCTTTTTCCGTTGGTTGGTTCACCCCCCCAAAGTGGATGTGATGGCTGGTGCGTTGCGGCTGGCGTGCTGCGCTGATCCGAAGCCAGGAGCCAAGTGCTTCCTCCTGGTCTCCCATGTGGGCGCAGGGCCCAAGGACCTGGGCCAAAGCAGAGAGCTGGACTGGAAGGTGGAGCAACCAGGACAGAATCTGGCTCCCCAACTGGGACTAGAACCGAGGGTGCTGGCGCTGCAGGCAGAGGGTTAGCCTAGTGAGCTGTGGCACTGGCCCCAAATTATTTTTTATAAATGTGCAAACTTAATTCAATAAACGTTGGCAGAGCAAGTGGGCATCAATAGGCAAAAAATTAACTCTGAATCAAGCTTCACACTTTACAAAAATTAATTAAAAAATGGATAATAGAATGAAAGTAAAATATAAAAATATCACTGGGACTTAGGACTAGGTGAAGCATTCTTGTCATCAAAAGCAAAATTCATAAAGGGGAAACTGATAAATTTGCTTTATCAAAATGAAAAACTTTTCGCACTAAAAGACCTTACCAAGGTAATGAAAATAGTTGTAGACCAGAAGGAAATATCTGAAAATCATGTATCTGACAAAGGCTTTGTATGTGGATTATATAAAGAAATATAAAAACAGTAATAAAAAGTCAAATTAGCAAATGAGTAAAAGACATCTCAACAAAGAGGATATACGTATGTCAAATAAACAGATGAATTGATGTATATTTTTATTACCTTTTATTTATTGTTTATGTATTTGGACAAGAAACGGAATGAGAGAGAGGCTAACTGACACACAAAGATATTCCATCTCCTGTTTCACTCACTAAATACCCTCGACAGCTGGGATTGAACTGGGCTGAAGCTAGGTCTCCCTCCATAGGTGGCAGGGACCCAAGCACTTGAGCCATCACTGCTACCTCTCAGGGTGTGCATTAGCCACAGGGATCAGAAACAACTGAGACTTCATCCAAGGCACTCCAGTAATGGATATGGGTGTCCTAAGTGGTGTTTTTAACTTTTGCTCCTTGATTTCTACTTTCATTATTTGTTATGGAAATAAAAAATTAAAGCCACAATGAGATATCAGTATTCAGTATCAAAATGTTTAAAATAAAAGAAAAACTAGTGGCAGCAGCAAATGCTGTTGAGAAGACAGAGAAAATGATCAGTCATGCACTTATGGGAGAATTGTGTTTTTTAAAAGATTTATCTGTTTGAAAGGCAGAGTTACAGGAGCAGAGACAGAGACAAAGGGAGGTCTTCCATCCGTTGGTTCACTCTCTAGATGGCGCAACAGCCGGAACTGCTCCAATCTGAAGCCAGGAGGCAGGAGCTTCTTCTGGGTTTCCCATATGGGTGCAGGGCCCCAAAGACTTATTTCATCCTCTACTGCTTTCCCAGGCCATAGCAGAGAGCTGGATTGGAAGTAGAGCAGCTGGGTCTCGAACCAGCGCCCATATGGGAGAATTGTAAAGAGATAATCCAGAGTTGGTTACAACTGAGCTGTATAAATTGTCACTCTGTTTTGTATATATCTGTGAACACTTTTTTAGTCACAGCCTACAGCATGCTTCTTTTCATATAGAAAATCAAATAATGCATAGATTTCCACAATGCTGAGGTTGAAAATGAACTTTGATAGCATATAGGCCAATCCTACTGTTGTACCAGTAGCTATTCAGTTAATAAAAGTGAGTCCTTTTCCCTCAGAAAGAAAGAAAATTATACTTATTATAGTTGCTTTATTGTGTAGGAAAATTATTTTTAAAATCATAGTGAAATTTTAAAGATGTGGTAAAACACAAATTACCTCCGTAACCGTTTTCTTCATGGTCATCACTGTTATCATATTTATTATTCCAATGGCACTAAATACAGTTGGAGGTTGATGCTGTTTCCTTAACCATTTTTAAGTGTGCTGTTTTGTAGTATTAAGATATTCACATTGTGTAACAGATTTCTAGAACTAATTCATATTCCCAAACTGAAACTCCATATCCATGAAACAACAATTGGCCATTTTCCTCTCCCCCAACTCCTTGCAAACAATCATTCTGCTTTCTGTTCTATGAATCAGACTACTTCAGATACTTCTTATATGTGGAATCACATAATATCATTTTGTGACTATTTTATTTCATTTAGCTTAATGTCCCAAAGATTCATTCAATAGAGAGTGGCAGAATTTTCTTCCTTTTTAGAATTGGGTAATATTCCATTATATGTATATACTACATTTTGTTTTTGTATTGATGGACATTTAAATCGCTTCTACTTCTGGGTTATTATGAAAATTTTGCCATGAACATGTGTGTGCAAGTATCTCTGTGAGATCATATTTTGAGTTGATTTGATATATAATTAGAAGTGATATTGCTGAATCATATGGAAATTCTATGTTTAATTTTTTGAAGAATTTTATGCTATTTTCTGCAGTGGCCCATTTTGCAGTTCCATCAGCAATGCACAATGGTTCCAACTTTTCCACATTTTTACCAATACATTTTATTTTGCTTTTTTACTGTAGCCATAATGTGAGGTAATATAAAGAACTCCAATAATTCAACACACAAAAATAATTAACTCAATTTAAAATACACAAAAAGATTTTGAATAAATATTGCTTCAAAGATGATATACAAATTGTCAAAGAGCATACAAAAAGATGCTTAACATCACTAATAACCAGAGAAATGCAAATAAAAACCACAATGAGTTATACTTTTTCTTTTTCACTCTGAATATTTTTTTCACCTTGCATATGAGAAGTTTTGGATTTTCTTACCTTAATATAGTCCTGTTAGGTCTTTAAGGCATCATTAGATAATAAGCAAAAGATAAAAATCAGAAATCAAAATCACAATAAAGCTCAAGATTTTTTATTGTGAGCTTTTGCAGTTTATAGTTTTAAAACTTTTTTCATCATCTTTTCTTTATGTCCTTTTGATTATCCTATTAAATCTAAGTAATTCAGTAATCTCAAAGCATTAAATTTTATTGTCAATATAGTTGAGATAAAAAACCATTTTGAAATGCTTCATATCATTCTAAAGCAAAGGCAGTACTTAAGGTCATGGGTTTATATTGCAGTCCTGCTCTAAAATGGGAAGTCACGATATTACCTAGACTTTGTTAGAGATATCATGACTTGAAATCTTCCTAGATATAGATCAAAGGACAGTAGTTTAGGGTCAGCTTTGAACCAACTGTTTAAGAATTAGTTTGATGTAACCAGGAAAAGCACCTAGCACCTGGCTCCTGCCATCGGATGAGCGCGGTGCGCCGGCCGCAGCGCACCAGCCGCGGCGGCCATTGGAGGGTGAACCAACAGCAAAAGGAAGACCTTTCTCTCTGTCTCTCTCTCTCACTGTCCACTCTGCCTGTCAATATATATATATATATATATATATATATCATGTAGGATCTCTGTCCTTAATGTGCTATACATTGTGAATTAATACTATAACTAGTACTCCAACAGTATTTTTCACTTTGTGTTGCTATGTGGGGGCAAACTGTTGAAATCTTTATGTAATATATACTAAACTGATCTTCTGTATATAAAGAGAATTGAAAATGAATCTTGATGTGAATGCAAGGGGAGAGGGAGTGGGAAAGGGGAGAGTTGCGGGTGGGAGGGAAGTTATGGGGGGGAAGCCATT
Source organism: Sylvilagus floridanus (assembly GCA_949820135.1). NCBI lineage: Eukaryota > Metazoa > Chordata > Mammalia > Lagomorpha > Leporidae > Sylvilagus > Sylvilagus floridanus. The sequence continues at coordinate 61,291,223 of OX463223.1, read as the reverse complement.
GTAATCTATAAGCTGTATTTTGGAAATTTATATTCTTTAAATAAAAGCGTTATTAAAAAAAAGAATTAGTTTGATGTAATCCTCAGTGTCCAGTGTTGATGAATATCAGTTTTAACAAGAAGATAGAAGCAGGTATTGGTGCTCTAACCTAGAATTTCTATGGAAGTACTGATTTCATATGTTCTCTGTGATCACCTGCACCAGTACATTCCCATTTGTAAACCATATATTTTGAATATTGGTGATTATAAGTAAAGTTAATCAAATTAAACTTTTTAAAAAATTAGAACCACTTTCATGTATTCTACTCAAATATTCTCCTGGGGATGCTTTTGTGAAACTCAAAATAAATTGTTCCTATTGTTCTTTTTAACTTCTGGGTACATAATTATTATATTCCAGCATATCTTGGAGATTGTTGAAAAATCATCAAGCAGAATGATCAAGTCAGTGACTTACACTGTTTTTGGGAAGTTGAATGACTGTGTCTGGATAAACTATTGCCCCAAACACATGCTATGGAAAAAAATTAATTGTAATAAAAATTGCTAAGAGCTAATATTGTCAGAAGATATTCTTCCTCTCTGAGAATAATAGGGAAGATGACAAGGGGTGTCACTGCGCAGAGGAGGCTGGCGTGATAACATTTCATTTCCCTTTCATTGGACAGTTTGTTTTGCAAAAAGAAATTCAATTAGTTGTTCTCTATTAAAATTTTTTATTTTTCCAAAGAAAAAAGACCTCTAACATCTCATAGGTGTTTAATGCCCCATGTGGGCAATTGCTTTCGGATTTTAACAGTACAATATGTTACAATATGCAGATATATATTCCTATTAATGTAGGTGGTAGCCTTCTTTCTGGGGGACAGCATGAAAACTTAGAATGAGAAGTATTCATATCCTTGGGAAAAGTGAGATGTTTGAGAGAGTTTTCTGGGAAAAGAACTGGACTACATGAGGGAAATGGGAAGCAGGATATGAGAAAATATAATCCCTAACAAGACAAATGTCATGGAATACTGAGGGTCAGAAATAGAAGAAAAGGATCTATTTTAAAAATCACTAATTTCACATTTTCAGTTATGGAAAGTGAGACTCTGAGAAGAGAAGTGATTTCCTCCAGATTAGAAAATTAAGAATTTTGCAAGGTTGGAGATTGAACTTCTGTCTTTTCACATGTAATCATGAGTTCTGTCTGTTACATTGCATTAATATATGTCATGTGAGTTGGAAGAAATTAGGAAATATTCTTTGGGTAAATGTCCAACAGGAGTAGGGGAAATTCCTACTTAAGACATATTTTCACAGAGTCTTATCCATTTGTTCATGTACTACAGATCTTTCCTTACCCATAATCCTTATTACAGTAGGTAGGACAAATAAACAAAAATCAAGCTATGACTGTGACTATGACTACATGATCATTCTCTGAATAACAGCCTGTGTTGGGAAAGATGACGAGTGAAACCCTTGGAAAACTTGAGTTCATATTTCTTCCCATTGATTTATGTTCAACTTAAAATTCTCATTTTCTCAAATGATGAAATGGCAGAACAATATAGTGAAATAAGTGATACACAGCTTCAATATCTCATGTATTTGATCAGTTTTTTAAAGAAACAAACAAAACACTCAAAGAAACAAAAAGCATTTACTGAGCACTTACAATGTGATCGAGTAATTTACCTATTATTTCATGTAATTCTAAAAACAACCCTATGTAGTGGAAACTATTATCCTTACTTTATAGCTTAAAAAATTAAAATGTAGCGATTGATTAAGTCACTTGACCTAGATTATATAACTAATATGTGGCAGATTTGTGATTCAAACCTGCTTCTTGGATGTTAGAATTTATGCTATTTCTACTGCAGTATTAACTTTAGTATCCTGTCATTTACTTAGAAATACTTATTGGATTAAACAATTAATACAGAGAACACCTTATGTCATATTCCCCATATTTTTAACATTTATTTATTTGAAAGAGCTACAGAGAAGAGAGAGAGTGAGAGAGCAAGAGAGAGAACAAGAGCGAGAGCGAGAGCGAGAGAGAGAGAGAGAAAGAGAAAGAGAGAGATGAATCTTCTATCCACTGGTTCATTCCACAGGTGGCCAAATGGCCAGGGCTGAGCCAGGCCAAGGCCAGGAGCCAGAAGAATTCTATGTGGGTACAGGGGCCCAAATACTTAAGCCATCTTCTATTGCTTTTCCCATGCCATTACATGGGAGCTGGATTGGAATTGGAGCAGCCGGGACTCAAACCAGCACCCATATGGGATGCTGGTGTCACAGGTGGCAGCTTTACCCATTATGCCATAACTCTGGCCCCAAATTCTCCACATTTTCCACACAGGATTATCTCAGCCTGAGATAGATATCATACCTAACTCTGCCATAGGAGAAATCAGTTATACAAAGAGTGGTATTAAAGGATATCCATTGTAGAAATACTTAAATATTTTTTGAGAGGGAGAGCGTGAGAGACAGAAAGCAAGCTCCCTTGTGCTGGTTCATGGCCCAGGTGCCCAAAAGTGGTTGGGACTAGACCAGGATGAAACCAGCAATCTAGAGTCCAATCTGTGTCTTCCATGTAGGTGATAGGCAACAAACTACTTGAGCCATCTCTTCACCTGCTGTGTCCCAGGCTGTGCATCAACCAGAAACTGGAATCAGAAGAGGATCTGGGGCTTGAACCCACGTGCTCCAGTATGGGACGTGAGCATCCCAACCAGTGTCTTAACTACTAGACCAAATGACCACCTCTTTATAATATTTTGCATTTGTAAGGATATTGCAAAATAATGGAAAAGTATTCAAATAAATTATGGATTAATGTTACAATCAAATGTTATATAGACTGATAATGATAGTTTCACATCTAACACGCTCATCAGTAGAGAGATAAATGTTTTATAGAATATCCCATAAATAAACAAAAACTATGGTGTCATTTTGTTTTACTTTATTTTTATTTAAAGGACAGAAAGAGAGAGTGAGGAGAAAGAGAGAGAGAGAGAAAGAGAGAGAGAGAGAGAGAGAGAGAGAGAGAGAGAATCTTATATCTGCTGGCTCACTCCTCAAATTCTCACAATAACCTGGACTAGGCTAGACTAAACACAGGAGCCTGAAACTCTATCCAAGCCTCCCACGTGAATGGCGGGGAATCAAGTACTTGAGCCATCTTCTACTGCCTCCAAAGGTGTGGATTAGCAGGAAGCTGGATCAGAAGTGGAGTAACTTGAACTTGAACAAGGTGCTCTAATATGGTGTAAGAACATCCCAAGTGGTGACTTAACAGCTACCCATAGTGCCACTTTAAAATAAAGCCAATTTGTATTTACAAACATTGAAAGATGAATTTAAAGAATTAAGTGGAAAAAAATCAACTTACTGGGGTGAGTGTTGTGTAACTGGTGAAGCTGCTGCCTTAGACACCAGCATTCCATGTGGGTGCCAGTTCGTGTCCTGGCTGTCCCACTACTGATCCAACTCCCGGCTAATGCCCTGAGAAAAGCAGTTAAAAATGGCACTTGGGCCCCTACCACTCATGTGGGAGACCAGGATAAGGCTCCGGTTCCTGGCTTCAGGCTAGTTCAGCCATGGCCATTGTGGCCATGTGGGGAGTGAACCAGAGGATGGAAGATCTCTGTCTCTTCCTCTTTCTCTGTAATTTTTTCAAATAAATATATCAATATAAAAATCTACTTACTAATTACTATGTATACTATGACACACTTTTTTACAAAAATGAATGCGTAAGCCTAAAAATTTGTGTAAAATACATATTATATATACATGTAAAGTACATATAAATACACATGACCACATATTATACACAAGCACATTAAGTGAAGGTGTCTAGAAAAAATAAAAATCTTGGGGTCAATGCTGTGGCCTAGCAAGTAGAGCCACCACCTGCAGTGCTGGCATCCATACGGGTGCCAGTTCAAGACCTGGCTGCTCTGCTTTTGATCCAGTTCTCTGCTATGGCCTGGGAAAGCAGTGGAAGATGGCCCAGGTCCTTGGGCCCCTGCACCTGTATGGGAGACCCAGAAGAAGCTTCTGGTTCCTGGCTTCAGATGGATGCAGCTCCGGCTGTTGCAGCCATCTGGGGAGTGAATCAGTGAATAGAAGACCTCTCTCTGTCTCTCTCTCTGCCTCTGCCTCTCTGTAACTCTGCCTTTCAAATAAATAAATAAATCTTATAAAAAAGGAAAAAAGAAAAATCTCAAAGGTTATATACCAAATTCTTGTCCTTTTCATGTTTAGGAGCATGAATATAAGAGACTTTTGCTTTCTGCTTTATTTCAGTATTGTGCGGATCTTTGAATGCATATATATTAATTTTATATTCATAAAAATAATAGATTTTTTAAAGCCTAGAAAAATGGAGAATAGCCACCTTTTTTTTTGAAACAGGAATAATCATCGCATGTTTTGGGGGGAAACTTATCCTCCATAAATAAAAATATAGTATGAAGGGAAAAGAAGGGGCTGGTGTCAGGTGTGGAGGCTGCAGTAACTTGGCCTAATTCGAGAATAACTGTGAAATCAGCTGCTTTGCTAACCTGACCAACACCTACTACCTGATGGCCACTGAAGGATTGGAGAACTTTCACAGCATGTTTGAAGGTGAGCTCATAGATACCATCCCCGTGCTGCACGCATTCATCGCTGGCTGTCACATCATCGGGCACCAGTGTGGGGGAACAGGCATGGTCTTCTGGTGCTCAACAACACCACTGACCAGGAGCTGGAACACATTTGCAATTGCCTTGCAGATTCAATGCAGATTTAGCCAGTAGAGGAGCAACTCTTGGCTTGGAACAATGTTACAACCTGCAATGACTACGTGGCCTTGGTTCACCCAAACCTGGACAGGGAGACAGAAGAAATCCTGGCTGATGTGTTCCAGGTGGCTGACCAGGTGCTAGTAGGAAGCCACTGTGTCTTCAGCAATCGGGGAGGACTGGTGTATCCCAAGATTACAACTGAAGACCAGGATGAACTCGCCTCTCTTCTACAGGCTCTACTTGTGGCAGGCACTGTGAAGCAAGGCAGTGAGGCGGTTGCAGCTGGCATGATGGTGAACGCCTGGTGTGCCTTCTGTGGCCTGGACATGACCAGCAGTGATGGAGAACGTCTCCATTCTGAACGAAGCCCAGCCCAGAATCCTTGCTACTAGCATGTGGGATTCCCTCATTGATAGCCTTTCCTGAGTCCTTTTCCATGCTGTTCCATGGGCTCCCGGCTCTGGACTTTGGCTCCCTCTCCATGTCATACCCAATTTGTACCGGATACTGACAGGTAGGTGGCAGAGAGCTAGCTCCCTGGGACTGAGTGGCTGGGTGCCCAGACCTTCTTCACCTGTGCTTATCACCCAGATCTATTGTTTCTGCAAAAACCTGCTGTGACACACTGATTGTGAATCCCTGTGGCTCCTGATGAGGGTTTTGCTGTCCTGTGCTATCCCATTAAAGAGCACCGCCTGTAAACATATATATTATATAAAATATTATATATACAGTATGAAACCATACTTGTTAAATTAGATAAATCACAATGTAACATGCGAGATGACCCTGAATTTGAGCCTTGTATATAGAAAAATAATCTCCTGTGATAGATGTATATACATGTCGAAGACATCCTTAGCTAAGTATTGGTGCAGTGGGGGTAATTCAATCTTTCCCTCACTATGTAGATTGTAGTAAGTTTCAGAAGAGTAAATAAAGAGATATCAAAATTTCAGTCTGGAGTAGGAAAAGTTATTAGTTATGATTTATCTTGGAGTGAGTAAAGGCTTTCATGTTTTTATTTTCTTGGTAGCAAGTATGTATGTAAACATATATGTAATTTTTAAAAAGTTTTATTTGTTTTTGATTACTTGAAAACTAGGGCAAAGGAGAGAGAGAGAGAGAGAGAGAATGAATCTTCTATTCACTGGTTCACTCCCCAGATGCCTGCAACAACTGGGACTGGGCCAAGTTGACGTGCAGACAATCCTGGTATTCCACGTGGATGTCAGGGACCTAAGGAGTATACTACCATCTGCTGCTTCCTAGGGTGCACATTAGCAGGAAACTGGATGGGGACTCAAACACAAGCATTCTGATTTGGGATGCAGACATCCCACATGGCATCATAACTGCTATGCCAAATGCCCACCCCTACATTGTTTAGGTTCTACAGTTTGATTGCAAAGAATGGCCATTCTTTGCAATTTACCCACCATTTCTCCCTGTCTTGGGGACAAGCACTTTCATCTCTTCTAGCTAATTATTTTGATATTAAATAAATAAACACCAACTAAATTCTATGTCTTAATAACCTATGTGCATTGCTACCTCTTGAAGAATATATCTTTTATTTTTTAACTTTTCTTTTTTTTTTCTTCTGATGATTCACTCCCCAAGTGGCTGCAGCAACTGGAGCTGGGCCAATCTGAAGCTAGGAGCCAGGAGCCAGGAGCTTCTTTTGGGTTTCTCAAGTGCTTGCAGCAGCCCAAGCATTTGGGCCATATTCTACTGTTTTCCCAAGCCACAGCAGAGAGTTGGATTGGAAGAGAAACAGCAGGGACATGAAACAGTGCCCATGTGGGATGCCAGCACTGCAGGTGGCAGCTTTACCCACTATGCCACAGTGCCAGCTTCTAACTTTTCTATTGATATTTTCACTTAGGCTAATGTATTCTTAACTTCCAAGAGCTCTTTGGAGTTCTCTATTTTTCCTTTTAAAAGAGATCTTATTTTATTTATTCATTTTATTTTTATGAATGAAATATTTCTCTCATCTCTAAAAACATCAATGGTAGATCCCCACATCATGCCACCCCTTAAACTAGTTTTCTTTTTCTGTGTAATTTCTGTTCATTACAATTTTTTTCCTTTTGGCTTATCTTGGCCCTTTTTCATGTTAGAGGTTTTCTCTAGCTATGTACTGCTTCTGTATTGTCTGCTCATATTTAAGAGTAAGAATTTAAAACGCTGATTGGAAGAAGCTCTGTGTGCATGTGTGGCCCATATCTATTCTGTGTGTTGTTCTAGAGAAGAGGTTGTCAACACTCTAGGACAAATAATTCTTTGTTGTATAGGGAAGAAACTGTCCTGTGACTAATAGGATGTTTAGCTGTGTCCTTGGTCTCTATCAACCAGGTACCAGTTGTATCTCCCCTCCCACCCAGTGACCATAACCAAAAATATCTCCATACATTGCAAAATGTCCCTTGACTGGGTGTGGAGGTTTGGCAAGTAGAATAACCCTTTGTTGAGAATCACCACTCTAGTGTTGTTATCCTGGGACATTTGGTTGGGGGACATTTAATATCTGTAAATTTTCAGTTATTTAACTGACAATCATGGTTTATATTGGGGCTGACATAGTGGCACAGTGGGTTAAGCCACTGTCTGTGATGAAAGCATCCCATATGAGTCACCATTGGAGTCCCAGCTGTTCTACTTCCTGTCCAGTTCCCTGTTAATGCACCTGGGAAGCCAGCAGAAGATGGCCCAAGCATTTGGGCCCCTACCACCCAAGTTGGAGACTTTGCATGGAGTTCCTGGGTCCTGGCAACAGCCTGGCCCAGCCCTGGCTATTGTAGTTATTTGAGCTACATCAACAGATGGAAGATCTCTCTCTTTCACTTTGTCTCTCCTTCTCTGCAACTCTCCCTTTCAAATAAATAAAATAAATCTTCAAAAATTGTTTATATTTATGGTGTACATCATGATGTTGTGTGTGTGTTTGTGTCTATAATACAACAGGTTTTCTATTTATTTATTTATTTGACAGATAGAGTTAGACAATGAGAGAGAAAGAGAGAGACAGAGAGAAAGGTCTTCCTTCCGTTGGTTCACGCCCTAAATGACTGCTATGGCTGGAACTGTGCTGATCCGAAGCCAGGAGCCAGGTGCTTTCTCCCAGACTCCTATGCGGGCACAGGGGCCCAAGCACTTGGGCCATCCTCCATTGCCTTCCTGGGCCACAGCAGAGAGCTGGACTGGAAGAGGAGCAGCCAGGACTAGAATCCATCGCCCATATGGGATGCCAGTGCCGCAGGCGGAGGGTTAACCTAGTGAGCCAAGGCCCAGCCCCCAACAGGTTTCTTTTATCCATTCATTCATTGGTGGACACTTAAGGTTCATTTTGTATCTTAGTCCTTGTGAACAATACTTCAATAAACATTAGAATATACATATTTCTTTAGCATACTGAGTTTACTTCCTTTTGATATTTAACCAGATGAGATTGTTTGATCCTCTGGTGGTCCACTTTTAAATTTGAGGACCCTCCATACTATTTTCCATAATGGCTATGCCAATTTACTTTCCCATCAAAGATATAAGTGCTGCCTTTTCTCGGCATCCTTCGTCAACACCTGCTATTTTTGTATTTTTGAGAATAGCCATTCTAACAAGCATGAAGTGATATCTCATTGTGGTTTTAATTTGCATTTTCCTGAAGATTAGGGATGTTGACTATCTTGTTATGTGTGTTGGCCATTTGTGTGCCTTCTTTAGAGAAGTGTCTATTCATTTCCTTTGCCTATTTTTAATTGGGTTATTTGTATTTTTGATTCGCTATGGAGATTGATTTACATTTTAAGGACCAATTTTATTTCTTCAACTTTATTTTTCCTCACCAATATGTTCTGAATTATTAATTAGACTATGTAGGTAAATATATTTGACTTAATTTTGATTGTGCAATTTGGCATTTTAATAGATATTTCTTTAATTAGCAATTTCTCCTTGCATTTGTAATAATTATTTCTTTACATAATTATTCAAGGAATTTTCATTACATACTAACTTTGTTTAAATTACCTTATAATTTATGTAAAACACAAAATTTTATACTATTAATTCATTCCCAATTTCTTTATCATTATTTTTATTTTAGACTACTGCCAGGTTTTTAAAGATGCTGACATTTTAGGGCAGTCTGTATGTGTGTGCTTGTGTATGTGTACCTTTCTAAGTCCTGTCCAAGAATCTCCATTCTGCAGGGAAATTAGTTGTTACATATGAAAATTATGATCAGTTGCTCTTTGCTTGTTTCTATTTTGTTTTTTGCTTTATCAAAATTTATCTTTTTAAAGGTGAATTGTACAGGGCTTTAGAGACAGTTTTTCCTCTTCTGGATATGTTTTGGAGATTATCTTCTTTGACTCTTTATCATAACTGCTAACAACTTATAAATCACTACAAGTATTTACTGGGTGGTGTGGGAATGAACACAGCATTTATTGTCATTTATCATCATTATGACCTTGGAAAAGTTGTTTGTTATCTCCATTTTTAGATTTTTTTGCTTTGATAAAGGAATAACTTAATAGGATTGATGTGATTATACCGTTTGTGATTATATTTTATAAATTTAAAAACTGTTTCACAAAAATTAAATGCTGGAGGCCGGCATTAACTTGGTTAATCCTCCGCCTGTGGCACCAGCCTCCCATATGGGTACCGGGTTCTAATCTCGGTTGCTCCTCTTCCATTCCAGCTCTCTGCTGTGGCTGGGAAGGCAGTGGAGGATGACCCAAGTGCTTGGGCTCTGCACCTGCATGGGAGACCAGGAGGAAGCACCTGGATCCTAGCCATTTGAGGGGTGAACCAACGGAAGGAAGACCTTTCTCTCTGTCTTTCTCACTGTCCAATTCTGCCTGTTAAATAAAAAAATTAAAAAATTAAATGCTGGATCAAAAGATTTTCAAACTGTTTAATTTATCCTCAATTCCCTATCCCCTGGAGTCCACTGATAAAATCAGACTTTCTCAAACACTTTTATTCTTTCTTTCACTTTTAAAAGATTTATTTATTTGAAAAACAGAAATGAGAGAGAGAGACAGAGACAGAGAGACGGAGAGACAGAGGAGAGATCCTCCACCCACTGATTCACTCCCCAAATGGCCACAATGGCCAGAGCTGGGCCAATCTGAAGTCAGAAACTAGGAGCTTCTTACGGTCTCCCACATGGGTACAGGGGCCCAAGCACTTGGGTTATCTTCTTCTGCTTTCCTGGGGACATTAACAGGGATTAGAAGTGTAGCACTCAGGACTCCAACTTGCACCCCTATGGGATGACAGCATTGCAGGCAGCAGCTTAATTTGCTATGCTACAGTGCAGGCCCTTCTATTTCTTTTTAAAAAGATAAAGTCTCAAAAGTTATTCCTTCTGTTTATCTGGAACTTTTTAAACTTGACCAGCAATATCCTCAGTCCCTCATTTCCTTTCACCCTTAGCCTCCTGTAACCATCATTATTTTTTAATGAGATCAACATTTTTAGACAACAAATTCAAGTGAGATTATGTGGTATTTTCTTTCTGTGCCTGATGTATTTTACTCAGCATAAGAAAGTAAGTTTCAAAAGCCTTACCACAAAAAATGATGAATATGTTAATGAGCTTAATTTAATCATTTCACATTGTACACATGTATCAAAAACTAACATTGTACTCCCTGAATGTATACAACTATGACTTGTGAATTAAAAATAGTATTAATACCTGAGAGATCCAAGATGGCTTAATAGTGGGAAGCCACACTAGCAGAAAGATACCAGAAATCAAAGGATCGCATTTCCCGGGGACTAACTGATAGGAATTTTCAGTTGAAAAATGAAGGAACAGAACACAGACTTCAAGGGACAGTGAAGAAAGAGGACAAACTACATTGGCTGGATACATGGTCAGCTATATCCTTCATATGCACAACTTGACGTTGGAAATGCCAGCTTCCCAAATCAAGGTAGGTAGAGGTTGTCATGTGCCCCGCTACCGGCAACTTTCACTGAAGAATTCCATAGTCCCCCACTGTCTTCATCTCCAACCTGCAAAGTTAACTGAGGTCTGAGTGACTACTTTGATCTGAGAAGGGAAACCACATTGCCTTCCTCTCCTTCCACATACCCTCAAAGTGCAAGGCCCAATTGACTATGTAGAGCTATGCAATTGATTTCTTTTCCATTGCTCTCAGAAGTGACCAGAGTCAGGACAACTTACTGGATGAAGAGCAGACCCCCTGCATCCTGCAACCAAGGGAGGTTTGAGCATAAGCACCAGAGCTGCACTCATTCACTCTACATGATCCAGGGGGTTCAACTCAGTTTCTTGGGGCTAGCCTGAGAAGTAACCCATAAAAAGTCCAGATCTGACCTGAGGAAGTTCCTCCACACTTCATAGCTCACAGTGCTGGGAACCCTGGTAACAAACCCAGCATAAGCCTTGGATGCTGCATGAGAAGTTGGAGCAGTTCTATCTGTGCCTTGCAGAACCAGGACTGTTGACATGTGTGCCACAAAGTTTGGAGTAATTCACTTCGCTTCATGCTATTTGGAGTGCTCTATATCCACCACTGTGCTTCAGGAAGGTGGCTACCACCATCCCCATCACCTCATTCCTAAATCTGGGTTACAATCCCACTGTATTCTGTAACATCAGGACTGTAACAAGCAGCACATATTTTCTGAAACCCAATAGGAGCTAGGGCAGAACCTGCATGCATTCAACATTTATGGACCCTTAACTGCCAGTGAAAATCTTCATACCTTATAGTCAAAGTGTAGGATAGAAGCAGGGTTCAGGTCACATTCCTCAGTCCTGGGACTAGGGCTTTTGTTGTTATAAACCCCATCAGTATTTGCATTCCCCCAGCAGTACCTGGAGAAGGCCCATCCACATTACACAGTCCTACAACTACAGCTATTTGTATTACAAGTTCCAGCATCACTCAGACTTACCAAAGGGACAAAAGGAGAGACATTTTGTGTCCTTCAGCACCTAGGATGAGGCCTTGATGATCACAATCCCTAGTATAACTGACACAAACTCCTTGGGTACTGAAGATACACATCCTAGGAAGTCCATATTCACCTCAAAGTCACATTGCCTCCCCTATGAACTGCTGAAGACTAGACCAGTGTCACTGACAACTGACATTGACTAAAGCAAAAGAAATCACTCAGAATTTACACTTCTGGGATCACCTAGAACCAAAAGCCAAAGTAACAAACCAAGTGATACTTTACATTCCCTCTAAACCATAAACTCTTTTCCAATAAAACCTACTCCATAAATAAGAGGGGAATATCACACCAGATACACAGATACACAGATGTCAATGTATGGACACAGGAAACATGAAGAAGCAAGGTAGCATGGCACTTCCAAAAGAACGAAACAGTTCTCCAGAAATAGATTCTGATCTGAAGAAAATCTATGAAATGCAAAAAGTAGAATTCAAAATAATGATTGTGAGGAAACTGAATGTAATAGAAGAAGAAAACAGAGAGCTTAAAGAAATAAAGAAATCAATAGGTGATATGAATTAAAAATTCACTAAAGAAATAGAAATCATTGAGAAGAACCAAACAAATTTTGGAGATAAAAATTTCAAGCAGTGAAATAAAAATGCGACTTAGAGCTTTCACAGCAGGATAGATCAACTGGAGAAAAGAATTTTTGACATTTCAGGCAACACTTTTAAAGTGAGAAAAAAACATCAAGCTACATATAAAGGAAAATCAATTAGACTAACAGCAGACTTCTCAGCAAAAGCCCTACAGGCCAGAAGAGAGTGGGATGATATATTAAAGATCTTAAAAGAAAAATAAAAACTTACAGCCAAGAATATTTTATCTAGCAAACCTTTCCTTTAGAAGTGAAGGAGAAATAAGGTATTTCCAAGATATGCAAAAACAAAGAACTTACCACCACCAGACCAGCTTTTTAAGAAACTCTGAAGGAAGTCCTACATTAGAAGTAAACATGAAAACATGTGACACAACCAAATTCACTAACACAGCAGGTACAATCAGTACACAATGAACAAATGACAGGTGATAGTTCTTATCAATACTAATCTTGAATGTAAGTGGATTAAAAATCTCCAGCCAGATTCATGTTGGCTGAATGGATAAAAAAGAAAAAAAGAGGCAAATATACGCTGCTTATGACAAACACTTCACAAATAAAGATACACATAGACTGAAAGGCAAGGGCTGGAAAAAGACATAGCAAGGCAAATGGAAACCAAAAAGGAGCAGAAATAGTTATCCTCATATCAGATAAAGCAGACTTTAAATTCAGTATTGTAAAAAGAGACAAAAAAGGACATTATATATTGATAAAATGATGGATTCAGCAGGAAAATATAACAATCATAGATGTATATGGATTCAGTGAAAGAATACCCTACACATACAGAAAATACTATTAAATGTAAAGCATGAAATAGGGTTCAATACAATAATAGTGGGGGACTTCAACACCCTACTGTCATCAATGAACAGATCATCCAGACAGAAAATCAACAAAGATTCATTGAAGTTGAACCACACTATTAACCAAATGGATGTAACAGCTATTTGCACCCATTTTTCTTATCAGTACATGGAACATTCTCTAGGATACACAACATTTTAGGCCACAGATCAATTCTCAGTAAATTTAAAAAATACTTTAAAAAGACTGAAATCATACCATGCATGTCCTCAGACCACAAAAGAATAAACCTAGAGATTAATAACAAGAACAATAAAGCATGTACAAATACATGAAAATTAAACAACGTGCTACTAAAGAACCCACGGGTCATTGAAAAAAATTAAAAAGAAATAAAAAACTTTATTGTGATAAAAATATAAATACAACATATGAAAACCTGTGGGATCGATGCTGGTGTTGTGGTACAGCAGGTTAATCAGCTGCCTACAACGTCAGCATCCCATGTGAGTGCTGGTTGGTCTCAACTGCTTGACTTCTGATCCAGATCCCTGCTAATGTGCATGGGAAAGCAGCAGAAGATGGCCCAAGTGTTTGGGTCCCTGCACCCATGTGGGTGACCTAGATGGAGTTCCTGGCTTTGGCCTGGTAGAACCCCAAGTGTGGCAGCAATTTGGTGAGTGACCCAAAGGATGGAAGATTCTCTTTCTCTTTCTCTCTCTCTCACTGCCTTTCAAATAAATATATAAATCTTAAAAAAAAATTTCAGAGGGAAGTTTAGGGGCAAGTTCTGTGGCTTAGCAGGTTAAAGCTGCAGTCTGCAGCACCGGTATCCCCTACAGGCACTGTTTCTAGCCTCAGCTACTCCACTTCTTATCCAGCTCGCTGCTGATGCGCCGGGGAAAGCACAGAGGATGGCCCAAGTGCATAGGCCCCTCCACCCACATGGGAGACCCAGACAAAGCTCCTCAATGCAGTCTTCGGTCTGGCCTAGTCTTGGCTGTTACAGTAATTGGAGAGTGAACTATTGGATGGAAGATCACTCGCTCTGTCCCTCTTTCTCTCTCTGTAATTCTGACTTTCAAATAAATAAAATAAATCATATATATAGATATATGTTCACTTTCACCATTCTTATTCAATATAGCTTTGGAAATATTGAGGCAATTAGAGAATAAAGAAATAAAGGACATCAAAATTGGAAAGCAGGAAGTCAAAATATCCAAGTTTGTAGATGACATGATGTTTTACATAGAAAAATATAAACACTGCACCAAAAAGCTGTTGGAACTGGTAAACCATTTTAGTAAAGTTGCAGGTTACAAAATAAAAACCCATACATCAGTAGCTTTTATATACACTAATGATGAGCTTTGCTGAAAGAAAAATAGAAACAGATACCCCTCTCACAATAGCCACAAAATTCTCAAATATTTAGGAATAAATTTAACCAAAAAAGTGAAATATCTCTGCAATGAAAATTATAAAACACTGGTAAAAGAGATCAGCAAGGGCACAAAAATGGAAAGCTAACCTTTGTTCATGGATTGGAAGAATCAATATATTAAAATGTGTATAATTTGGGGCCAGCTCTGTGGCATAGCGAATAAAAGGGCCGCCTACAGTGCCAGCATCCCATATGGGCACTGGTTTGAGACCCGGCTGCTCCTTTTCCAATCCAGCTCCCTGCTATGGCCTGGGAAAGCAGTAGAGGATGGCCCAAGTCCTTGGGCCCCTGCACCCATGTGGGAGACCCAGAAGAAGTTCCTGGCTCCTGGCTTTAAATTGTTGCAGCTCCGCTGCCATCACGGCCAATTGGGGAGTGAAACAGCAGATGGAAGACCTCTCTTTCTCTGCCTCTCCTTCTATCTCTGTGTTACTCTGACCTTCAGATAAATAAACAAATCTTTAAAAATGCATATAATTCTTAAAGCAATCTACAAATACAGTGAGGTCCCTATCAAAATATCTATCACATTTTTACAAAATTAGAAAAAGACAATCATAAAATTTATAAAGAATCACATAAGACCTGGAATAGCCAAAACGATCCTGAGCAAAAAATCACATCTGACTTCAAATAATAGAACAAAGCTATAGTAATTGGACTGCATGGCACTGGCAAAAAAAAAAGAAAGAAATTAATCCATATGCAAATAGCCAACTGTGTTCTGACACAAATGCCCAGATCATACATGGGAGAAAGGATAATCTGTTCACTAAATGGTGCTGGCAAAACTGGATGCATATACATAAAAGAATGAAATTACATAACTCTCTATTACCATATACAAAAATCAACTCAAGATGGATCAAAGACCTAAATTTAAGGCCTGATACTGTGAAGTTGCTGAAAGAAAGCGAAGGAGAAACCCTTCAAGATATTGGTGTAGGTGTTGATTTCTTGGATAAGACTCCCAAATCACAGGCAACAAAACTGAAACTAGACAAATGGGATTATATTAAACTCAGAAGCTTCTGCATAGCAAAGGAAACAATGGAGTGAAGAGACAGCTCACAGAATGGCAATTTATCTGATGAAGGATTAATATTTGAATAAATCAGCAATCTAAAAAACAAATCAACAAAAAATTCTAGGTAAAGAAATGGGCAAAGGGGCCAGCGCTGTGGTGTAGCAGGTAAAATTGCTGCCTGCAGCACTGGCATCCCATATGGGCACCGGTTCGGGTCCTGGCTGCTCCACTTCCAATCCAGCTCTCTGCTATGGCCTGGGAAAGCAGTGGAAGATGGCCCAAGTGCTTGGGCTCCTGCACCTGCATGGGAGACCTGAAAGAAGCTCCTGGCTTCTGGCTTCAGATCAGCACAGCTCCGGCCATTGTGGCCATCTGGGGAATGAAACAGTGGATGGAAGACCCCTCTCTCTCTCTCTCTCTCTCTCTCTCTCTGCCTCTTCTTATGTCTGTGTAACTCTGACTTTCAAGTAAATAAATAAGTCTTAAAAAAAATAAATGGGCAAAGGACCTCAATGGACAGTTCTCAAAAGAAGAAATACAAATGGCCAACAAATATGTGAAAAAATGCTCAACATCAGTAGCCATCAAGGAAATGCAAATCAAAACCACAATGAGATATCACCTCACCTTGTCAGAATGGCTAACATCCAAAAGACAGAGAGTAACAAGTGCTGGTGAGGTTATATAGAAAGGGAGACTCTTTCTTAAAGTGGTTTCTTTATTATTTGAAAGAGTTACAGAGAGAAGGGAAAGATGGGGTGGGGAGGAGACACATACACGCACGCACGCACACACACACACAGAGGGAGAGAGAGAGAGAGGGAGAGAGAGAGATCTTCCAATGGCCACCTCTTCACCAGGCTGAAGCCTGGAACCAGGAACTTTCTCTGGGTCTCCCACATGGGTACCAGGGTCCAAGCATTTGGGTCATCTTCTGCTGCTTTCCCAGGCATATTAGTATGGAGCTGGATTCGAACTGGAGCAGCTGGGATATGAATTGGTGCCAAAACAGGATACCAGTGTCACAAGCAACAGATTTACCCACTATGTCACAATACCAGCCCCTGAAAGAGGGCAAATTAGTGCACTCACTGTAGAAAGCAGTGTGATTTCTTCTCTCTTTTCTCTTTCTTTTGCCAAAAACCTTTTATTAAAGGTATACAAATTTCATGCATTTTATAAATACAACTTTATGAACATAATGTTTCTTCCCACCATACCCACCCTCCCACCACCACTACCTCCCTTCTTCCTCCTCCCTCTTCTATTCCCATTCTTATTTTTTACTAAGATCTATTTTCAATTAACTTCATGCACATAACATTAAATCTATACTAAGTAAAGAGTTCAACAAATAGTATGGAAAAAAAAAACTATTCCTCAACAGTAGAGACAAGGACTTTTCAAAGACATTGCTTCTCAAAATGTCAATTTCACTTATATAGATTACCTTTTAGGTGCTCTATTAGTTACCATAGATCAGGCAGAACATGTGGTATTTGTCCCTTTGGGACTCACTTATTTCACTAAGTATGATGCTTTCCAGTTACATCCATTTTGTTGCAAATAAGAGAATTTCATTTTTATGGCTGTATAGTACATATTCTATCCCATAATTTCTTCATTCAGTCTTCAGTTGACAGGCATTTGGGTTGATTTCATATCATAGCTATTGTGAATTGAGCTGCAATAAACATGGAGGTACAGATAGATAACTTTCATATGCAGATTTCATTTCCCTTGGGTAAATTCCCAGGAGTGGCATGCCTGGGTCATATGGCAGATCTATATGCAGATTTCTGAAGTATCGCCATATTGTATTCCACAGTGGCTATACCAGTTTACACTCCTACCAACAGCGAATTAGGGTATCTTTTTCTTAATTTCTGCATGAATGCCATTCTAAGGGGGGTAAGGTGAAAACTCATGGTGGTTTTGGTTTGCATTTCCCTGACAGCTAGTGATCCCAAGCATTTTTTCATGTGTCTGTTGGCTATTTGGATTTCCTCTTTTGAAAAATGCCTGTTTAAGTCCTTTGCCCATTTCTTAACTGAGTGTTTGTTGTGTTGTTTTGGAGTTTCTTGAGCTATTTATGTATTCTGCATATTGATCCTTTGTCAGCTGCATAGTTTGCAAATAATTTCTCCCATTCTGTCAGTTATCTCTTCACTTTGCAGTGCAGAAGCTTGTCCATTTGATATAATTCCGTTTATCGATTTTGGCTTTGATTGCCTGTTCCTCTGGGGTCTTTTCTGAGAAGTCTTTGCCTATGCCAATGTCTTGCAGGGTTTCCCCAATGTTTTCTAATAATTTGAAGGTATTGGGTTATAGATTTAGTCTTCGACCATTTTAAGTGGATTTTTCTGTAGGATTTAAGTAGGGGTTTTTCTTCATATTTCTGATTGTGGAAAACCATTTTTCCCAGCACCATTTCTTGAAGAGCCTGTCCTTGCTCCAGGAATTGGTTTTAGATCCTTGACCAAATATAAGTTGGTTATAGATGTTTGGATTGATTTTTGGTGTTTCTATTCTGTTCCATGGGGCTCTCCATCTGTTTTTGTATCAGTGCCATGCTGTTTTGATTATAACTGCCTGTAGTATGTCCTGAAATCTGATATTGTGATGCCTCTGGCTTTATTTTTGTTGTATAAGATTGCTTTAGCTATTTGAGGTCTCCTGTGTTTCCATATGAATTTCAAGATCATTTTTTCCATATCTGAGAAGAATGTTGTTGGTATTTTGATTGCCAAAGCACTGAATCTGATCTGTAAATTGCTTTTGGTAGTATGGACGTTTTGATGATATTGATTCTTCCAATCCATGAACATGGAGGATTTTTGCATTTTTTATGTCTTTTTCTATTTCTTTCTTTAAATGTTTTATAATTCTCAATGTAGAAATTTTTGAAGTCCTTGGTTAAATTTATTCCAAGGTATTTGATTTATCTGTGCCTATTGTGAATGGGATTGATCACAATAGCCAAAATACAAAATCAACCAATATTTTCATGGTCAGGTGAATGGATAAAGAAAATGTGATATGTGTGCGTGTGTGTGTGTGTGTGTGTGTACATATATGTATATACACACACCCACTGAAATAATATTCAGTTATAAAAAAGAATAAAATTCTACCATTTTCATAAAAATTTATGGAGGACATCATTTTGGGTGAAATAAGCCAGACCCAGAAAGATAAATAACTCATGTGGGAGCTGAAATTAAATGGAAAAAAGTGAAAAAACAAAAATAAAAAAGAAATGCCTGAATGTATTAATGTCGCTGCAAATGTAGGTTTGTCAAACTTTGTTTTATGTCTTTTTCAAGCCAATGATTATGAATGATATGCCTATATAGTTTTAATGATCCGTGATTATTTAAAAATCCACTGTATATGAATGAAATTAGCATCTTTTTATTTGATTATTGTTTATAGCCTTTGCCTATATTCTTGCTGAACTAGGGTCTTTTTACTTTTTACTTGTGGAACACTTTGTTTAGTGGAGCATTAAGCTTTTGACGGTAACATAAATTAAAAACACATTATCTAAAATTTTGAAAGGAAGAAAAAAAGGAAGGAAGGAAGGAAAAGAGAAAAGAAAAAGGGAAAGAGGGAAGGAATAAGGGAAGTACCATGTATCATTATATTAGAATTTTATCTATGAACTACATTGAATCTGTCCTGCTCATACTAATATCACATTACCTGAGAATTGTTGTGATTTTTATTGTAGTAATTATCATGCACTTTCTTAGAATTCTTAGCATTGTATCTATGAATTATACTGAATCTATCCTCTTTGTATTAATATCATATTAACTTGAGAATTGACAAGAATTGTGGTGTAGTAATTAGGCATTTGCTGTGACCTGAAAAACTGATCTATAATAAGTTCCTTAAAAATAATACATAATGTAATAATACATATGCCTACAATAAATTCTAAGATTTTAAATTTAGCCTATATATTAATAAACATTTCTCCTCTTCAAGTGTCATTAAAATGATAAAACAGTCAAAAATAAGAATTAAAATTATAATGCACTGAAAACAACAAGCAAAAGATAATTAAACTTAAATGTTAGGAATTTTTAGAAGATATTGGTTGATGGTAGTCAATGTGTGTTACCTAAAATCAGGAGGATGACTCCCCGATAAACCCATTAAATTACAAGATTGGTTATGTACAAGAGTTTGTTGGAAATGGGGTGGAAATATTTGAAGTGACACTTTTAATTTGACATTGAAACCTCAGTAGCAGTTATTTTTACAAATATTGTCAATACATGTAGTGACATATAACATCATAAATAAAAACAAAAGCACAAGAATTTTTATTTTTTAATTTTTATTTTTTTAACTTTTATTTAATAAATATAAATTTCCAAGGTTCAGCTTTTGGATTACAGTGGCTTTTTTCTCCCCCATAACTTTCCTCCCACCCACAACCCTCCCATCTCCCGCTCCCTCTCCCATTCCATTCACATCAGCATTCATTTTCAATTATCTTTATATACAGAAGATTAATTTAGTATATATTAAGTAAAGATTTCAACAGTTTGCACCCACACAGAAACACAAAGTGTAAAGTACTGTTTGAGTAGTAGTTATAGCATTAATTCACATTGTACAACACACTAAGGACAGAGATCCTACATGGGGAGTAAGTGCACAGTGACTGCTGTTGTTGACTTAACAATTTGACACTCTTGTTTATGGTGTCAGTAATCACCCGAGGCTCTTGTCATGAGTTGCCAAGGCTATGGAAGCCTTTTGAGTTCACTGATTCTGATCTTATTTAGACAAGGTCATAGTCAAAGTGGAAGTTCTCTCCTCCCTTCAGAGAGAGGTACCTCCTTCTTTGATGACCTGTTCTTTCCATTGGGATCTCACTCAGAGAGATCTTTTATTTAGGTCTTTTTTTTTTTTGCCAGAGTGTCTTGGCTTTCCATGCCTGAAATACTCTCATGGGCTCTCCAGCCAGATCCAAATGCCTTAAGGGATGATTCTGAGGCCAGAGTGCTGTTTAGGACATCTGCCATTCTGTGAGTCTGCTGTATATCCCGCTTGCCATGTTGGATGGTTCTCTCCCTTTTTGATTCTATTAGTTAGTATTTTCAGACACTAGTCTTGTTTATGTGATCCCTTTGACTCTTAGTCCTATCATTATGGTCAATTATGAACTGAAACTGATCCCTTGGACTAGTGAGATGGCATTGGTACATGCCACCTTGATGGGATTGAATTGGAATCCCCTGGCACGTTTCTAACTAATAACAAAACAGAAGGAAAATGAAACTAACTTGCAACTATACAAAAATAATCCCATGTAGCTCACAATGAATGTACCACAAATATGATGAATGATACAACAAAGTACAGAGAGAATAACCGTGATGAGATTTAAGGAAAGCATCTGAGTTTTAAAACTAGAGAGTTGCACTCTAAAACTCCATGAATTATCTGAATTGCACACATGCTTTACCTTAAAAATAATGGTTCTTAAAGATATAATTCTAAGGTAATGATACTATTATAACATTCAGTGATTTTGCTTTATATGTGGGCCAGAGAAAACAATGTTGTCATAATATTAACCTGTATATATCTCTATGATATTGTGATTTGTATTAAGAAAGCTATAGTTGGTCTTCAACCCTGTCCTCTGTTTCTTATTACACAACTCCTAAGATCCTTGGCACATGACTCCTAAACTCCTTGGTACCACAGTCAGGGGTTGGGAATCCTTTTTTTTTTTTTTCTGCCAAGGACCATTTGAATATTTATAACATCATTCATGGGCCAAAGTTATCAACTTAAAATCAGCATTATAGGTTTATTGAATTTTGAGTCCTTCTTGCAATTACCTTGGCAGGGTCAGACCAAGTGATTTCATGCACCTTATAGGGTCCCAGGCCTGGCATTCTCCACCCTTGACAATGGCAAGTGTCTTTTTGTGTGCTAATGAAATGACCTATGGCAGCTGTAGTTCTTGTTTGAGAACTGTCTTTTGCTTATTTCTTAACTGGATTGGTTGATTTTTTTGCTGTTGAATTATTTCCTAGAATATGCTCCATGTGCTGATGAGAAGTGTGTGTATTCTATAGTCATTGAATGAAATATTCTGCAAATGTCTTATAGGTTCATTTGCTCTCTAATATGGTTCAATTCTGATGTATCTTTATTGATTTTCATCTGCATAATCTGTCCTTTAGTGACAGTGGAGTTTTGAAGTTCCTCACTATTATTGTATTGGAGCCTATCTCTCTCTTTACGTTTAATATTTCCTCTATGTATTTGAATGGTCTTTTGTTGCTTGCATAGATATTTATAATTGCTATATCTTCTTGCTGAATGTGTCCTCTTATTGATATGTATGCGGATCTGACCCTCCAAGTACCACAGTTGAATGTACTATGCTTCAGGAATTGTAGCCCAGCCACAGTACCCGAGCTGCAGGACACAGAAGGAATAGTCCCCAGTTTCCACAGAGAATGTGAAGGTGATGCCAAGTATAGTGCCCTGCCCACCAAGCACCCTGCTCTAAGAGATTCAGAAGGGGCTTCCCCAGTTCTGGTCTTCTGGGCTTGTGTGTTGGCTACTATTGGTTCTGAGCCTCCAAAACAAATGAGAGCTTCCCTGCACTTTACAGAGTGAGTGAGGAAGTGTGGCTCTGGGCTGCGCCCTGCAAGCTTGAAGCACAGAATTCACAAAGGCCTGCACTCTGTGCAATGAAGCATTGTCTCTGACAGTTGTATCTTCTCGTAGCAACAGGACTGCTTGCTCTTCCTTAACACAACGTAGAGTTTAACAGCTGCACAAGAGCAGTTTTGCTCTGCGGCTTTGGGGGTGAAAGGGCAACTTGAGTTCCTTTTTTCTTCCTTCCTTTCCTTCCCTCCCTTCTCTCTCTCTCTCTTCTCTCTCTCTCTTCCTTCTTTCTCTTTCTTTGGAACAAAGGAGTTTTCTAGACAGGATTTAACCTTAGTGTAGACTATGGAATTATTCTATAGTTAGGGCTGTTGGCCTGTAACAATGGAGTCGGGGTGGGGGTGTCATGAGCTTTCCATTTTCCACCTTTTCCTGGCAAGATGAAGTCCCCCAAGTTGGGGAACCAGGGTAGGAGCAGAGATGTGCTTTGTTCCTTTCTGTATACTGGCTCTCCATATGACCGTGCTGTTTGCAGTTCTCATCATTTCTTTATTGAATTTTTCCCTCAGTCGACCTTCTGGAAATGTGGTCTTTCCTCTGCTGTACTGGTTCTTCTCTATGGTGGAGGCAAAGATCAATTTAATATGTAATAGATTTCCCTCTACTAATTTATAATTTTGACATGTAATAACTATGTACATAGCATTCACTATGTACACTATTCTAAAGACTTAAATAGAAATATAATATTGTGTTATTTAAGGAAAGGGATACATCCTGATAAATGTGTGGATAGGTGATATTGTTGTGTGAATAGCAGAGGGTACTTACAAAAACTGAGAGGCTACAATGTTACTAGGTTATCTATATTATAAGACAACTCTTGTTTGCAGTCTATCATTAAATAAATAAAACCTTGTTATATGGCACATGATTCTATTTTATTTGTAAAAATTTATTTATTTGAAAGGCAGAGATACACAGAGAGAAAGAGAGAGAGAGAGAGAGAGAGAGAGAGAGAGAGAGAGAGAGAGAAACGAATCTTCTATCCCTTGGTTCACACCCCAAATGGCCACAACTGCTGGGGCTGGGCCAAGCTGAAGCCAGGAGCCTGGAGTTTCACCACGTCTCCCACATGGGTGCAGGGGCCCAAGGATTTGGGCCGTTTGCTGCTGCTTTCCCAGCCACATCAGCAGGGAGCTAGATTGAAAGTGCAGCAGCCGAGATTTGAACGGGCACCCATATGGGATGCTGGTACTGCAGGCAGAGGCTTAACCTTCTACACCACAGTGCAGACCCCATGATTGTATTTTCATACCCACCAATGAATGAAGATACTAAGTATGGGTATAGAGTCAAACATTTTGCCCAAGTTGATGCAGATAGGAAGTAGCAGAGCAGGAACTCAAACCAATGTAACTAGGTTGCAGAGCCAGTTCTCTCAACATTATACTGTCTCTTAATAAGAATTACGTTACCAACTTCCCATACATATATTAGTCTGTTTCCAGGATTATTCTAGTTCATTGGTCTAATTGTATACCTTAGTGCAAACATTGTATCCTTAGTCTCTTTTGGTACATCTGAACATCTTCTAGAGTTAGTCATTGATTAATGGTCATGATTTTTTTCTTGGCTCTTTACTTTTCCACATGAATTATTGAATTACTTTACCAAATTTCATGAAATAGTCTATTGTAATTTTAATTGAAATTGCATTGAGTTTCTAGGTTAATTTGGGAATGACAGCATGACATCTTATCAATATTGAGGCTTTCCATGTGTGTACATGGTATGTCTCTTCATTTTTCTTTTAGGAAAGATTCATATTTAATTCCCTGAAGCTATTGCACATCTTTAATTAGGTTTATTTCCTTGTGCTTAATAATTTTGCTGCCATGTAGATGACAGCTTTTAAAATTTATATTTCTAATTGTTTGTTACTTCCCTACTGGGATATAAGTGATTTTTTGAAGTATTGATCAGACAACTTTCTTGTTCTCTCTCATTAATTATACTCTTTTAACTAAAGACTCAATTTCTTGCTTTATATAGAAAAATCTATTGTCTAAAAAATAATGCATTATAATGGAGGGTAGGCTGTTTTATCTGTAAATGACTGTAAAGGAAATAGTTCTAGCATCTCATTATTAAATAAGATGTAGGAAGCTCTTGTATTCTTGTCTTGTTAAGAATTTTATTTTTAAAATTATTATGACTGATAATGAATTTAATTGATACTTTTCTGTATATTTTCAGTGATTATTTCACCAACAATTTCTCAATGTGGCAAATTATATGATTAACATTGCTTAATGTTAAGTTTATACTCCTATTCATTCAAAATATTGACTTTTATTATAAAGTTGATGTCTTGCTAATAGTTATTTAGGATTTTTTCTGGATGTATTTTTAACTTTCGGTAGATGTTTATTCTAACAAATAACAAAACCAATGAAGTCCTCTGATTAGTGTATGCTGCTAAAAAATGTACAATGCTATAATATTACACGATATAAAATGCAATTTATGGAAAATTTTATCAAGTAAACAGCAGAAACAAATTGATTTTTACATTTGTGTATTTATTTGTGGGGTTTTTTTAAATTTATTTTTAAATTTTATTTAAGTTGTACAAGTTTCATATATTTGTGTTTTTAAATTAGGAAAATTATTGTTATATATTTTTAAAAATTTAGCTCATATCAGATGTTGGAATGTGACCGCTTATGTACTTTAACTAACATGTGGTTTTTAATACCACACAACCTAAATTGCTCAGTTCTTTATGTGTGCTCTAAAGTGAAAAATCTGCAGTAAAGTACAATGGAATAGCAAACTCCAGAGAAGAAATTCTCTAATCTTACATCTACAGAAGTACGTTATGAAAATGTTAAAATAAATGATCAAAGTGCATTTTTACAGTCAACAAGTGCAAGTATGCCATATTTCAGAGTGAAATGTCTTCTATTTAGTCAATAGATCTTGAACTAATAATAACTATTTTCTGTCCCCGATATGAATATAGTTCCATTTTTAATGACAAACTTTTAAATTGATCATCTGGCAAATACAACAGTTTGAAGCCTGGGATCTAAGAAGAACTACTCAGAGGATAAAATTTGAAAAGCAAACTGCTCCTGTTTATTCAAATAAAAGAAATCCCACCCTCAAAGCTCTAAAAATACACATAATTGGTAAATTTTCTCTCCTTAGGCTGATAAAAGGTAAACATTTGTCAATAAATTATTATTTAAATTGCAACAATTTCTACTAGGGCATATGTTACTTTTAATCATGTTTTTGAAAAAAATATATAAGATGATATATATAAAACTGAGCAAAACTAAAAGCATGTTTTTGTTTCTGGCTTGAAATTTGTTATTCTTTTTTTATGGAAAAGAAAAGTTAGATTTGTAAGTTTCTAAATATCTTAGATATTAGCTAAGAGCGCCGTCCTCCTCCAACCACGATTAAATGTTGTCAAGCCCTCCACCATGAATGGGATCCAGGCAGCTACCCTCTACTCCACAAAAGTGCTGACAGAGACCTGCAGAAACAGCTTCTGGAAATAGAGAAGTGCCCTGGAGATGTCGGCAATGATATGGCTCTAAGGTCCACTGAAATGCACTTAAGTTCCCAGAGGAGTAAAGATAGAGAATTCATCACCACCATACCAGTCCTACAAGAAATCCTAAAATGAGTCCTATATTCAGAGTAAACATCACAGAAACACATGATAGTTCAAAATTCACTAACAGGGCAGATCCACAAAAAAGAAAGATAAGAGAATCCACCTCCATCATGACAGAGTGACTCAAAACACAAAGGCCAATAATAAAGAAAAAAACAGAGAATATTAAAAAGCAATCAGTAAGAATTCAACAGAATAACAGGAATTTATTATTTGTCAACACTAAGTTTGAATATAAATGGATTCTATTACCAACCAAAAGATGTATGTTGACCTAATGGATAAAAATACAAGATCTCACTGTATGTTGCCTACAAGAAACTCACTTCACGGTTAAAAGTACACACAGACTGAAAGTGAATAGTTGAAAAAATATATAATATGCCAATAGAAACCTCAAATAATCTGGAGCAGCTACACTCACATTTAAAATAGATTTTAAATCAAAAAACTATAAAAATAGACAAATAAAAACAATAAGTATTGATAAGAAGATCAATTCAGCAAGAAGATATACCATCCTCATAATTACATGTGCATCCAATGCAAGACCACCTAAATATGTAAAGCAAATGTTATTAGACCTAAGAGGAGAAATAGACTCCAATACAATAATAGTGGGAGAATTCATATATTTTTTGGTAAAGATTTATTTATTTATTTAAAACAGGAAATGACACACATTTGCTGGTTCAATCCCCAAACAGCCAGGTCCGGGCTAGGTCAAAGTCAGGAGCCTGGAACTCCATCTTGGTTCCCCAAAAGGGGCTTAAGTGTGCGGGCCATCATCCACTGTCTTCCCAGGCTCATTATCAGGGAGCTAGATAGGAAGCAGAGGATCTAAGCAGCAGCTTAACCTGCCACACAACACTGGCTCCTGTGGTAACTTCAACACTCCACTGTATAAATAAATGGACAGATGATGCAGACAAAAAATCGACGAAGATACATCAGAGGGGCTGCAATAGCTGAAGATGGGCCAGTCTGAAGCCAGGAGCCAGGAGGTTTTTCTGGGTCTCCGCATGGGTTCAGGGGCCCAAGCACTTGGGCCATCCTCTGCTGCTTTCCCAGTCATATTAGCAGAGAGCTGGATTGGAAGTGGAGCTGCTGTGATTCGAACCACTGCCTATATGGATTTAAATTTCTGCTGCTCCAGTTCTGATTCAGCTCCCTGCTAATATGCCTGGGAAATCAGTAGAAACTGGTCCAAGCGTTTGTGCCCCTGCACCCAGTTGGGAGACCCAGATGAAGCTCATAGTTCCTGGCTTTGGCCTGGCCCAGCCCTGGCTGTTGCAGCCATTTAGGAAGTGTACAAGTGAGTAGAAAATTCTCTCTTTTTCTCTCTCTCTCGCTTTCTCAACTCTGTATTTCAAATAAATAAATCTATTTTAAAAAGACATTAACATAAAATATGATTCCTGTCTTACAATAAATGTGACAGGTGCTTAAACAAAAGTGCTCTGACTAGAAGAACATTACTATATGCAAGGCAGCACAGGGTAGCTATAGACAAAATCTCATTGTAGAAGAATTAAAAAAACATTTTTAAGAAGTAAACCACAAAAGTAAATTATTTGCCATCAACAGAATAACCAGATCAATTAGAATAAAAAAAGTCAGACAACAAAACAGCCTAAATTAGTCTGTGAAGTATTTGTAAAATGATTAACGACGTAACAGAACCAAGTAAACAGGAAAAGAATAAAAGCAAAACATAAGATGACAATTTTATTCAAAATGACAGGAGATTGGTGATAAAAATTGTCATTTTAAAAATACATACACAGGTGGCCGGCTCTGTGGCGCAGTGGGTTAACACCCTGGCCTGAATCACCAGCGTTCCATATGGGCACTGGTTCAAGACCCAGCTGCTCCACTCCAATCCAGCTCTCTGCTCTGCTCTGGGAAAGCAGTAGAAGATGGTCCAAGTCCTTGGGCCCCTGCACCCGCATGGGAGACCAGGAGGAAGCTCCTGGTTCCTGGCTTCAGATTGGCACAGCCCCAGCCAGAGGGCTGTTGAGGCCAACTGGCAAGTGAACCAACGGAAGGAAGACTTCTCTCTCTCTGCCTCTCCTCTCTCTGTGTAACTCTGACTTTCAAATAAATAAAAAAAAATACATACACAGAAGCCTTCTGCAAGTCCTCAAGCTGCAGAGCCACACTCACAGAACTGGAAGAAGTAAGGCCAGCCTGTCTCTGCTCTGTTCTCTGGCATCGCTGAACAGGACCCCGAGGCCTAAGGGCTGAAGGTGTCGTCTGATATCCACGAGGGCAAAGACCATGAGTACAGAAGCCAGAGTTTTCAGAAGAGGCAGAGTAGTTTGAAGCCAGAGGAAAAGGAACCCCTGGAGGAACTTCAAGTACAAGTGTCAGAAAGTTGAGAGAGCTAGAGCAAGCAAGAAGTGGAGCAGGGAGCGGGACTGAGAGGAGCTGTGAGTGCGACTGGCAGAGGGGACACTGGCAGCGAGTAGGACAGAAAGAAGGCAGGAGAGGCAGTTGGGCTGGGGATGTGGACAGGTAGTTGTTACAGAAGCAGGAATTGCTACCAGGAGCGAGACAGGAGGCATCACCTAGACCGCTCTCAGAGCACAGACCCCGACCTCCAGGAGGCAAAAGACAATGACCAAGCTGGGGGAGCAGTTCCATGACCCCGGGGAGCAGACCAAGAGCACAGAGCAGTCCGGATCCTGGAGGCTGAGGCTGTGAGGGCCACTGCCTCTTCACGGGCCTGGAGGCCACTGTACCCACCAAAACCTCGTGGGCCATTCTCCTGTTTCTAAACTCAGCCTGCAAAGATCATTTTTAAAAAGCCAGTTCATACAAAGTGTTGACAAATAGTTTTAAAATACCTATGAAAGTGGATGCAGGATAACGTATTCTCCAAAATTACTATAATTTTTTTGTATAATGGTTTCTTGCAAAATTCCATGTCTTAAAATTGTGATACTTTCTTGAGAGAAAATAAAAACTCAATATTTTTATGTAAAATTACAGAACTGAGGAAGTGTCTCCAAAAGTATATTGCTTTTTCAGATTATAAAGTTATCTTTTGATGTGTTTTCATTTTTCCATTTGTTTCAATAAATATTTTGATTTTCTTTTAAATTACTTCAATGATTCATTGGTCATTTAGTGGGATGTTGTTCAGTTTCATTGTATTTGCAAATTTTCTATTGATCTTATTGATTTTCAGTTTTATTCCTTTGTAATCTGAGACAATAAATGTCATAATTTCAAGTTTTTTTTTAACTGAGACTTGATTTGTGTCATAATATAAAGTGTTTCCTATAAAATGCTCCATTTTAGTGGCCGGCACTCTGGTGTAGCCGGTTAAGCCTCCACCTGAAGTGCCGACATCTCATATGAGCATTGGTTCAAGTCCTGGCTGTTCCACTTCTGATCTAGCTCCCTGCTAATGCACTTGGGAAAGCAGCAGAGGATGGCCCAAATACCCATGTGGGAGACCAGGAAGAAGCTCCTGGTTCCTGGCTTTGACCTAGCATAGACCTGGCCCTTGCGGCCATTTGGGGAGTAAACCAGCAGATGAAAGATCTCTCTCTCTCTCTCACTCTCTCTCTCTCTCCTTTTTTTTTTATCTGTATCTCTGCCTTTCAAATAAATAAGTAAATCTTTAGAAAAAAATAGAATGTTCCATGTTGGGGCTGGAACTGTGGTGCAGTGGGTAAACCCATCACTTGCAACACAGGGATGACATAATGGCACTAGTTCAAGTCCCAGCTGCTCTACTTCAATCCAGATCCTTGCTAATGGCCTGGGAAAACTTCAGAAAATGGCCCAAGAGCTAGGACCCCTCCAGAATTCAGCCTGGCCCAACACTTGCTACTGCAGCTGTTCAGGAAGTAAACCAATAGATAGAAGGCTTTTCCCTCCCTCACTGTAGCTCTGACATTCGAAATAAATAAATAAATAAATCTTAAAAATAAGTTGAAATTACACATGCAGTATATTATAGCCCCAAATGTTTGTGAAATACAAACCTTGTATTATTTTTTCTAATGGGAACCCAAGTATTTATGGAGGAATTATTTCTAATTCATCCTTTGTTTTAATCTACGGAGCTTGGTGGCTCACAGGTTTATTCAGAAAGTCTTACTTTTATCTCCTATATCACACAGGTTCGCATTTTCAACTTTTGTGCTTATAACTAATTTGAAATACACATCACTAGACTACTGTAATCAGTTTTTTGTCTGTTGCGGCTCTCACACATAGAAAGATTACTGGTAGTACCATCTTGTATTCTTACTTCTCTCGTCATCAGTATTCTCTTCATTTTTTTTTTTTTTTTGACAGGCAGAGTAGACAGTGAGAGAGAGAGAGACAGAGAGAAAGGTCTTCCTTTTCCGGTGGTTCACCCTCCAATGGCCGCTATGGCCAGTGCACCGCGCTGATCTGAAGCCAGGAGCCAGGTGCTTCTCCTGGTATCTCATGCGGGTGCAGGGCCCAAGCACCAGGGCCATCCTCCACTGCCTTACCAGGCCACAGCAGAGAGCTGGACTGGAAGAGGAGCAACCAGGACAGAATCCAGCACCCTAACCGGGACTAGAACACAGGGTGCCAGTGCCGCAGGTGGAGGATTAGCCTATTGAGCCCTGGCGCCGGCCCTCTTCATTCTTTTAAAATGGAAAATTCTCCTGTCATGTTTGTTAACTCAATAAGAAAAAAAATACTGTATTTTATTGAGTATATTTGTGTCTGTAGCAGGTGGATTTTTCAGATTATCAAGCAAATTAACTAAACATACTTAAGATTGCTCACTGAGTTTCAAGTATATAATACAATATTATTAACTCTGATGAGCACCATACTGTGCTCTAGGTTTAAAGAACTTATTCATCATATAACTGCAATTTTGTACAATTTGGTTAAAATATCTTTTTTCCTCCACTCCCTGACCACTGGTAATCATCCTTCTACTATTTCTGTAATTTTCACTTTCTTATATCCCACATGTAAGTGATATCATGAAGTTGTCATCGTTATACATCCGACTTTTTTCATTTAACATAACATACTCAACATGCATCCATGTTTTATAAAAGGCAGGATTTCCTTTTCTTAACACTGAACAGCATTCCCTTGTATGAATGTGCAAGTGGTGTGTATTTGTGCACATATGTCAAATTCTCATGATCTCATTTTCCATGGATCTGTCAATGGACACTACTTACGTTCTTTTCATATATTGACTATCATGAATAAAGTTGCAATGAATATGGCAATGCAAACATTTCTTCAACAATCATTTTATTTCCATTGGATACATACCCAGGAATACGATCAAAAGGTAATTCTGTTGTTAATATATTAAGAAGCTCCAAGCTGGGACTGTTTTCTTAATTCTTTTTTATATTATATTTAAGTCATATAAGTTTCATATATTTCATATATTCAGATTTGGGAATATAGTGACACTTCCCCCTCCCTCCCGCCCACACTCCATACCTTCCCCCTCCTCCCTCTCACACTTCCACTCTTTAATTTTTACAAAGCTCTATTTTCAGTTTACTTAATGATAGTATAGTTAACCCTACACTTAGAAAGAGTACAACAAATAGTATGAAAAAGAAAGAAAACAAAACAACAACAGAAATAATAAAAAACTGTCCCTCAATGGAAGAGACAGGACTGTAAACAATCATCAAATCTCAAAATATTTCAACCTGATACATTACATTTCACATACTCTATTAGTTACCTCAGATCAGGGAAAACATATGATATCTGTCTTTTTGGGACTGGCTTATTTCTCTAAGTATTTCATTAAGTATATAATGGTTTCCAGTTGCATCATCTTGTTGCGAAAACAGGATTCCTTTTTTTTTTTTTTACAGCTGAGTAGTACTCCATGGTGTGTGTGTGTGTGTGTGTATATATATATATATATATATATATATATTATATTTTTTATCCAGTCAACAGTTGATGGACATCTGGGTTGATTCCATATCTTAGCTATTGTGAATTGTACAGTGATGAACATGGGAGTACAGATTATTCTTTTGTATACTGATTTCTTTTGGTTTGGGTAAATTCCCAGGAGCAGGATGGCTGAATCATACAATAGGTCTATATTAGATTCCTGAGGTATCTCCATACTGTCTTTCACAGTGGCTGTACCAGTTTATATTCCTACCAACAGAGGACCAGGGTACCTTTTTCCCAACATCCTATTGGCAGCATTTGTCATTTGCTGATTTCTGTATAAGAGCCATTCTAACTGGAGTGATGTGAAACCTCATTGATTTTGATTTGTGTTTCTCTGATGGCTAGTGATCCCGAGCATTGTCTCAAGTGTCTGTTGGACATTTGAATTTCCTCTTTTGAAAAACACGTTTTTAGGGGCTTGCACTGGGCAGAGTGGGTAAAGTCATGACCTGTATTGTTTGCTGATTTGAGACCCAGCTTCTCTACTTCCAATCCAGCTCTCTGCTTTGTCCTGGGAAAGCAATACAAGACAGCCGAAGCGCTTTGGCCCCTGCACCTTTCTGGGAGATCCAGAAGAACCTCCTGGAACTTGGCTTCTGATGGGTACAACTCTGGCTGTTGTAGCCAATTGGGGAGTAAATCAGCGGATGGAAGACCTCTCTCTCTCTCTCTCTCTCTCTCTCTCTCTCTCTCTCTCTCTCTGCCTCCTCTTCTCTCTGTGTAACTCTGACTTTCAAATAAATGAATAAATATTTAATAAAAAAGAAAAATGCCTGTTTAAATCTTTTGCCTATTTCTTAACTGGGTTGTTAGTTTTGTTATTTTTGAATTTCTTGAGATCTTTATAGATTCTAGATTTTAAGCCTTTATCAGATGCATAGTTTGCATACATTCTATCGGTTGCCTCTTCACTTTGTTCAGTATTTTTTCTGTAGTGCAGAAGCTACTCATCTTGAGGTAATCTTATTTGTCAATTTTGGCTTTGATTACCTGTGCTTCTGGGGTCTTTTCCAAGAAAAATTCTACCAGACAGTTAAAGAACTAATTCCAATTCTTCTCAAGCTATTAAAAACAATTGAGGGGGAGAGAATCCTCCCAACCTCCTTCTGTGAAGCTTGCATCACCTTAATTCCTAAACCTGATAACAACACAAATGAAAAGAGAACTATAGACCAATATTCCTGATGAACATAGATGCAAAAATCCTCAATAAAATATCAGCTAATTGAATTCAACAACAAATCAGAAAGGTCATTCACCCAGACCAAGTGGGATTTATCCCCAGTATGCAGAGATGGCTCAACATTTGCAAATCAATCAATGTGATAGATCACATTAATAAACTGCAAGAACAAAAATCATATGGTTATCTCAATAGATGCAGAGAAAGCATTTGATAAAATACCACATCCTTTCATGATGAAAACCTTAAGCAAATTGAGTATAGAAGGAACATTCCTCAACACAATCAAGGCAATTTATGACAAACTCACACCCAGCATCTTACTGAATGGGGAGAAGCTGGTAACATTTTTCCTAGGATCCAGACCAGACAAGGAAGCCTACTCTGACCATTGCTACTTGATAGAGTCCTGGAAGTTTTAGGCAGAGCCATTAAGCAAGAATAAGAAATCTAAGGGATACAAATTGGAAAGGAGGAAATAAAAAAATCCCTATTTGTAGATGACATGATTCTATGTATAGGGGACCCAAAATATTTCACTGAGAGACTATTGGAACTCATAAAAGAGTTTGGTAAAGTGGTACTATATTAAATCAACACAGAAAAATAAATAACCTTTGTATACAGACAATGCCATGGCTGAGAAAGAACTGTCAAGAACAGTCCAACTCATAGTTGCTCCAAAAAGAATTAAATACCTTGGATAAATTTAACCAAGAATGTCAAGGATCTATACAATGAAAATTACAAAACACTAAAGAAAGAAATGAAGGAAGACATTAAAAATGGAAAAATCTTCCATGTTCAAGGATTGGGAGAATCAACATCATCAAAATCTCCATAATACCAAAAGCAATTTACAGCTTGAATGCAATCCCATCAAAATATCAACAATGTTCTTCTCAGATCTAGAAAAAGTGATTCTGAAATTCATATGGAAACCCAGTAGATGCTGAATAGTTAAAGCCATCTTATAAAACAAAAACAAAGCTGGAGGTATCACAATACCAGATTTCAAGACATACTACACGGTAGTTGTAATCAAAACAGTCTGGTAGACCAATGGAACAGAATAGAAACTCTACAAATCAATCCATGCATTTACAACCAACTTTTCTTTGACAAAGGAACTAAAATCAATCCCTGGAGCAAGGACAATCAATAAATGGAACTGGGGAAACTGGATCTCCACATGCAGAAGTATTAAACTATACCCTTACCTTACACCTTACACAAAAATCCACTCAATATGAATCAAAGACCTAAATCTATATCCCGATATTCTCAAATTAGTAGAGAACATTGGAGAAACATAATTTTTTAAAGGTTTATTTATTTGAAAGTCAGAGTTACACAGAGAGAGAAGGAGAGGGAGAGGGAGAGGGAGAGAGGGAAAGAGGGAGAGTGGGAGAGAGAGAGAGAGGGAGAGAGAGAGAGAGATCTTCCATCCATTAGTTCACCCCCCAATTGGCTGCAAAGACTGGAGCTGTGCTGATCCGAAGTCAGGAGCCGGGAGCTTCCTCCAGGTCTCCCACGTGGGTGCAGGAGCCCAAGGACTTGAGCCATCTTGTACTGCTTTCCCAGGCCATATTAGAGAGCTGGATCAGAAGTGGAGCAGCCAAGACTCCAGCCAGCACCCATATGGGATGCTGACACTGCAGGCAGCAGCTTAACCTGCTATCCCACAGCGCAGGCCCCTAAACCTATTTTTTAAACAGCTCATCATTAATATATAGAAACATAGCTAAATTAATATTTTTATTTTGTATCCTGACCCTTAGTGAGTTCATTTATTAATTACAGGGGCTTTTGTCATAGTTTTTACATTTTTCTCTATATAATACCATGTCAGCTGCAAAGAAATGTAATTTTTTTATTACTTTATATTTTATTACTTGTGACTTTTATTTCACTCTTTTGTCTAATTGCTCTTTGTAGGACTTCCAGCACTGGTTTGAATGGGAGATAAAAAGAAGACAGGAGGGAGAGATGGAGAGAGGGAGGGGTTATAGGGAGAGAGAGAGAGAGAGAGAGAGAGAGAGAGAGAGAGAGAGAGAGAGAGAGAAATATCAATCTGCCATCTGCTTATTCACTCCCCAGATGCTCACACCAGTCAGGCAGGCTGAAGCCAAGGGACAGGAGCTCAATCTGGGTCTGCTATAGGGATGACTGGGACCAAACTACCTGAGGCATCACCTACTGCCTCCCAGGGTGTGCGTTATCAGTAAGCTGGATTTGAGAGTGGAGACAGGACTCAAACCCAGACACTCTGATGTGTAATGTGGATTTCCCATTTTAATTGCTACACCAAATGTGCACCCCTGGCTTTCAAGACTAGAAATTTTGGAGCAGTCACAGTCTATCTCTACTGTCTACTCATTGAAATGCTAACCAACATAATCCCTGAAAATAATAAAATGGCTATTCTTATCCACTAGGCAGAAATATTACCTGGAACATATGATCATTATTTTTTACCTTTTTAATTCAAGCTAGTTCTAAGAATTGGGGGGGGGGGCAGAAAAGGAAAGAAGTTTATGTAGCTTCTACCTCAAAACCAATCCCTCCCACCTCCTCCAAATAACAGAAACAAGCAGTACCTTCTGCCTATGCAGTGTACCACTTCAGGAGTGCATGGTGTTTTACAAATTTGAAATCAGATTTTTCACAGCTTTGACATGTTATTCAAATATCCTCAAGAATAGTAAACCAATTAATTGGTTTACATGAAGATACTTCAAGAACAATAGTTTTAGTTCATGGTGTCTTCATCAGTGGCCAGAACATGGTTTTGAATAACGATAATCTCACTTCATTACATTTTGTTTATTTTATTTTATTTTATTTTGACAGGCAGAGTGGACAGTAAGAGAGAGAGAGAGAAAGGTCTTCCTTTTGCCGTTGGTTCACCCTCCAATGGCTGCCGTGGCTGGCGCACCACGCTGATCCGAAGGCAGGGGCCAGGTGCTTCTCCTGGTCTCTCATGCGGGTGCAGGGCCCAAGCACTTGGGCCATCCTCCACTGCACTCCCGGGCCACAGCAGAGAGCTGGCCTGGAAGAGGGGCAACCGGGACAGTATCCGGCACCCCGACTGGGACT
Organism: Sylvilagus floridanus; assembly: GCA_949820135.1. Classification (NCBI taxonomy): domain Eukaryota; kingdom Metazoa; phylum Chordata; class Mammalia; order Lagomorpha; family Leporidae; genus Sylvilagus; species Sylvilagus floridanus. The sequence goes on along the minus strand of OX463223.1, from coordinate 61,254,947 downwards.
AGAACCCAGTATGCCGGCACTGCAAGGCAGAGGATTAGCCACTGAGCTGCAGCGCCAGCCTCACTTCATTACATTTTGAAGAGCTTTAACACTCATTATTTCCTTATAACCTTCTTTTAAAGTAATAGCAATGGCTAACATTTCTTGAGTATCTATTATGTGACATTCTGATCAAAACAATTCAAAATAGTAACTCAGGTATTCCTCACAGCAACTCTATCATGGAGGTACTTTTAATGATTTTACTTGTGGAGAAAGAAATTGAGGTATAGATTAAATAATATGTGGAAGGTTGTGATGCCTTTAATGGTGAGCCTGAACTCAGTTGCAGGAATTCTGACTCAAGAACTCACTTTTTTAACCTTTCAACTCTACCTATTCTTGGATAGAATAGGTGATGTCAATTATCCCTGTATTTCAAATGAGAAATTTCAAGCCCAAAGAGCTATCACAACATATAACTGTGGAAGGCTATATTCTGATTTCCTGTAAATGAACTAAGGCAGAAAGAATAACCCTAAGATGAAACTCAGGCCATGAACATTGAGGAAACAGAATCCTGGGTCCTTGAAGTCCAAGGGCTCTTCAGTTAAAGGTAAGTCTTTCAAATTCTGGAGCTATTTTTACAAGGGTCTATGATACGCAATATAATAGGACTACATAGTGACTTCAAGATTGAGTTCTTATTATATTTAGTTATGTCTGGGTCCCAATTTAATTTCCTCTGGTTTGTGAAGCACTTGTAGATGCAGAATGTTCTCTCTACATCATCTGGCAAATCCAAAATAATAGACAGCACACAGCCCCTCCTCAGCTAGGTGAAACAGCACTAAAACTTTCCAATGATAGTAAAACTCATTTCTTATTCCCTTTTGGAGAAAAAATATGATGTCGCTTGAAACATGTTTTCCTTTTAACTAAATATTGAAAAAGCTTTTGTTTCAAGCTGGAGAAAAAGAATTATGTGAGAGTATCTGACAATGAGATTGACATTAACAGGCAAACTTATAAAACATTAGATATGACCCTAGACTTCATCTCAGGCATGCCATCTTCTGCCCATAGTAGACAATGGAAGGATTATTATATGTTTTTACTATTTTTTAACTTTTATTTAGTAAATATAAATTTCCAAAGTACACTTTATGGATTACAATAGTTCCCCCCCCATAACTTCCCTCCCACTCGCAACCCTCCCATCTCCTGCTCCCTCTCCCATTCCATTCACATCAAGATTCATTTTCAATTATCTTTATATACAGAAGATCGATTTAGTATATATTAAGTAAATATTTCATCAGTTTGCATCCACACAGAAACACAAAGTGTAAAATACTGTTTCAGTACTAGTTATAGCGTTACTTCACATTGGACAACACATTAAGGACAGATCCCACACGAGAAGTAAGTACATAGTGACTCCTGTTGTTGATTTAACAATTTGACACTCTTGTTTATGGCGTCAGTAATCTCCCTAGGCTCTAGTCATGAGTTGCCAAGTCTATGGAAGCCTTTTGAGTTCACCGACTCCGATCTTATGGAAGGATTATTTTGAATTCTTCCTTGATTCCAATTTCTCCAATCCACCATCAAATGTTATAGACTAAGTATGCTTTTTGTTTACACACACACACACACACACACACACCTGTATGCATATACATACACATGCACATTCCTTACATTTCTTACATTTTCAGAAATTCAGGTAGGTGAGCCAAAATAGCCTTTCCATAGAGGAAAAAAAAAACCTTTATTATTCCACTAGAAATGTCATCATGTACTGACTTCTCCACAAGTGTTGCAACATAAATGCTACATTTTGAATCAGTATATGCTCTTTGTGGGAACAGAGAAAATGATTAAGAAAGGAGTTTTCTGTTTTTTAAATGAAAAGAACTAGAGTTGGGAGGTCAGTGTAAGTTGTATTAACTTAGTAATGCATTCAGAAAGAATTCATAATAATCTTGTGATTTAAATGTTTTTAAATATCAGTTTCCTAGTGACTTTTATGCTGCTAACTTCAATACCTGAATCTTCTGTCTATAGGCCCACTTCTTTGGGCAAACATCATACTCAATATACCCTTTTAAAAATTGGAACAAATATGTTAACCACCTACTCTGTTCTTGTCTCTGCAGAACATGACACTATTCTGTATTTGTATAACATTTCCAAGTTCTTCTTTGAGTCTTTGCATGACTCTGATGGTTATCATTTTACAAATGAAGAAATTGAGACCCATAAAGAATATGAAGCTAGCAAATGATAGAGTCAACATTAAAATCAGTCGTTCTGATTCCAAGTTGTTTGAGTGGAATCTTACACTATAGCCAAGGTGTGTATTGAGAAATGTTTTCCAAAGTATGTTCCATGAAGCACTCCTCCTGTAAGAGGATTCATTAAAAAATTGAGTTAAATATATTTGGGAAAGACTACCCTATGTAGAGACTGAAAACACATAAGAACTTTAAAGTCACTGAGAAATCTTTCCACAAGAAAGCATGTTTATGAATGTTGTTTACCTCAACATTCCCAAACATGTTTTCATAATCGCCCTTCTTAAAACACAAGATTTCTTAATATACTCCTAGAATTCAGCTCTACGCTTTGGGTGGATCACAGCAGTAGTCATTATAGCAATAGTACACAGACATTAATGGCATAGGTAAACATTTGTTGAATATTTATTTCCTATTTGATAGACAATATATTATTCTTTTTTAAAAATATTTATTTATTTAATTTGAAAGGTATAGTTATATATAGAGAGAGAAGCAGAGAGAGAGAGAGAGATCTTCCATCTGCTGGTTCACTTCCCAAATGGTTGCAACAACTAGGGCTGGATCAGACTGAAGCCAGGCCCCAGGATCTTCCTGTGGATCTCCTACATGGATGCATGGGTCCAAGGACTTGGGCCATCCTCCACTGCTTTCCTAAGCACATTAGCAGGGAGCTGGATCAGAAGTGGAGCAGCCGAGACTCAATTTGGTGCCCATATGAGATGCTGTCACTACAGGCCATGGCTTATCCTGCTGTGACACAGCACCGGCCCCAAAGTTCTATATACTGTTTGTATTATGTGATCTTCACAACCTTGTGAGATACATACCATTATTTCCTCCCTTTTACAGGTAAAAAAGACATACAGTGGTTAAGTCACTTACCCAAGATAACAAACATGGTTGGGAGTATTCAGATGATTTGGGGACTATTAACATTGGAAATTTTTACCATCTCAGGAAAAAGCAGATCCACTGGGTATAGGTCTGGTGCCTGTGTGTGTTCCTGTTGTGTGATTTTCTTTAGTGTGTGAGAAGGGTAGGAAATAAGCAGGCAAAAGAGTTGACAGAGATAATCTGGAGCATGAAGACAAAAAATGTGAATGACGTGAATGATGAGTCATGGATACCTGGAGATGGTTTGGAAACAGAACACTCAAACACAATGTACAATCCATACATAATGAAGAAAAACATACTTTTGCTATTGAGCAGTAAGCTATAGTAATGATTTAGTTGTGTGTAAACTCGGGAAATTGGGTTAGCCTGTATTTTAATGAGCTCACCTGTACAATTAGATAATAATGATTACATCTCATAGGATTGCTGTGGGATAAAAATCAAAAGTTAGGATATTGGAAGTACGTAGAACTAGGCCTGGCACATCCTAAGTGCTGCTAGTGATGTGCTTGGTAGATGAAGCGTCTTGTGCATGAAAGGAATTACATGGAAAATCAAGCAGTGTAAAACATGAGGTTTGATCTTGAAATGTTTCTAATCCTACGGATGAGATAATCAGTTCCACCACATGACTTGTACATGGGCAGTACAGTTAGACTGCTACAATGTTTTTTGAGGACTGATACTATCAATCTATTTGTAAAGACTTACGGGCTGGCGCTGCAGCTCACTAGGCTAATCCTCCACCTGTGGCACCTGCACACCAGGTTCTAGTCCTGGAGCCGGATTTTGTCCTGGTTGCTCCTCTTCCAGTCCAGCTCTCTGCTGTGGCATGGAGGGCAGTGGGGATGGCCCAAGTCCTTGGGCCCTGCACCTGCATGGGAGAACAAGAAGCACCTGGCTCCTGGCTTGGATCAGCGCAGTGTGCAGGCCGCAGCACGCCAGCCGCAGCGGCCATTGGAGGGTGAACCAATGGAAAAGGATGACCTTCCTCTCTCTCTCTCTCTCATTATCCACTCTGCCTGTCAAAAAAAAAAAAAAAGAGTGTAGGTAAGGATTGCAATGCCCAAGAAGAGGAGACCTAGCTTGTATAGTCGTATCTCATTAGTAGCAACACAGATACTAGAACCCAGTTCTTCTGATTTCCAATGCAATGCTTATTCACTTATATAAGACTCTTCTAATTGTTTTGGGTGAGATATCTGCTTCTCAAAATGTAATCCATAAGCAACCTGCTTGTTTTAATTATTTTTTTGCTATGAAATTATTTATTTAAGATATTAGTTACTAATTAAAAATAGGTTCTTTTTTCAATGAAAAAAATTTCCAATATAAATTTCCAAAGTACAGCTTATGGATTACAATGGCTTCCCCCTCCCATAACTTCTCTCCCACCCGCAACCCTCCCCTTTCCCACTCCCTCTCCCCTTCCATTCACATCAAGATTCATTTTCATTTCTCTTATATACAGAAGATCAATTTAGTATATATTAAGTAAAGATTTCAGCAGTTTGCACCCACATAGAAAAACAAAGTACTAGTTATAGCATTAAATCACAATGTATAGCACATTAGGGACAGAGATCCTACATGAGGAGTAAGTGCACAGTGACTACTGTTGTTGACTTAACATTTTGACACTCTTGTTTATGGCATCAGTAATCTCCCTAGGCTCTTGTCATGAGTTGCCAAGGCTATGGAAGCCTTTTGAGTTCACTGACTCTTATCATATTTAGACAAGTTCATAGTCAAAGTGGAAATTCTCTCCTCCCTTCAGAGAAAGGTACCTCCTTCTCTGATGGCCTGTTCTTTCCCCTGGGATCTCACTCAGAGATCTTTCATTTAGGTCTTTTTTTTTTGCCAGAGTGTCTTGGCTTTGCATGCCTGAAATACTCTCCTGGGCTCTTCAGCCAGATCCGCATGCCTTAAGGGCTGATTCTGAGGCCAGAGTGCTGTTTAGGACAGCTGTCATTCTATGAGTCTGCTGTGTATCCCGCTTCCCATGTTGGATCGTTCTCTCCCTTTTTTGTTCTATTGGTTAGTATTTTCAGACACTAGTCTTGTTTATGTGATCCCTTTGATTCTTAGTCCTATCATTATGATCAATTGTGAACAGAAATTGATCACTTTGACTAGTGAGATGGCATTGGTACATGCCACCTTGATGGGATTAAATTGGAATCCCCTGGTATGTTTCTAACTCTACCGTTTGGGGCAAGTCAGCTTGAATATGTCCCAAATTGTACATCCCCTCCCTCTCTTATTCCCACTCTTATATTTCACAGGGATCACTTTTCAGTTAAGTTTCAACACTTAAGAATAACTGTGTATTAATTACAGAGCTCAACCAATAGTATTAAGTAGAACAGACCAAAAAAAAAAATTCTAAGAGGGATAACGTATTAAGTTGTTCATCAACAGTCAGGGCAAGAGAAAGAGACAGAGACAAAGTGAGAGATCCCATCCACTGGTTCATTCCTGAAATGCCTGCAATGACCTGAACTAAGCTGAGTCAAAGCCAAAGGCTGTATTAGCAGGAATCTGGAGTCAGGAGCTGGAGCTAGATATCAAACCCAGGCTTTCCAGTATAGAATGTGGACATATTACAGAGAGAAAAGGAGAAAAAGAGAGAGAGAGAAATATCTTCCACTCATTGGCTCACTCCTCAAATGGCTACACCAGGGCTAGGCCAGGCCATAGCCAGGAGCCAGGTCTCCCACATGGGTGGCAGGAGCCCAAGCACTTGGGTCACTTTCTGTTGTTTTCCCAGGTGCATTATAAAGAAGGTGGATAGGAAGTGGGGCAGAAGGATACCAACCCGCACCCATATGGGATGCCCACATCACAGCTGACCGCTTTACCCACTATGCCACAATGATGACCCCGAATGGGGCATCTTAATCAACACCTCAACTGCTAGACTAAACATTTGCTCCTATCTAAATGTCAAATTCCTATTATCTCAACTTCAAAAATTATTCACTGAGTACTTCTGACATTGAGGTTCCAGAATATTCATATTAATAACTCTATGGGTGATTTTTACATGCAAGAGATTTTGAAAACCACAGTGCTAGGGGATTTAGAGGTACTTTATAAAGGAAGTGGTATATGAAATAGATCTGAAAGAAATTGAAGTTGTGCTTATGGACATAAGATGAATCAAAAGAAAGTATTCTTGCCTCCAAGATGTCCTACACATAGAATAAAGTGTCATTTTCAGAGAATTTAGTTTTATTCACTGAGTAAGAGATAGATAAAAGCACACAAATTGTTGGTGGTTAAATGGCATGGCCCTCTCAAAAACTGATTTCTTGTTAGGTAGGAGATATGTACCACTCCTTAATGCTAATAATAAAAAAGTCCTCAATAACAATGTAAATCTGATTATTTAAAAACTTATGCCAAAAATACCTTGCATCAGCATAAATGCCTATATTCTTTTCCTTTTTCCCTTTAATTCTCTTTGTTGTTCTTATCCTATTTTAAAGAAACTAATTTTATTATAAGGATTAATGAGAATGTTAACAAGCAAAATAAATGTTTTGCTGATGAAAGGGAGTTGTTATATTGTGATAGCAAAGGCATTTAGCATTCAGAGAAAAGAGCAGAAATCCCTTTTCATTGTCTATTTGACACATCACATTGCAGAATAACAGAAAAGTGCTTCATATGTATTTAGGAAGAAATAATTTTATCAGAGTTTTTCTAAGCTATTAAGGTAAGGAAAGAACTTGAGAAACATAGCACATTCCTGGGGGCAAATGTAGCATTGATTGTTTTTCTCTGGGAGGAAGGCCTTCTCAATCAGTGTGTGATCTTCAGAAAGTCAGGTACTCTCTGTTTTATATTTTCTCCAATAGAAAATAAAAGGATTGGTCAGATAATCCCTGAGGTCAATCCAAAGAAGGGGTAAAATTTGAAAATTTCAAAATTCTAAGTAATTCATCATATTAATAAACAAACTTGAAGTTAAACCAATTGTATGTAGGAACAATACCTGAAGTCAGGATTTTTCATGAAGCTATGATAATCTAGGTAGTGTGATTTTGATGCCAAAACAGAAATATAGATTGACAGAACAGAATAGCATGCAAAAATAGACTGTCATATATGTAATGGCTGATTTTTACAAATGTTTAAATTGGTTTCATGGACAAATTATAGTCTTTTCAACAAATGGTCCTAGAGACAGAAAGATTTATCATAAGGAAAGATTTCTCATGTGGAAAATGGCAGGTTCAAATCTACAGTAATGGCTGGCATGCTTGACACCCAGGAAAGCCAATGATGCAAATGACGAAATCAACGCAGTCTTTCAGAGAATGCCTTCTTTCTCAAGGAGGCTGGACTTGTTGCTCTATTCAAGACCTCAAGTGATTGTACAAGGCCCATCTGCATGATTGAGGACAATCTCCCCCACCCCAAATCCAGTGATTTAAACATTAATTGTATCCAAAAATACACTCCAATTTACATAAAGTTAGCCAATACCTACTATATGACATTGCATGCACACTCCTGGATATTTGCTTCCTCACATAGCAAAATGACACCATATGTCCTTATGAGAAATTGTATGTGAATACTTATATTGGCTTTTTAAAAATAGCCCAAAGCAGAAAATATTCAAAATTCCTATCAAGTGATGAAGGAGCAAATAAATCGGGGCATACCTGTACTGTGGAATATTATTCAAGAATGAAGAAGAATGACAAATTGCGTGCAACAATATGGATGAATCACACAATAATAGTGCTGATTGAAAGAAGCCAAATAGTATGCTGTTTATGATTCCACTCATATAAGAATTTAGGAAATACCAATGAGATAAAATATATCAATGGTTGCCTGGGGTTTGAGAATGGGAGGGAAAGGACCATGAAGGAGCATGAAGAGATAATTGAGGTAAGTGAACATGTTTATGATCTTGGTTGTAATGATGGTTTTACATGTGTATACACATGTCAAAACTTAAATTGAAACCTTTGTATATCTGTACTTTATTGTATAATTATACCTGAATAACACTGTTTTTAGGAACAGAAAAGACTGTTGTATAACATATATACTGTGCAAAAACTTATGCTAGCTATTGTGGGTGATATCAAAGAAGAACACAACATAATATAATTCATTTATATTTTATAATGTTTCTAATGTTGTCCAGGAGGCAATGTTTACCCAAAATAGCTCAAAATAAAACCCAGTACATTGATTTATCTAGGTCTTGCCAACTAGGGAAAGTGTGGAAGGGTGGATGTTAAATATCTACATGAGGGGCCAGTGCTATGGCGCAGCCAGTTAACACCCTGGCCTGAAGCGCCAGCATCCCATATGGCCACCGGTTCAAGACCCGGCTGCTCTACTTCCAATCTAGCTCTCTGCTATGGCCTGGGAAAGCAGTAGAAGATGGCCCAAGTCCTTGGGCCCCTGCACCCACATGTGAACCGGGAAGAAGCTCCTAGGTCCTGGCTTTGGATCGGCGCAGCTCCAGCTGTTGTGGCCATTTGGGGAGTAAACCAGCTGATGGAAGACCTTTCTCTCTCTCTTTCTCTCTCTCTCTCTCCTCTCTCTGTGTAACCCTGACTTTCAAATAAATAAATAAAGCTTAAAAATATCTACATGATTGTACTTCTACTTCATATTCAGTATATGTTTCATATTTTTTTCGACTACTTGATTCAATTTGACCCAGCCCCAGACATTGCAGCCATTTGGGGAGGGGACTAGAATGTGTAAGCTTGCTCTATCTTGCTCTCTCTTCCTATCAAGTAAAATACATAGATATTTTCTAAAAATTAAATAAATATAAATATGGAGTTAATTGTATGAGTCAAACCTATCAAATACTTTGACAGTGTTCATAATTCCCATCATATTTGTTGCTCCCAGAGGCAATAATTTTCAATGTTTCTAAATGATTATTTGCCCAGTTACATTTTTATGTTTAGTAAACAGAGCATTTCTTTTTTAGCTGTAAGCATTATCTGTTGAACTCTCACAATGAATGATTAGCATTTAGGTTTCCTGAATATCCTTCCTCTCTAGTCATCACACAGTATTCTCATCCTATCTTCTTTATAATTAAATAATTTTGGCTAAATCAGCATCAATTGTTTACATTACTGTTATTATATAAATACTTTTCAGAGTTTATTCATGTGTTTTTTTAAAAAAATTTAAAATATTTATCTATTTACTTATTTGAAAGGCAGAGTTGCAGAGAGGCAGAGAGAGAGAGAAAGAGAGAGAGGTCTTTCATTTACTGATTCACTCCCCAAATAGCCACAATAGCTGGAGCTCGTCCAATCCAAAGCCGGGAGCCTGGAGCCTCTTCCAGGTCTACCTCATGGGTGCAGTGGCCCAAGGACTTGGTCCATCTTTTACTGCTTTCCTGGGGCATAGCAGAGAGCTGGATTGGAAGTGGAACAGCCAGGACTGGAACTAACACCCATATGGGATACTGGCACTGCAGGCAATGGCCTTACCCACTATGCCACAGCGCTGGCCCCTATTCATATGTTTTACCATGTCAACCTCTTTTGTCTGTAAATTATTTTTTCCTGTTCAGTTAACAAATGTATTTTGATATAGGTTTAGTGTTCTATGTATTTATCACTGATTTCCCTAAAATCATCCAAACTATGTACCTTTATTTTCTGTATGTTCGCATGTCTGAAAGTGTCATTCATCAATCCTCACACTTGATTTATTTTTTTAAGATTTTATTTATTTATTTGAGAGGTAGAGTTACAGACAATGAAAGAGACAGAGAGAAAGGGCTTCCATCCACTGGTTCACTCCCCAGATGGCCGCAACTGCAGGAGCTGTGCCCATCCAAAGCCAGGAGCCAGGAGATTCTTCCCGGTCTCTCATGTGGGTGCAGGGGCCCAAACACTTGGGCCATCTTCCACTGCTTTCCCAGGCCATAGAAGAAAGCTGGATTGGAAGAGGAGCAACCTGGACCAGGACCAGCGCCCATATGGGATGCTGGCTCCGCAGGCGGAGGATTAACCCACTATGCCATGGCACCGGCCCCATTACACTTGATTTGTATTCTGATTGGCGCTAGAATTTTAGATTGTAAATACTTTTCATTAGGATGCTGAAGGTTTCGTCCGATTGTCTTTTAATTGTCAAAGCTGCTGTTGAAGTGTCTCGTGTCCTTCTGCTTCTTGACCTTTTGTATGAAAATTATTTTGATATTCTTTGAAATTTTCATTTTTTCTTTGTCCCAGTAGTCTGAAGTGCTAGAATGCATGTCCATGTTTATCCATTGTTCTACATTCTTATGGGTCCTTTCAATCCAAAATTCATGGACTTCAGTTCTGGTGTTGCCTATTTCTCTTTGTGGGGTTCTTTGTTATAATTTCAGTTGTATTTCAGCTTTTTCCTACTGGTAACTTAGGATTTAGTTTTCTTAATTTGTCATTTACCCCTTGCCCTCTTGCTTTTTCAACTTCTAGTATTTTGTTGTTGTCTCTTGTCCCATTCTTTGTCCCTGTGGGTTTATAAGCACCCACTGCCGTCAGTTCCAGCACTCTGAATCAAGCTTACCATAAGCTTCACATTGCTCGTGACATGGTAAGGGGAGAAGTGAAAAACTGATCTTGGTACTGACCCCAGCACTATCTACAGAGAAAGGAATCACTTGTTCCAGAGGGACAGCTGAGGTAATACAGTGAGTAATCAGCTCCCTGTTTCCATATTACCTTCTTATACTCCACTCAGTCCATTTCCTCTCTGTCCCATGACTGCAAGTGCCAGGATGATAAGTGGAAGAGACTATTTCGCTTTTTTGAACTTATGTTCACTTAATAAATTTGTGCAACTGAGCTAACGTTCTTTGTATACACAAAAGGAAGAATGCTTAAACAATGTTGGAAATTAAATTGGATATTTCTTCTTTCCCCTCAATAATCTTTTTATTTTTAGTGGGTGCTAAATTCTATAAGAGGGATACATATAATTCTAAAGTATTGAATCTCATCTCAATAACATCTCTTAATGGAACATCTGTCTTATATCGAGTTGTTTAAATGTAAAATTAGGTTTGAAATCAAGCTTTTCTCTCTGTTGAAAGTGACTCACATAAATCTAACAATATAAATATCAGCTTGCTAGGTAAGTAGGAAAGATTTTGTTTAATGATATTGTGTAAATAGATTTGGTAGTGAAAGAAACTTCTGCCTTATAGTTTTGGGGCACTTGATTTGGATATTTTTGGTTTATTTTTTAAGATTTATTTATTTATTTAGAAAGTTCAAGTTAGAGAGAGAGAGAGTGGCAGAGACAAAGAGAGAGATTTTCCATCTGCTGGTTCACCCCCCAGACAGCTGCAATGGACAACACAGGTCAGGTAAAGACAGGAGTCAAGAGCTTCATCTGGATTCCCCACGTGGATGGCAAGAGCCCAAACACTTGGGCCATCTTCCGCTGCTTTTCCCTGGCCATTAGCAGGAAGCTGGATTGGAAGTATAGCAACTGGGACATGAACTAGCATCCATATGGAATTCCAGCATCACAGGCAGTGTTGTTACTTGCTATGCCACAATGACAGCCCCTTAGATATTTTTCAAACATAGGCAATTTGACCAGCTACTTCGTCCACCAATCAAGTGCATTTTCTGCATGTATACGTTTTTATTGAAGTTTAATTTTATTGATGGAATATTTTTAATTCTCTTAATGTAACATATTCACTGGAGAGACTATCTTATGGTAAATGTCAGCCCTTACATGGAATTTTCTCACTGTATGTTGTAATGTGATATAATACATTTCTGTAATCTATAATTTCCAAGGTACAGTTTTATAGGCATAAAAGATTTTCAAAGAATTGTGAGATAACTAAAGGGATTTTGTTTTCCCCCTACATCAGCTACTAATCCTCAAACATATTGTTGCCTATTTAAGAGCTTCCAAACATAGCATTTTTATATGAAAAGTGAAAGAATGGTATTCAAACCCATAAATTTAATCTTTCCATACTGAAGAAAGAGATCTAGTTTGACCTTGAAACACACTTGAGAATTTGTACTCTAAGTGGAGTCCTCTTAAGAGCGTCTCTCATTACTACCTAGTTTATAATAGTGAGGCAGTTTTGTCTGGTTACAGAGTCTTTAGTATACACTATAACTGATAACCTCACAAGAGAATTGTAGGCACAGCAGGGTAGTTTTCAGGGATAGAATAAGACCCAGTGAAAGCAGGGGCATCAATAAGGGCGAGAGGTGGACATTATAATTTCAAGAGGACAAGACTTAAAGCCAAGAGACTCTGCCACCATTTAATCTTGTGCAATTATTATTTACCTCTTCAGCTGGATTTTCCTTTCTGTGCATTGCTACAGAGAGAGTTGAAATAAAATCCGAACTTTCAAAGTTTTCTCTGAATTTGTAAGTTTGATCTAGGTCAGAAGAGGCCCTAGATCAGAACTCAGAGCTACAGATTCTGGCTCAAGGTGAATATGGAGCCAGTAGAAGCTGGAGAATGCCTAAACGCTTATACTGTGGAATTCGAATTTGAATTGTGGCTTCATTTGTATTAGGTGAGTCATATTGTTGAGTCATTACCTGATCTGTGCTTCCACATTTTTAAATGTGATAAGGGGAGAATAATAACTGTATCGCAGATTTGTTTTATATTTCAAATAAGATAATGTTAGAAAATACTAAGTAGAGCTGTTACATATGAAACATTCTCAATAAATGTTAATTATTATTATTAACTATGTCTAAGATTTCCTCTCTAAGTTAAATATCACTCAGCCTAAATCCTCAGTTGCCTTTCTCCTTTTCATATGGACTTCTGTGATTCTAATATCAGTTTCTGATATTTTATGTTAATTTCTGTCAATTGACTCTCTGTCTTCAAACCTAAACCTCTGATCTTAATCACAATCTCACAATCTTGCTTTCTCCTTTTGTTCTCTCAGACCTGATGTGTGATTGCTAGGTTCAAAACTAATTGATAATTTATTATTTCAGTATAAACTGAGTTGAGGTCTATTGGTAACATAGTTCTGGAATGATCAATGAAGTAGGAAAATATGATAGCAAGGAAGATACTGCTTTTTCCTTTAAGAACCTCCTTGTTTACTTGGGGAAAATGAAACTCACATGTTTGTAAACATTATTAAAATATGAGGCTTAAAATTATAAGGCAAAATATGATAAGTATTATTGAATATTATAAACCATAAATGTTATGGTAAAACAGATCAAAGAGGCAAAAGGGGAACTGAGGTGGCAGAGAGGAGGCACAGATGTGAAAAGATAAGTACACAGAGAGAATCATATATAGAGAGACACACAAACAGACTCAGAGATGGATACCTACACAGATACACACATAGAAAGGCAGCAAGAAACAGAAAGATGCACCAAGAAGCATCAGGGAGAGAATTAAAGAGGAAGCAAGTTGTGGAAAAGAACACATTAAAAAAAATATTGACACCATGCACTCATACACACATACACACAGACACACACTGAGAAAGATAAACACACACACAACACCAGAAGTCTTATCTATGTACATGCACACATACAAACAAGTGTAAATGGGAATATATATTCAAAGAGAGTAGAAAATGTAGACATACGCACATGAACAAAAATGCATACCAAAGCAAACTTATGAACACATACATTTACTGACAGCCACCTACAAGCTTACATACACATAGTCAGTGAGACAGACATATGGGGGAAGAGATTAAAAAAAAACCCAGAAACATATAAGATTATGCATCTGAGTGCAGTGTTGGCAAGGCAGATCATGTAATGTCCCCTGAAATGAGCAGGAATACTGAGACCAAAAAAATGAAGAAATAATGTCCATACAATAATAAATTAGCTTACTGAAGCAACTTACATTTGGAATTCCATACCAGGCTGGTGGATGAGTCTGGAAATAGCTGTAGAAGTCTTATTCCAACTATTCAGAATAGTAGAAGAGGCAAGGTTTTATATTCCAAGTTAATCAGGAGCCGGGGATTGCAGCTTCTCTAATAACATTCCTTTATTATTCCTTAAGAATAGCCCCTTAGGCATCCTTCTGAACTCTCACATTATCAGAAAGTCTCACAATACTATTGAAGCTTTATGGTTGGAAAGTAATGCCAATAAGGCTGAGAAGTGGTTAGCTTCCTTCAGAGAGAGAGAGTGACATTCAGTATAGCAGGAAGAAAAAAAAGTGGAGAGATGGAGAAATTAAAAGAGGCTAAGGGAAACAGACACAGACTGACATGGGGATGGATAGAGAATGGAAGAGACAGTCAAAGAGAAAGCAGGAGAATGAAGAGTAAATACAGAGATGGAGGGGGAGAAATAGAGGATGGCAGGTGTGTGTGTGTGTGTGTGTGATAGAGAGAGAGGAGAGAGATTGGGTAGAGAAATGAATACTCAGGCTGAAAGTCATTGGGACAAAGATCAGAGAGATGGTTGTATGGACAGTAGAAGATAGGTGTTAGGATAGATGGATGAATAAATAGATGGATAGGGAAATAGAAGTATAAATGAAAGGAGGAATGTGGATAAAGAAGAAGGTGGAGAAAAATACATAAATTATCAAAAATATGTAAAAACAGGTTTATAGATTGTCAGAGAGACTGAAAACTGACATACAGTCTGGTAAATGATTAACAGAGGGTAAAAATAAAACCTAAAATATGGACCAAAAGATAAATAGTAGATGGACTAACTGACATAGGCTAGATAGAAAGGATTAAAGAACAGAATATAAAGAAGAGAGAAACTAGTAAGGATTAAGATAAATTTTCTTTCAAACAGTCATAGAAAATATATCATGTACTAATGGAACAAAATAGAAACCCCAGAAAAAAATCTACACATCTGCAACAAACTCATCTTTAACAAAAGTACTTAAAACACTCCCTGGAGAATGGATAATCACTTCAATAAATAGTTTTTGGAAAACTAATTTTCCATATATGAAAGTTTGAAACAATCCCCAACCTTATGGCCTATACAAAACTATCCAAAAGGGAGCAACTCTCTAAATATAATACTTGAAACTATGAAACCATTGCAAGAAAACACAGGAAAAACACTCAAAGACATTGCTATAAGCAATGATTTATTTGATAAGCTCCCCAAAACAAGGCAATAGATTAGCTCCTTCAAATAAAGTGGCAGGATAGAGAATCTGATAGACTTTTAGGATTATATCAAAAATGTCAAGAAGTAGTGCCTACATCTATGTTCATGAGAGATATTGGTATATAGTTCTCTTTCTCTGTTATATCTTGTTCTGGTTTAGGAATAAAGGTAATGCAGGCTTTACAGAAGGAGGTTAGGAAGATTTTCTCCTTTTCGAATGTTTTGAATAACTTAAGAAGAATTGGAATTAGTTCTTTAAATGTCTGGTAGAATTCAGCAGGGAAGCCATCCTATCCTGAGATTTTCTTTGTTGGGAGGGTCTTTATTACTGATTCAATTTCTGTCTCAGTTATGGGTCTGTCTAGGTTTTCTATGTCTTCATGGCTCAATCTAGGTAGGTTGTATATGTCCAGGAATCTATCCATTTCCTCTAGGTTTCCCAGTTTGTTGGCATACAGTTCTTTGTAGTAACTCCTGATGATTATTTTCACTTCTGTGGTATCTGTTGTTACATTTACTTTTTCAATGCTGATTTTATTGATTTGGTTCTTCTCTCTCTCTCTCTCTCTCTCTTGTTAGTTGGGCCAATGGTGTATCAATTTTTTTTTTTCAAAAAATCAGCTCTTAGTTTCACTGATCTTATGTATTGTTTTCAATTTTGCTTTATTAATTCTCTAATATTAATTATTTCTTTTTTAAAACTTTTATTTAATGAATATAAATTTCCAAAGTACAGCTTATGGATTACAATGGCTTCCCCCCACCCATAACTTCCCTCCCACCTGCAACCCTCCCCTTTCCCGCTCCCTCTCCACTTCCATTCACATCAAGATTCATTTTCAATTCTCTTTATACACAGAAGATCAGTTTAGTACATATTACGTAAAGATTTCAACAGTTTGCCCTCACATAGAGACACAAAGTGAAAATACTGTTGGAGTACTAGTTATAGTATTAATTCACAATGTACAGCACATTAAGGACAGAGATCCTACATGATTTTTTTTTAAAAAAATTGATTAATTATCTATACAATTTCCAATTTAACACCAAGATTTTTTCATCATTTTCAATTATCTTTATATACAGAAGATCGATTCAGTATATACTAAGTAAATATTTCATCAGTTTGCACCCACACAGAAACACAAAGTGTAAAAATATTGTTTCAGTACTAGTTATAGCATTACTTCACAATGGACAATACATTAAGGACAGTTCCCACATGAGACGTAAGTACACAGTGACTCCTGATGTTGATTTAACAATTTGACACTCTTGTTTATGGCGTCAGTAATCTCCCTTAGGTTCTAGTCATGAGTTGCCGAGGCTATGGAAGCCTTTAGTGTTCACCGACTTCGATCTTATTCTGACCCAAGGACTCCTGTCTTTATTATTTTTTTCCCAAAGAAACCTTTTGTTTAAAGAGTACAAATGTCATAAGCATAACTTTAGGAATATAGTGATTCTTCCCACCATACCCCCCTTCCAGTATCCCCATTCCCACCCACCTCTTCCTCCCTCTCCCATTCAAGTTCTATTCTTTATTAAGATTAATTTTCAATTAACTTTATACACAGAAGACCAACTCTGTACTAAGTAAAGATTTCAACAGTTTGCACACACACACACACACACACACACACAAAGTTTGAGAACAAGTTTTATAGTTAATTCTTATGGTACAACCCATTGAGGACAGAGGTCCTGCATGGGGAGTAAGTACACGGTGATTCCTGTTGTTAATTTAACAATTAACAATCTTATGTATGACATTAGTGATCACCCAAGGCTATTGATATGAGCTGCCAAGGATATGAAAGCCTTTTGAGTCCAGAATCTCCATCAGTATTTAGACAGAGATATAAGCAAATTGGAGGTTCACTCCTCCCTTCAGAGAAAAGTACATCCTTCTTTGATAGCCACTTCTTTCCACTGGGGTCTCATTCACAGATATCCTTCATGTAGGACATTAGTTATTACAGATTAGGGAGAACATATGGTATTTGTCCCTTTGGAACTGGCTTATTTCCCTAAGTATGATGTTTTCCAGATTCTTCCATTTAGTAGCAAATAACCGGATTTTATTTTTTTTTATCATTGTGAAGCAATTCCATTAAGTACATATCCCACAATTTTTTATTCAATCTTCAATTGATGGACATTTCAGTTGATTCCATGTCTTAGTTATTGTGAATTGAGGCAAAATAAACAAGGGGGTGCAGATCACTCTTTTATTTGCTGAATTCAATTTTCTTGTTTTTTTTTTTTTTTCTATTTATTGCTAGCCTAGTACAGTATGTCATTTTCTAATCTGCCATCTTGGAATCTCCAACAACACATCAAAAACATCATTCAGCTGGACCAACTTGGATTTATCCCTGTTTTGCAGAGATGGTCCAACATTTGCAAATCAATCAATAATTGAAGAACAAATATATAGTTATCTCAGTAGATGCAGAGAAAGCATTTGATAAAATAGAACATGTTTTCATGAAGAAAATCTTAATCAAAGTGGTATAGAAGGAACATTACCCAACACAATCAAGGCAATTTATGACATACCCACCACCAGCATCCTATTGAATGGGGAAAAGCTGAAAGCATTTTCACTAAGATCTGGAATCATACAAGGATTCCAACTCTCACTATTGCTATTTAATATAGTTCTGGAAGTTTTGTCCAAAGCAATTAGGTGAGAAAAAGAAATCAAAGGGATACAAATTGGAAAGTAGAAAATCAAACTATCACTTTTTACAGATGACATGATCCTATATATAAGGGATCCGAAAGATTCCATCAAGAGACTATTGGAGCTCAGAAACGTGTTTGGTAAAATTACAGGATATAAAATCAACACACAAAAATCAATAGCTTTTTTATACTCAGACAATGTAATGGCTGAGAAAGAACATCTAAGATCAATCCCATTCACAATAGCTGCAAAAAAAAAATTAAGTACCTTGGAATAAATTTAACCAAGGACATCAAAGATCTCTGCAATGAGAATTATATAACATTAAAGAGAGAAATAGAAAAAGACACAAAAAGTGGAAAAATCTTCCATGTTCATGGATTGGAATAATCAATATCGGCAAAATGCCAATATTACCAAAAGAAATTTATAGATTCATTTCTATGGCTATCAAAACACCAAGAATATTCTTCTCAGATATAGTACAAAATGATGCTGAAATTCATACGGAAACACAAGAGACCCTGAGTAGCTAAAACAATCTTATACAACAACAACAACAACAAAAAACAAAGCCAGAGGCATCATGATACCTGATTTCAAGACATACTATAGGACAGCTATATTCAAAACTACCTGGTACTGCCAAAAAAAGAAGAAAAACAGACATGTAGACCAATGGAACAGAATAGAAACCCCAGAAATCAGTCCATGCATCTACAACATACTTTTCTTTGACAAAGGAGCTAAAACCAATCCCTGGAGCAAGGACAGTCTCTTGAACAAATGCTGCTGGGGAAACTTGATCTCTGCACTCAGAAGTATGAAACTAGACCCATACCCTACACTTTACACAAAAAGCCACTCAAAATGAATCAAAGATATGAATCTATGAACTGATACCATCAAATTACTAGAGAACATTGGGGAAACTCTGCAAGACATTGGCGTAGAAAAAGACTTGGAAAAGATGCCAGAAACACAGGCGATCAAAGCTAAAATTGACAAATTTGATTACATCAAGCTACGAAGCTTCTAAGCTGAAAAAGAAACACAAAGTGAAGAGACAACAGATAGAATGCGAGAAATTACTTACAAACTATGCAACTGACAAAGGGTAATATCCAGATTATATAAAGAGCTCAAGAAACTCAGCAACAACAAAATAAACAACCCAATTAAGAAATGGGCAAAGAACTTAAACAGGCATTTTTCAAAGG
The DNA here is from genome assembly GCA_949820135.1 of Sylvilagus floridanus. Taxonomy (NCBI): domain Eukaryota; kingdom Metazoa; phylum Chordata; class Mammalia; order Lagomorpha; family Leporidae; genus Sylvilagus; species Sylvilagus floridanus. The sequence goes on along the minus strand of OX463223.1, from coordinate 61,235,722 downwards.
AGGAAATTCAAATGGCCAACATACACTTGAAAAAATGCTCAAGATCACTAGCCATCGAGAAATGCAAATCAAAACCAATAAGGTTTCACCTCACTCCAGCTAGAATGGTTCTCATACAGAAATCAACAAATAACTAATGCTGGCGAAGATATGAGGGAAAAGGTACCCTAATCCACTGTTGGTAAGAGTGTAAACTGGTACAGCCACTGTGGAAGACAGCATGGAGATACCTCAGAAATTTGAATATAGACCTACCATATGACCCTGCCATCCCACTCCTGGGAATTTACCCAACCAAAAGAAATCAGCATCTAAAAGAAAAATCTGTACACCCATGTCCATTGCAGCTCAATTCACAGTAGCTAAGCTATGGAATCAACCCAGATATCCATCAACTGTTGACTGGATAAAGAAAATATTGTTTATATAACACTATGGAATACTATTCAACTGTATAAAAAAAAGAAATCCTGTATTTTGCACTAAGTTGGATACAAATGGAAACCATTATACTTAGTGAAATAAACCATTCCCAAAAAGACAGATATCATATGTTTTCCCTGGTCCAAGGTAACTAATAGAGTACCTAAAATGCAGTGTTTAGGAATGAAATGAACATTTTGAGATTCAATGATTGTTTAATGCCCTTGTCTCTTCTGTTGAGGAACAGTGTATTTTTTTCTTTTTTAATATTATTTGTTGAACTCTTTTACTTAGTTGTAGGGTTAACTATATGATCAATAAGTAAACTGAAAACAAATCTTTGTAAAAATTAAGAGTGGGAATGAGAGAGCGAGGAAGAAGGGTTGGAGCTTGGGTGGAAGGTAGAGTAAGGGGAGAAGTATCACTATGTTCCTAAATCTGTATATATGAAATACATGAGACTTGTATACCTTAAATAAAATTTCAAAAAAAGAAGCAGGGCCTGATAGCAGGTCAATAAGCTTCCTGTAAGTCTTTGGCATCCTTTGACCTCTAAGACTACTTGGACCTAATGTGAGTCAGTACTTCCAGATGTTGTCCTATGGTCTGCTTTGGAAACCTCTGTTACTCCAAAGGTAGTAGTAGCCATAGGTTGAAGACAGTCAGGTCAACCACAGGCTACTGTGTCCATTTGTTCAGAAAAACAGGCTACTGGTTGTAAGATGGGACTGAACCTTTGAGTAAGGACACCTGATGCTATCCCTTATCCCTCATAGATATAAAGAAATCTTTGGGGCCAAGAAAACGTCAATCAAATGATCTGAAGGACAGGTAAAAACTTCTTACCTTTGGCCATCTATCTTGTGACAATAGAGGAAGTTGTAGCTAGTATCCCTAAGAGTTGCCTCAGATCAGAATAAACAGCTCAAGTACCCAGTAAGAATTCAGTTTCCCTACTTGCAATGTCAAGGGTTATCTGAGGTTCCTTCAAGGTGATGGTGAATCACCAGAGGGAGCCACTGGGCAGCTTGGGCCCCATCAGTCCTTGAATCTTTCAGTCATCAGTGATGAGAGTCTTCATTTCTCCTTGGAGTCAAGAATAATTCTCTTTCCAATGGCAAAAAAGGCACAGTGGATTTGAGCCAGTAGCTGATGAGCTGGTGGCTCTAGCCTGGGCTTTGCCCTAGGTTCCTGGTTTTTGGGAAGGGTGGCCCTGAGTTGGCCCAGTACCCAAGGTGGTAACTGACAAGTGGGCCTTTTGTGAACTCCTTTTCCAGTGTCTCTGTTCTGTCTCTACTGTTAAATACCTGGAAAGCCATTCTATAAGTCTTGCTAGACAGTTTTCAAAAGAGGAAATCCAAATGGCCAACAGACACACGGAAAAATCTTCAGGATCACTAGCAATCAGGGAAATGCAAATCAAAAACACAATGAGGTTTCACCTCACCCCAGTTAGAATGGCTTACATACAGAAATCAACTAACAACAGATGTTGGCAAGGATGTGGGGGAAATGGCACACTAATCCACCGTTGGTGGAAATGCAAACTGGTAAAGCCAATATGGAAGACAGTTTGGAGAGTCCTCAGAAACCTGAATAGAGCCCTACCATACAACCAAGCCATCCCACTCCTTGGAATTTACCCAAAGGAAATTAAATTGGCAAATAAAAGAGCTGTCTGCACATCAATGCTTATTGCAGCTCAATTCACAATAGCTAAGACCTGGAATCAACCTAAATGCCCATCAACAGTAGACTGGATAAAGAAATTGTGGGATATGTACTCCATGGAATACTATACAGTAGTTAAAAAATGAAATCCGGTCATTTGCAACAAGATGGAGGAATCTGGAAAACATCATGCTGAGTGAAATAAGCCAGTCCCAAAGGGACCAATGTCGTATGTTCTCCCTGATCGATGACAACTAACTGCGCACCAAAAAGGAAACCTGTTGAAGTGAAGTGGACACTATGAGAAACAATGACTTGATCAGCCTTTGTCCTGATTGTCTAGGAACAACTTACTACATTATTACTTTTAGTATTTTTTTTTGTTCTACTTAATACTATTGGCTGAACTCTTTACTTAACACACAATTATTCTTAGGTGTTTAAATTTAACTGAAAAATGATCCCTGTTAAATATAAGAGTGGGAATAAGAGAGGGAGCAGATGTACAGTTAGGACCTGCTCACTCGAACTTACCCCTAATGGTAGAGCTAGAAACGTTTCAGGGAATTCCAAATCAATCCCATCAAGGTGGCATGCACCAATGCCATCTTACTTGTTAAAGTGATCAGTTTAAGTTCATGATTGATCAAAAAATGGATTAAGTGTCAAAGGGATTACATAAAGAAGACCAGTGTCTGCAAATAATTGATGGAATTAAAAAGGAGAGAATGATCCTACATGGGGAGTGGGATACTCAGGAGACTCAGAATGGCAAAAGCCTGGAACAGCACTCTGGCCTCAGAATCAGCCCTTAGGGCATTGGGATCTGGCTAAAAAGCCCATGAGAATTTTGCAGGCATGGAAATCCAAGATATTGTGGCAAAAAAAATGACCTAGATGAAAGATCTCTGTGAGTGAGATCCCAGTGTAAAGAACGGGCCATCAAAGAGGGTAGTACCTTTCTCTGAAGAGAGGAGAGAACTTACACTTTGACTGTGACCATTTCTAAATAAGATCAGAGTTAGTGAACTCAGCAGGCTTCCATGGCCTTGGAAGCTTCTGGTAAGAGCTTGGGGTGATTACTGACGTCATAAATAAGAGTGTCAATTGTTAAATCAACATTGGGAGTCACTGTGCACCTGCTCCCCATGTAGGGCCTCTGCCCTTAGTGTGTTGTACTATGAGAATTAATGGTGAAACTACTACTCAACCAGTATTGTATACTTTGTGTGTCTTTGTGGGTGTAGTCTGTTAAAATCTTTTCTTGGTATATACTAAGTTGATCTTTTGTATGTAAAGATAATTGAAAATGAATCATGATGATGAATGGGATGGGAGAGGGAGTGGGAGATGGTATGGTTGTGGGTGGGAGGAAGGTTATGGGGGGAAAAGCTGCTATAATTCAAAAGTTGTACTTTGGAAATTTATATTTTTTAAATAAAAGTTGAAAAGAAAAAAAACTGAATGATATTCCACAGCATATCTCTACCACATATAACTATGGATGCATCTGTTGATGGAAACTTACGTTGATTTCATAACCTAGTTATTGTGAAATGTTAGAATGAACATAGGAGTGAAATATGTCCTTGACAAAGTGTTTTCAAATATTTTGGGTGGATAACTAGAAGTGAGTTTCCTAGATCATATAATAATTCTATTTTTGTTTGTTTCAGGAATATTCATGAAGTTTTCCACAGCAGTTCTATTCATTTGTATTCCCATCAACAGTGTACAAGTGCTCCCTTTGCTCTGCATCATCACTTACACTTATTATATTTCACCTTTTTGATAATAGTCATTCTAATAGCTTTGATGCGTTTTTTTCATCATGGTTTTAATTTGCAATTCCCTAATGATTAGTAATGCTATGTACTTTTTCATATATCTGTTGTCTATTTATATATCTTGTTTTGAGAAATATCTATTCAAGTCTCTTACCCATTTTAAAACCAGATTTTTGTTTTCATTCTATATATTTATTCTAGTTGCTTATATATTTTGTATATTAACCATTTATCAGATGTGTAGCTTGAAAATATTTTCTCCCAATCCTTAGATTTTGTCTTCATTCTGTTGTTTTCATTTTTGTACATAGTATTTTTATTTTGATAAAATTTTTCTCATTTTGCTCTTCTTTCCTATACTTTTGGGTCAAATAAAAAAAATCATTGCCCGAATCAATGTCATGTAGTTCTTTCCATAAATTTTCTTTCAGTAGTTTTAGAGTTTCAGGTCAACTCTTTCATCCATTTTGAGTTAATTTTTGTATACATTGTGGGATGAGGATCTAATTTCATTCTTCTGTGCATAGACATCCAATTTTCACAAAACACTACTTACTAAATAAGCCTTCATTTCTACATTGTGTGTTCTTGTCACCATTGTAAAAAATCAGTTGAACGTAAATGCATGAGTTTATTTATGACATTTTCACTTGTTACTGTATCTGTTTATATGCCAGTAACCATGCTGTTTTATGCATAATTACTTTATGGAAATCAGGGATGCCAGAAAATTTGTTCTTTTTGTTCAATATTTTTGTACTATTAGGCTTCTTTCTAGCTCCACATGAATTAAAGGATTACTTTTTTCTATTCAAGAAAAATGATACTGGAATTTTGATACAAATTTCATTTAATTTTCAGATAGCTTTAGATAGTATAAACATTTTCATATTGTTTTTCCAGTCCATAAGAACATGTTAATTTTCCATTTATTTGTGTTTTCTTCAATTTAGATTCCAGTATGCATATCTTTCTGTCTCCTTGGTTAAATTTACACTGAAGTATTTTATCTGTATTTCTGTTGTTACTGTAAATGGCATTTGTTTCTTAATCTTTTTTAGATGGTTTGTTATTAGTATACAGAAATGTTACTGAGTGTTGTATATTGATTTTTATTCTAAAACTCCTGGCAGGGTAAAGCCAGCAGCCGAGAAGTCCATTTGTGCAGTACTGTACTAGCTTAGAAGAGGGGCGACCTGGTCAAAGAGATAATCCTTTGAACACAGTTTTTCCCAATCAGTTGTATCAGCCACACTCCCAAGTTCTGGGATATTCACAAAGATAGTCTTGATGGCCAGTGCCACAGCTCACTTGGCTAATCCTCCGCCTGCGATGCTGGCACCCCAGGTTCTAGTCCCAGTTGGGACAGGACCGGCACCCCAGGTTCTAGTCCCAGTTGGGGCGCCGGTCCTGTCCCGCTTGCTCCTCTTCCAGTCCAGCTCTCTGCTGTGCCCTGGGAAGGCAGTGGAGGATGGCCCAAGTGCTTGGGCCCTGCACCCGCATGGGAGATCCAGAGGAAGTACCTGGCTCCTGGCTCTTGGCTTCAGATCAGCGCAGCTCACTGGCCACAGTGCACCAGCCATAGCAGTCATTTTGGGAGTGAATCAACGGAAGGAAGACCTTTCTTTCTGTCTCTCTCTCTCTCTCTCTCTCTCTCACTGTCTAAACCGCCTATCCAAAAAAAAAAAAAAAAAAAGATAGTCTTCATGTAGATGACTGCTAGTTTGATTTCTGAGATGAGTGGGGTGGAGCTGGAGTACTTTTATTTAGGGTATCTTGCTGTCAGTCTGTTTATTCAGCTCATCCATTTTATGCCGTATCTCATTTTTTAAAAAATTTATTTGACAGGTAGAGCCATAGACAGTGAGAGAGAGAGAGACAGAGAGAAAACTCTTCCTTCTGTTGGTTCAGTCCTCAAATGGCCTCCACTGCCGGCTCTGCGCTGATCCAAATCCAGGAGCCAGGCGCTTCTTCCCCATCTCTCATGCGGGTGCAGGTGCCCAAGCACTTGGGTCATCCTCCACTGCCCTCCCGGGTCACATCAGAAAGCTGGACTGGAAGAGGAGCAGCCAGGACTTAAACCGGCACCCATATGGGATGCTGGCGCTGCAGGCAGAGGATTAACCAAGTGAGCCACGGTGCCAGCTCCTGGCATATCTTATAATTCCATTCCTTATTAAGGCTGAAAATATTCCATTGTATGTATATCCTTTTGCATATACAATCATAGGCCTATGGACGTTTGGATTCTTTTTCTCATTTTAGTTATTGTGAATAGTGTTCCTATGAGAATGTATATGTAAATACGTGTTGATGGCATTAATTTCAATGCTTTTGAGTATATACCCAGAAATGGAATTGCTTGATCATGTGGTAATGCTGTATTTACATTTTTGAGGAATGCCATGCTCTCTTTCATGGCAGTTCCATCATTTTACATTGCCATCATAATGCACAAGGATTACAATTTCTCCACATCACCTACAACACTTCTCATCTTCATTTTTTTTAAATGATCATCCGAGTGTAAGTGAAGTAGTATCTCATCATATTTTGAATTTGATGTCCCTAATGGTCATTGATGTTGACAGCATTTTCATGTGCTTACTGGCCATTTTGTGTATGTTCTTCAGAGAAATACTTGTTCAAGTCCTTTGCCCAATTTCTTTGCCCAATTTTTAATCAGATAATCAGATTATTTTTCATTATTAAATTTTAGGGATTCTTCATAAATTTTGGATATTCATGGCTTATTTTATATATATATATATATATATTATTCGCAAATATTTTTCCCACTCTGTAGGTTGCCTCTTCACTTTGTTAATAGTGTAGTTTGATGCTGAAGTTTTTCATTCTAATGGAGTAAAAATCATAATTTTTTTTTGTTATCTGTTCTTTTGATTTCATAATCAGAGAATCAATGGCAAATGTATGTCATGAAGTATTTCCCTTGTTTTATTCCTAAACTTTTATAATTTTGGCTTTTACAGTTTGACCCTTGGTCCATTTTGGGTTAATTTCTATATGCCATGCTAGATAATGGTCCAACACAATTCTTTTGCATGTGGATATCTAGTTGCTCAAATACTATTGTTTGAAAAGGCTGTTCTTTCCTATTTAAATGCTGTTATCACAAGTGTCAAAAATCATTTGATCATATATGAGGTTTATTTCTTGGCTTTCTAATCTGTTTCATTCAGCTATATGTCTGCCGTTATGCCAGCACTGGTATTTTGATTACTGGAGGTTTGTACTAAGGTTCGAAATCAGGAAGTTTGAGATCTCAAACTGTATTCGTCTTTCCCAAGTTTGTTTAGGCTATTCAGCATCCCTTGAGACTGCACACTGATTTTTGATAGATTTTTCTATTTTTTTTAAAATACTTGGAATTCAAATCTATATATAACTTTTGATAGAATGGACATTTTAGTAATATTTTTCAATCCATGAAAATAGATATTTTTAAATTTTATTGTCTTTTCCTTAAATTATTTCAGCAATATTTTATGTTTTTCAATGGTTTGCGTTTTTCACTGTGGAAGTGTTTTTCTTATTTAAATTAACTCTTGGTGGCTGGTGCACTGTGGCATAGCTGGTGAAGCTGCCACCTGTGGTGCTGGCATCCCATATGGATGCCAATTCAAGTCCCAGCTGCTCCACTTCCGATCCAGGTCTCTGCTATGGAAGTGGAAGACGGCTCAAGTGCTTCACCCCTGCATTCACATGAGAGATCTGGAGGAAGCTCCTGGCTCCTGGCTTCAGTTTCAGCCATTTGGGGAGTGAACCAATGAATGGAAGACTGCCCCCTCCCCCGCCTCTGCCTCTCTGTAACTCTGCCTTTCAAATAAATAAAAATAAATAAAAATAAATAAAAATAAATTAATTCTTAGTATTTATTCTTTAATGCTCTTACAAATAGAATTGTTTCCTCAATTTTCTTTTCAATTATTTATTTTTAATATATAAAAAAGAAATGATTTCTGTATGTTGATTTTGTATCCTGAAAGTTTGCTAAATTCTTGTTCAACAGCTTTTCATGGAATCTTTGGGGTCTTCTAAGATCATGCCATCTATAAGCAGATAACTTTACTTTTTCCTCTCCGATTTAGAAGTCTTCTATTTCTTGACTAGTTGATCTCACCAGAATTGCTATTTTACCATTTTGAATATAAATGACAAAAAATGTGCATCCTTATTCCATTGCTGATTTTAGAGAAATTTTTTATCCTTGGGTATGATATTGGTTGTGCATTTTTCATATAGAAATTCTTTGTATTCTTGTTTTTTTTCCATATTTTTATCATACATGGGTATTAAAATTTTATAGAATATGAGGGCCCATGTTGTGGCACAGCAGGTTAAATTTCCTCTTGTGATGTGAGCATCCCATATCAGAATGTCAGTTCAAGTCCTGATTTCTCTGCATTAATTGATCTGCTCATGGGGCTTTTTTTCCCCCTTCAGCCTTCCGATAAAATATGATACACTTCTTTTCATATGTTGAGACATTACTGCATTTCAGTAATAAATGTCACTTGGTCATGATGTATAAAAATTTTAACATGCTGATAATCCATATTTATCCAATCCAATATTTATACAATATATTGGTTTATAATTTTTTGTAGTGTCTGTTTATCTCTGTATGGGGTAATATTGGCCTTGTATAATGAATTTGGAAACATTCCTCATCTTTAGTTTTTTGGAGATGTTTGAGGAAGTTTGGTGTTATTTCCTCTTCAAATGTTTAGTAAAATTTATCAGTGTAGGCATCTGCTCCCAGGCTTTCTTTGTTGGAAAGTTCTTGATTATTAATTCAATCTCTTTAGTATTTTTAAGTCCATTTTGTGATTTGTTTTCTATATGTCTTATGGGTTTTTGACCCTCTTGAAAGAATAAAAAACTTTACCCAAGGTCACTTAGCTTCTAAATGGCAAAATTGGAAATCAAATCCATCAATGTGACTTTGCAAAGCTCATCTGGATTACATTGTTGTAAATCTTTAAGGGATTTTTATTTCTTAAAGTTCCTTTACTTATTTTTTATTTAAAAGGAGAGTTACCATCCATCTACTGGTTCACTTCCCAAATACCTCAAACTGCTGTTGCTAGGCCAGACTGGAGCCAGGAACCAGGAACACCATCCAGGTTTCCTATGCGTGACAGGGACCCAAGTACTTGAGTCATCTACCGCCATTCAGGATGGATGTTAGCAAGAAGCTGGATTGAAAGTGGAAGTGGGGCTTGATCCCAGGTACTCTTGGAGATGCAGTCATTACAAATGATGGCTTAATCCCCTGGTCCACAATGTCCACCCCTAAGGGACTTTTAAATGTTACTTTTTAGTTGGGATTCTTTGGGTTTGTTCTGGATTCCATTATGGTATTCTTACACATCTCTCCACATTCTAGTATGCTCAAAAATGTACATGAGCTGGTATAATTGCTATCTCAAAACAATTAGTTTAGACAATGTCATTTCTTGAAGGGAAATCTTGTAGTTTATAGTGAATAAGATGGGCATATTACCTGACAATATACAAAGTGATCCCTACATGCCAAGTATTTGCATAGAGAACAATAACATGTGTTTCTGAGATTTTTTCCACTTTGCTAGTTACAATGTTTTCCTGAAATTTTAACTTATTATATGCAATTAATAAATATCATAGACAGTGCCTACTTTATCACTGTGTCACTTCTCAAACTGGACATTTACTAATCCTCATTCACATGGTCTCTATTTCCAAATAACTCCTGGAGTACATTTGCAAGAGACACAGATGCTGATGGTAGCTAATATGGCAGAAAGCATTGTGTTCTGTGTGATATTTACATGTTTTTTTCTTTCTTCCAGTATTCTATTTGGCTTTAACTTCATCACCTGCAAAATGGAATCTAGGCATAATGATTTTCAAAAAGAACACAATCTAAAACAAATAAATAAGTAAAATACATTGGTAAATATATTTATCCATTACCTATCTAGAAAAAAAGAGTGCAGTAAAATTCCTCAAGTCATATTTCTATATTTTTTGTTGCTAATTCTTTTCTTCTATTGTCTCTCTTTTTGTTAAAGCTTTATTTATTTATTTGAAAGGCAGAGTTACAGAGAGGATAAAGGGGAGAGAGAGATAGATCTTCCATCCACTGGTTCACTCCACAGATGGCCACAATGTTCACTTCCCAAATAACCACAATGGCAGGAGCTAGGAAGATCCAAAGTCAGGAGCCAGAAGCTTCTTCCAGGTCTCCCACGTAAGTGCAGCAGCCTAAGCACTTCAGCCATCTTCTGTTGCTTTTCCAGGCACATTAGCAGGAAGTTGGATTGAAGTGAAACAGCCAGGACTGGAATGGGTGCCCATACTCACCACACCACAAAGCCAGCCCCCAACTATTGTCTCTTAAATCTACTCCAATAAAAGCTTTTCCCTCCTTCCCTGCAAATTTCCTTTGCATAAGTCACACACATCTGGGATATTCCTGACAATAACTGGACATAATACAAGTACCAAATCGGGGACATTCCTGCCTTAATTGGAACATCTCTAATGGGTAATATTTGTTTTGGCACTTGTTATCATTGTGGTTGGAATCTTTTCAGAGATTCACTGCAGTCTGAGATGATTTCAATTACCCTTGCTTCCTTTCCTGACTTCCTTGCCATTGGGCCAAATTGCAGCCTGAATGTTTGCCCTGCTTACTACTCATGTCATTTATTTCTGCATTCACAAGCAATTTCTAAAGTAAGTAGTTTACAATTCTTATTCCATCTAAAAATATCATTTGACCTGAATTGACACCATGTGTCTTTCACATAGGAATTACATTCTCATCACTTAGTTATTCAAACCAGAAAACTTTAGATTACTCCTATACATTTTTGAACTGCACATTCTGTAATCATTTAACTAAAAATCCCAATAATTCACTCTTTTCAATATTTCTAGATCACTGCTCTCCATTTCCACTCATAAGGTCTATGTTAGAGTCTCTTTACTTCATGTATAGCTTTTCAAGTCACTAAAGTTGATTGCCCTGACTCTTGGCTAATCACAATGTCAATTATAGTAACAGATAACATAAATTGGGCACTTACTATATGTAAGAGTGTGTATTAGTGATAAAAAAAAATGAAACCCGGTCATTTGCAACAAAATGGATGAATCTAGGAAACATCATACTCTGTGAAATAAGCCAGTCCCAAAGAGACAAATACCATATGTTCTCCCTTATCTGTGATAACTAATAGAACACTTAAAAGGCAATCTGTAGAAGTGAAATTGACACTTTGAGAAGCAATGACTTGAATAACCATTGTCTTGACTGTTGAGGAACAGTTTTTTTTTTTTTAATGGATAATGGGACTAAGAATGGGAGAGGGAGGAGGAGGTGGGGGAGTGGGAGGGAGAGGGCGGGTATGGCAGGAAGGATCACTATATTCCTGAAGTTGTACTTATGAAATTTGTACTCATTAAATAAAAGGTTTTCCTGGGGGGGAAAAAGGAGTCTGTGTTAAGAATGTTGTGAATTAATTATTTTAATTAGTTTTTTTATTCTATAATTTTCATTATATTCTTTATTCTAGTGACAGAGAGGGAGAGAGGGAGACAGAGACAGAGATAGAGAAAGAAAAAGAGAAAAATCTATCCATTGGTTTATTCCTCAAATGCCCACCACAGTCAGGCTAAAATCAGGAGCTGAGATGTGGAACCAACTGCTTGAGCTATTGCTTCTTGCTTCCCCAGATCTGCACTGGCCGGAACTAGAACCAGGATCTGGGTCTGGAAATCAAATCTAGGCAGTCCAATATGGGAAATGGATGTCTCACCTGGTGTCTTAACCACTAGGTAAAATTCTCACCTCAATTATTTTAATTATCAAAATAACACCATGAGATAGTTATTATTATTATCCTCTTATATGTAATGAAAAAACCTTGAAAAACAAATTAGTTAAATGACTTTTCCTTGATGAGCTAGATAGTAAGTGGAAAAGCTGGGATGAATTTCAAACAGTACTGTCAACAATCTTTCTAAAATATTAATCTCAGCCATACCACATCTCTGCTTAAAATTCTTCAATACTTCTTCACTGTTTTCCAGTTAAAGTTCAAGCTACTTAACACAACTCACAATATCCTTTATTACATGAACTACTTCATCTCCATCTCTTGCTGTTCCCTGACAAGGACACAATGATCCAATTATACTAAATGTTTAAAAATCCAGAATATTCTCTCTCACAAATTCATGATTTTGCATTACTGTTCCATTAGCTTAAAATGCTCTCATTTCCCCATAACACTTTTCATCTAAGCCCTATGTTTTTCCCATGGCTAAATTCTACTCATTTTACAAAATTTTGCTTGAATATTGTTTCTTCCTTGTTGATCTCCTCTCTGTACCTTACAAAGGTTACATGTACTTAGAGGCTGATTTCACGGTGTCTTAGGAATACTTATATCACAGAGTTTAACATACTGTGCTGAATTGTTTTGTTTACAAACTCAGCCTTCCTCAGACTATTAACTTGTAGAATTTGCTTTTATTCTTATATCTGCTATTAAAACTTTGACTTCTGTCACTGCTTGTTAAAAAAAAACAAGCAGAGGAAAAAGTAATAAAGATATAGCAAATAAATAGATTGAGAAATCTCAAAGAACCAATTACCTTTGTTGTATAGCTTCTCTGTCTGCTTCTACTACAACTACAGACATACACACTTAGATTTATATGACTAAGATTGTTCTTTGTCCACAGAATAGAACACATTTTTAAGATTTATTTAGTTATTGTGAAAGTCAAAGTTACAGAGAGAGAGGGAGAGATAGATCTTCCATCTTCTGCTTCATTCCCCAGGTGGGCACAACGGCCAGTGCTGAGCCAAGCCAAAGTCAGGAGCCAGGAGCCAGGAACTTCATTCAAGTCTCCCACATAGGTGGAAGTGGCAGAGATACTTGAGCGATCACTTGCTGTTTTTTCCAGACCATTGGCTTGACTGGAAGTAGAACAGCTAGGACATGAACTTGCTCCCATATGGTATTCCAGAGTCTCAGGCAGTGGCATAACCCACTATGCCACAACACTGGCCCCCAGCTTTCTAATTTTTATAGTAGACAGAGGCACTCTACAGCCACCTGGCTAATGGCAGAAAGGATAAGTGAAATGATTGGTAGGTGTGGTGTAGGTATGGTAAAGGAAGATATAAGAATGCAGAAATATTAGTGAGCAACTTTGGACTGTGTGATATGAAAGTTATCAACATGACAAAATCCTCTGTATAACTGGCAATCCCTGTAATAATTTAATGAGATGCTTAAAAGGAGAAAGAAAATTTACACTATGAACATTCCTAGGCCAACAACAAAGGTAGGCACAGGTTGAATAAAAAAAAAAAAGCCAGATTTCTCTATAATAGTCTAGGCTTATTAGGGCAAATCAGGTAACTTCTCTGTACCTCAGTATCTCCATTTTGAAAATGAGGCCATTGATGTGGCTGATATAAAACTTTCTTATCTCTAAGCCAAGCTTAGAAAAGAGAGGTGGAGTAGGGATTTAATTAAACAGTTTGCAGTATGTATCACACTTAAGCTAGACACTACAGATGTGTAGGTGAATGAATAAAAGAGGCTGTCATTGCTCTTCAACTTCTGTGGCATGATTCATCACTTGTTAGCAACCATACCGTATTGTTCTGTCTCCATATAAATTTGAAGTTCTGTGTTACATGAAACACTGAAAGTACAATTCTGAGATATAACAGATAATGCTGCTTCTAGTAATCCCTCCCCAGATAGGATCTTTTTTAAAAAAGATTTATTTTATTACTTATATGAAAGTCAGAGTTACACAGAGAGAGGAGAGGCAGAGAAAGAGAGAGAGAGAGAGAGAGAGAGAGAGAGAGAGAGAGAGGTCTTGCATCCGATGGTTCACTCCGCAACTGGCCGCAACAGCCAGAGCTGCACTGATCCAAAGCCAGGAGCCAGGAGCTTCCTCCGTGTCTCCCACGTGGGTACAGGGGCCCAAGGACTTGGGCTATCTTCTACTGCTTTTCCAGGCCACAGCAGAGAGCTAGATTGGAAGTGGAGCAGCCAGGACTTAAACCGGTGCTTGTATGGCTTTACCCGCTGTGCCACAGCACTGGCCCAGATAGGATCTTGTGAAGCCCTTTTAAGTATACAATATCACGAAACCTCAATATTCAGAGATTTTGTTTCAGCCACAATAGCTCTGATAAATGTCTACTGAGTTTTTAAAATATTTTTCGATTTGAAATAAAAAATTATAGAGAAAGAGGATTGGGAGAGAGAAAGATAGAGAGGGAGAGAGAGTCTTGCATTTACTGGTTTACTTCCCAAATAACCGCAACAGCAGAGATTGGCCTAGGCTGAAGCCAGGAGGCCAGAACTCCATCAGGGTCTCCTATGTAGGTGGCAGGGCCCCAGAATGCTTAGAACATCATCTGCCTTCACAATCACACCAGCAGGGAGCTGGATTGGAAATGCAGCAGCCTGCATTTGAACAGGCACTCCTATGTGGTACTACCAGCATTGCAAGCAATGGCTTAATATGCTGTGCCATAGCACCAGCCCCAGCTGTTGATTATAAACAGCTGGACACTTCCATACTCTGTATTTATTTTTACCCGAAACAGTTCAGTTGTTTTCAAAAGTACAAGTAAATGTGTTACCACGAAGGATCAATTGTTTCTTTGGAAACAGAGTTTATGATGATTCTTAAAAATACTTCAGATTATATTTCCAAGTCTTAGAAGTTTGTATTACAACATCATGAAGTCACAAGGTATACATGACTTTCTTTGCTTCTTTGATCATGATGTCCTTATTCCCAAAGGAAGTTACTGCTTTTCCACAAATTTTATACAGAAAGTTCTCAGCATCCTTACCTAATTATCCCCAAAAATCTTATAATGGCTTGCTGATTTGCTTTGGCTTATGTATCCTGTACTTTTCCCCTCCATTTCATTCCTCTGGTGAAGATCATTGTTTTTGGAATCCTTCTCCCATCATTCTTTGTGCATTATTTTCTACCTCACTCCTGGGTTCTGGAACTCGCTTCTTCCATCCTTCAAGCCATTCCCTCCTCTCATTTGAAATTGACCTCCCAGTCCACTTCCTACATTCTGTCTCTAAAAATCAATTGTCTAAGAACAGAATTGGTAACATGTGACTTTAACAACAGTTCATGGGGAAAAACAACCTGAGGGTTGAGTAGAGCCAGGTCTCAAAATGAATCAGAAGTGATGCAAATACTTAAAATATAGAAGTGATGCAATCAGAGTCTGCATTAACAGAAATAATAGCATTTAGCCTTTAGGCAGTAATTGTCCCACTGTACTTTATGCTTTGTGCTTTGTGTTGTGAGTTAGACCACATATTAAGGGGGAAGGCCACTGATAAATTAAAGCATGCCCAAAGGATGGCAAGTAGGACAGTGTGAGGTCTAGCAACACTAAGAGAATTAGTTGATGTGACCATAGGTATTTAACTTGAAAAACACAAAACAATGCCTGGGTCTGCAATGAGTAAAATGAAGGACAGGAGCAGAGTGAGAGTTATTTGATTTAGTTTGTATGGCTCCAGACATATAGTATTAATTAATGGTTGTTACAGAGACAAAGGGACATAATTCACATCAAAATTCTGTGATCTAGCCAATAAAAGAAGGCCACCCAGACAAATCATGGCTTTATTTGCTGATGCAGAAAGAATTCCAGAGCAGTAATTTAAAAATGTACTTTGACTCTAGATTCTCCACAAATTTCTTGTAAGGTGCTAGGATATCCATTGCCCCCTCTGGATGTCAGTGTTCTGTTCTTTACTTGAAGATGCTAGCTTACTGATGTCAAATTCATTTCCACATCTAGAAGCCAATGGTTCTGATGAATAACTTTTAACAATAATTAATATCAGCTATAAAATAGTAATGAATGATCATGTAATTACTGCAGGAATAAAATTCAAAACTAGGTGATCATCTGTGTGAAATATTGTAGGGAAGATTAATGCATGGGAGCTAGAAAAGATGATTCCTAAAGTCACTTCTGGCTATATCTTTCAAGGACATGAATTCTGGCAGACAAAACTATTCATAGCTCACCTATAAAGAAAGGACACATTGAGCTCCATGTTAACAAGTTTCCAGAAGCTGAACCTACACTATTAGATTTGGTTTATCCAAATGACACTTTTAATATATAAGAGCATTTGCCAATCTGGTTTACTGCTAATGTGTGCCCTGGGAGGCAGCAGATGATGACTCGAGTATTGGGTCCCCATCATCCATGTGGGAGACCTGAGTGGAGTTCCAGGGCTCCTGGCTTCAGTCTGGCCCACTTCAGCTGATGCAGGCACTTGGGGAGTGAACCAGTAAATGAAAGATACCTCTCTCTCTCTCCCCCGTCATTCTTCCAGTTGAATAAACAAATAAACAAGCAAATATTTTCTAAAAAAATAACAGTATTGAATATTACTGGAAATGTGGTTGTAGGAAATAAGGAGACATGGAAGAACAAAGTATATGAATTCTGTCCAATATCTATTGAACTGTGTTAATGTGCCATTTATCTATTTGTTAAAGGGATCCTTTAGTATATAATAATTCATTTTGTAGTAGATTATCTGCATGTTGATGTTTTAGAATTACTCCCCTTTAATGTTCTCACCGTGTCTGACACTTTAGCAGTAATTCACTATTTTCTGTGACAGAGATTAGGTGATAGTCGCTGAAATTCCCAATGTGTTTGCAAGATAAAACTCCTCTGGCCAGTATATTTTTATTGCTATATCTATGAACTTAACAAGGCATTACTTGCGGTAGTAGTAAAAAATCACATTAATCTTGTTCTCTACTATAGGTCTTGGTTGATGAATACCCTTTTAATGACTCAAAGATTATTATTTTAATTTCTACATATGCATTCTATTTTGCTTTGTTCTTTTTGATGGTTATAGTGAAACAATATTGTGTGAGGAAACCTGCACATGATTGGCTGAGGATAACCAAGAATATATCTGAAACTCTCTATTTATGAGACTCAGTTTCTAACCTGTTATATAAGATATGGGCTAGAAGTACAATAAATTCTCAGCAGAAGGTTGGAATGGTAAGCAGAGACATGTTTGTCATTGGGAGTAATTCAGAATCATCAGGAATATTTTCTAAGTGTACAAAATACTCAGAGATTAAATACAGCCTAGCTCTTAAAAGTGTATGCCATAGAATCAGATGTATGTTCAAAGATGCTTTTACTAATAGTGTAAACCCACAACAGTACTAAACCTACAAAACACTTATTATTTGTGTGATTTTGAGCACTTTTATAAATTTCTCTAGTTTTTGTTTCCTGATTAGTAAATTAGAAACAATGCTAGTATGCACCACAGGAGGTTAGTGTGAAGATCAGATATATTTACAATATTTAGCCAAATAACTGGCATATTGTAGGAATTCTATAAACATTAGCTACTGCTATTTGAATTTTATTGTTATTATTGTTGTTAGCAGCTGAAGTGCTATCTTCAAACATTCCACAACCAACTTCCTTGAGATTCATGATTTATTGCTTTTAATGAGAAGCATGACTTGTGAGAGGGCGTTAGACAGGTGAGTGGTATAGGGATAAAACAAAGTAACAAGGAGAACTGACTTAGATTACCTATCAGGGTCTATCTATCTATCTATCTATCTATCTATCTATCCTCTGTCAATCTATCTAAAAGGGGAGAGAGAGAGAGATGGAGAGAGAGAGAAAGCAGAGAGCACAATAACCTGATGGATCATTCAAAAATGTCCACAACAGTTTCGTGGCCAAAACTAGAGGCCAGGAACTCAGTCAACATTTTTTATGTGTGTGGCAAGAACCCAACTACTTTGGCCATCACTGCTGTCTCCCGGGGTTCCTATTAGCAGGAAGTTGGAATCAAGAGCTGGGTTTGGGTACAATGAAAGGGAATGCATGTATCCAAACAAGTTTCTTTATATCTGCCCCATATCCATTAATTTGATTTTTTTTCAAATTTCATGTATATCATATATATAGATTTAGGAACATAGTCATAATTTCCACCCTACCATCCCTTCTGCCAATGCTCCCACCCTTTTTCTTACTCCCTTTCCTATTCCCACTCTTAATTTTGACAAAGATCTATTTTCAGTATACTTCATATTCATAACTAGAATGGATTATCAGTATATGCGTACATTATAAGAAAGTCACCTCAAGCAAATGACCCTGATCAATAGAAAACAAATTCCATTTGTTGAAAAAGTTATCCTTTCTCCAATACGTGTTTTTGTCAGTCATCAAAAATCAGTTGGCTAAATGTTGTGGAATAATTTCTGGGTTCCATTGATCTATGTGTCTGTTTTAAAGCTAGTAGCATTCTGTTTTAATTACTGTAAGCTTTGTAGTTTGCTTTGAATTCAAATATTGTGATGCCTCCAGCTTCAATTATATTTTTGATCTGGAATGCTTTTGCTATTCTTGATCTCTTAGGATTTCATAAGAATGAATTTTGGGATTTTTTTCCAATTCTGAAAAGACTGATATTGGTATTTTGATTGAGATTGCATTGAATCTGTACATTGTTTGAGAAAACATAGACATTTTTACAATATTAACTCTTTCAATCCTTGAACAAGGGAATATTTTCCATTTTTTGTGCCTTCCATTTTTTCTTTCATCAGTGCTTTATAAATATTTGTTGTAGAGATATTTCACTTCTTTGGCTAAACTTATTTCTAAGTATTCAATTCTGTTGCTATTGTGAGTGATTAATTTCTTTATTTCCATTTCAGCAAAATCATTTTAGTGTATGAAGATGCTACCACTTTATACCAGACATTTAAAGAAGAATTAACTCCATTTCTTTTCACGCTATTCAAAATAATTGAAAGGGAGGGAATCTTCCAAACTCCTTCTATGAAGCCAGCATCGCCTTATGTCCTAAACCTGAAAAGATACAACAGAGAAAGAGAATCACAGACCAATTTCCCTGATGAACATAGACCCAAAAATTCTCAACAAAATACTAGCCACCAAAACCATAAACGTATAAGAAAGATCATGCACCCGGACCAGGTGGGATTTATCCCTGGTAAGCAAGAATGATTCAACATTTGGAAATCAATCAATGTGATACATTATATTAACAAATTGAAGAACAAAAAACATATGATTATCTCAATAGATGCAGAGAAAGCATTTGATAAAATACAACATCCTTTCATAATGAAAACTTTAAGCAAAAAGTATACAGGGAACATTCCTCAACACAATCAAGGCAATTTATGAAAAACTCATGGCCAGCATCATATTGAATGGGGGAATGTAATTTAGTACAGCCACTGTGGAAAACAGCATTAAGATCCATTAGAAAACTAGAAATACAACTGTCGGGGCCGGCGCATTGGTGTAGCTGGTAAAGCCACTGCCTGCAGTGCCAGCATCCAATATGGGTTCTGGTTCAAGACCCGGCTGCTCCACTTCCAATCCAGCTCTCTGCTGTGGCCTGGGAAAGCAGCAGAAGATTGCCCAAGTCCTTGGGCCTCTGCACCCGCATGGGAGACCTGGAAGAGGCTCCTGGCTTCAGATCAGCGCAGCTCCGGCTGTTGCGGCCATCTGGGGAGTGAACCAGCTGATGGAAGACCTCTCTCTCTCTCTCTCTCTCTCTCTCTCTCTCTCTGCCTCTCCTCTCTCTGTGTAATTCTGACTTTCAAGCAAAATAAATAACTATTTTTAAAAAAAGAAATACAACTGTCACATGGTCCAGCAGTCTCACTACAGATGTATGTCCAAATGCATGAAATAATTTCATCAAAGAGATACCTCTTACACCATTTTTATTACAGAACTATTTACAGTAGCTAAGATATAGAATAAACCAAGGTGTCCATCATCAGGTGGAAAGATAAATAAAATATGGCATACAGAGAAAGACAAATACCACATGTTATCCCTTATATGTGGAAGCTAATAGGCTCCACAGAATAATGAAAGCTATAGGCTGGGAGTGGTAGTGGGGATAGAGGCAACATGGATAATGGGCACCAAATTAGAGTTAGAGCAAAGTACTAAGTTTGTGGTGTCACAAGGCATAGTGGAGTGTCTACAATTCACAATAAACTATTATGTATTTTATGAGCAAGTGAAGGAAGGAATCTCTAGGACTCCAATTGTTAAATAATTTGAAGCAAATAACAATATTGATGACCTTAATTTGATTAGTACATATTGTATACATGTATTGAAATGTCATACTGTGGCCCATAAATATGCATAACCATTTTTCATAAAAATTAACATGAAGAAAACTCAAAAATTCCAAGTAAAGGTGTTTGTAATGATATTTATAGTAGCTGAACTGGCTGATTCTATATCAATGTGTGTGTGTGTGTGTGTGTGTGTGTGTGTTCATGTGCCTACATCTATATACAACCACTAATTGTAGTAATAAATTTGGAAAAGCTGGCTATGTTTACAAAATCTGAAAGGTATTAGAGGGATTTGGGAATGTAGGTTCTAGTCATAATATTACCACACTATGTAGTGTCAAGTAAGCCACTCTATAATTTCAAATATTGTCGTGATAACATGGTGTTTGGATCAGATGATCTAAAAAGCCTCTCTAGGATGATGTTCTAGGACAAAAAAAGTTGATTTATTGCATGTTTTTCATTCAATTGATATAATTTATTTTGACATCATGGAAGTCGACTAATCATTTATGTATTAGGATTTCCCAAATGAAAAAATCTAGAATATTTGTAAATAGGAAAGGAACAGAATTCAGGACAAATATCAATTCTAAGCTTAGGCAAGAATAACTGAATATTTCTGAACCATAACTCAAGTTATACAGTCATATGTTTAATAATTTAGATGAATCTTTTCAACATTAAAGAGCTTATTACATTTTAATTATAACTATGTCTTTCCAAATGTTGTACTAAAGTATTTAACTTCTTTTTAAAAAATATTTATTTATTGGGGCCAGCGCTGTGGTGCAGTGGGTTAAAGCCCTGGCCTGAAGCGCCAGCATCCCATATGGGTGCCAATTCTATTCCCGGCTGCACCTCTTCTGATCCAGCTCTCTGCTGTGGTCTGGGAAAGCAGTAGAGGATGGCCCAAGTCCTTGGGCCCCTGCACCCACCTGGGAGACCTGGAGGAAGCTCCTGGCTCCTGGCTCCTGGCTTCGGATCGGTGCGGCTCTGTCCATTGTGGCCATCTGAGGAGTGAACCAGCAGATGGAAGATTTCTCTCTCTGTCTCTACCTCTCTCTGTAACTCTGTCTTTCAAATAAATAAAATGAAATCTTTAAAAATGTCTTTATTGATTGGGGCCAGCAGATAAATCCTGCTGCCTGTGGCACTGGATCCCATACGGGCAATGGTTTGAATCCCAGCTGCTCTACTTCCAATTCAGTTTCCCACTGATGTACCTGGGAAAGCAGTGGAAGATGGCCCCAGTGCTTAGGCCGCTGAAAGATGTGGGAGATCCTGGAAGAAGTTCCTGGCTCCTGGCTTTGGCCTGGCTCAGACTCAGCTGCTGTGGCTAACTTGGGAGTGAATCAGAAGATGGAAGACCACTCTCTCTCTATCTCTCTGTAACTCTGACTTTTAAATAAGGTCTCCCACATGGAGCAAGGTCCCAAGCACTTGGGCCATCCTCTACTGATTTTCCAGGCACATCAGCAGGGAGCTGGATCTGAAATGGAGCAGCTTTGTTATCAATTGTCTCCCAGATTGGATGCCAGTGTCACAGGCTGTGGCCTAAACCGCTATGCCAAAACAGCAGGCCCCCTTAACTTCTATGATATCCATGTATTAGTTATGAAGGAATTATT
The DNA here is from genome assembly GCA_949820135.1 of Sylvilagus floridanus. NCBI lineage: Eukaryota > Metazoa > Chordata > Mammalia > Lagomorpha > Leporidae > Sylvilagus > Sylvilagus floridanus. The sequence continues at coordinate 61,213,971 of OX463223.1, read as the reverse complement.
TTCTGTTTTAAGGTAAATTCTAACATTTTTCCAAAAGTATTTTTCAGTCACTCAGAAAGAATTTTGCAGGAGGCAGCAGATTCTAAAAAATGTTTTACAGAACATTATTTCTCTTACAAAATTAGAAATAAATGGATAAATATGTCCCATGGTCTAACAAATTTGTAAAACATTAGATTAAATGAAATGAAATATGTTGTCTGGACTTCTCAACCATTAACATTCTAATTAACATTACGAATTTCCAATAAGAAAGTGATCATACCAAAAATAATTTGACCAAAGAACTCCATCACCAATTGCAACTTATGGAAGTAGAGCTCTACCAAACACATTTTGCTATACAATTGTATAGGGTATTTCTTAAAGAATGCTTCCTAGTCTTTTTTACATCTCCAACACACAAAATGAAAATACTGATATGGGTTATTAGATCAAACTGAGACAGAATCTGAAGGTAAGCCAAGGTTGAGACCTAGGTCCCACATGACTACCCAAGGATGAAAAAGAATCACATGTCAGCATTCTCCCAACACATTCACAATGTACAAGTGAGTTCCAGTAAAGTAATTAGGAAGATCTTACCCAAAATACACACAGTACATACTGATGACCTAAGATTAAAAACAAAGATAAAATAAAGCTATCTTATTTATATTTTTAAAGATTTATTTATTTATTTGAAATTCAGAGTTACACAGAGAGAGGAGAGGCAGAGAGAGAGGTCTTCCATCCGATGGTTCACTCCCCAATTGGCAGCAATGGCTGGAGCTGCACTGATCCGAAGCCAGGAGCCAGGAGCTTCCTCTGGGTCTCCCATGTGTGTGCAGAGGCCCAAGGACTTGGGTCATCTTCTACTGCTTTCCCAGGCCATAGCAGAGAGCTGGATTGGAAGCAGAGCAGCTGGGACTGGAACTGGTGTCCATATGGGATGCCAGCACAGCAGGCAGTGGCTTTACTCGCTATGCCACAGCATCAGCCCCTCTCATTTATATTTAAAGTGTGTCAATAATTTCTTAAACCCAAATGACTAAGCACATATGCATGTTTTTCGTGTTACTTTTTGAAAGCTCAGTAATTTCAACATTCTTCTATAACTTGCATTGTCTTACCAGAACTATTTCTACACCATTTAAGAAAGCATGAGAATTTTATTTTGTGAAATAGGTATGTATGTATATGTTTCTCAGGTGTCTAGTCAAGGAACAATAGAAGCTCAAGAGAAGCAGAAATGTTTCATTTCCCATAAGTACTCTAAAATTTTGTATGTAACAATTTAACTACATGTAGAATTTGTAGTTTAAAGAGCACTTAAAGAGCATTTAAAATAAAATTTTCCGACCTTCAAGACTGTTGATCTCTGTTTTGGAAAATTCCAGGGGAAAGTGTGTGTTTTGTTATCCACTGGTAATTTTCCAGGTTTCCAAAAGGAGCTCTTAATGGCCCCCTTTTTCCTCCGGCAGTAATTAAAGTCAGGGAGACACTGCATTGCTACTTGGTTGCCCAATCTTTATTTTCAAAATTCTCAAGAAGTTATGAAGCATTCCATTTTTTCTCTTCTATGCTGTTAATGTGCAGAAATTGAACTTTGAAGGAAGAATAGTTTTTGCTCTTTACATCTCCATCTTGGCCTTGTAACATAATTTAGGCAATTGAAAATTTTTATTTGTCACTTCAGGGAAGACTAATGTAGAGTTACTTAAAACCAACAGCAATTATCTTAAGAACCAGGTTGTTGCCAGAGTGACCATATGAATGAATGAATCAGAATAAAAATGCTTTTTCCTTTCCCTTATTTTGAAACATTTCCAAATCTGAACATGTATTTGTATAAAAAGTATTTTTAAAAAGCTCATAGTGCTTAAAACTCTCACAAATTTGGTAGAAAATGAAACATTCATAAGATAGAACAGATGACAGAGTCCAAAAGACAGAATTGGAGACCATAGATTCCTTAGTCACTTAGGATTTGAGAATCCTAAATGGAAGTGTGGAATATACTTACCTTCTTAGGAATCATATATTCTAGACCTCCCAATGTAAAAAGTGGAAAACTGAGGAATTCTTTGGAAATTTTGATTTTAAAGAGGCCATAGGACTCAGTTTGTATAGATATTTGTAGTTAGATCAAATAAAAATCCTTAGCAGTATCAAATTTTGGGAAAATGAACCTAGTCTGATTTCCACTACATTCAAACAAATATTTATTTCTTAATGATAGATTAGATAGTTAGATGAAAAATGGATGGATGAATAGATAGATAACCAGAGGAAATTGTACTTGGAAAGGTTTATAATAATTTGGAAGAAGCTATTCATCAAAGTTTATTCACCGTAACACTGGGTTACCAAACCTATCCCATTACCAGAGACATCTGTAGAGTTAGGTAGTGTGCTGGTAGAAGAATGACTTCCAAAGGTGTTCATGTTCTAATAAGTGGAACATATGAACATATTACACCATATGACAAAAGGGACTTTGCAAAAGTTATTATTATCAACCTTAAAATAGGAGATAGTATCCTGGGTTACCTATAAGGGCCTCATTGAATCATGTGAGACTTAAAAAAACAATTTTCTTGGGCTGCAGCGGAAGTCAGATGCAGGCTTGACCCACGAGGCCGCACACTGCCGGGATGGTGGAGCAACGGCATTCTTTTGCAAGAAGCACCAGAGACAAGTTTCGGTAAACATATACACTTTATTAACGACCATGCACACTTTTTGAAGGGCAGGCAGAAGGGGCGTAACTAATTCAGGGCAACACTAATTCTATTAGAACCGATATTGGTGCCATTATGCTTCTCCATTCAGCTTGAAGGTCAGGTAGTTAGGATAGCTTTCCAGGTGGTCCTAATGGGCCTGGGCCACACCTGGGAGCTGTTTACCTGAATGGCAATTACAGGGCCCTTTAAAAGGGAGCAGGCATGGGGAAAAGTGCCTGGGGATCCCGCTGCCTGCCAGCAGTCAGGTTGTGGGGTCCTTCCTGGGAGGCACAGTGTGCCATGCTTCAACCTCCTGCATGGGCAGGGAAGGCAGACTCCCCGCCAGGTACAGGATCAGCCACAGAGAGATATGACAGAAGGGGAAGTGAAAGAGATTATTTGTGTGACAGACAGTTTATTTGTGGATGGAAGGGAGTTGCAAGGAAAATGAAACAGAATGTGGGCAGGCTTAGGCAACAGCGGCTGGCTGAAAACTGGCATAGAAATGGAAACTTTAATCTTACAACTACAAAAAATCAAAAAACCTGAATTTTATCAACAATCTGAATGATTTTGGAAGAGAATTCTTCCCTTGAACCTCCAGAAAACTCGGCCAATAATTTGATATTAGTTTGGTGATATTCTAAGGAGAAAACTTTTTTGAATTTACCCAAAGGTAAGATGTATAGAAGTTTGAAATAATACAATTGTGCTAATTTAAGCTTCTAAATTTCTGGTAATTTGCTTCAGTAGCAATATAAAACTGATACAGGTAGATGAGGATGTGCTTTGTAGTGTGCATAGTGTGCATATCATTGATCTGCCTGCTTTGCTCCCTGAGATACCCATCTCTTGAGGGCCTTTCAGAAATAAGTGCATAAGTGCATTTCAGAAAGATTAAAATATCTTTTTATTGTATTTCCTTAATTTTAAAATCTTTAATTAGTTTTTAACAGATTCAATATGGTTTGTAGATACAATTCTAAGAACATAATGATATTCCTTCCCTCTCTCCTACCCTCCCCCTTGCTGCCTCCTACCCTCCTATCCTTCTGCTCTCCTTTGTTTTTTTTTTTAATTTTTGAGATAACATTTTAAATTTAACATTACAGTAAAAAGGCTTAAAACTTCACCAAATAAGAAGTTTAATGAGTAAAAAGCAAAAAGATCACAGTTTAAGTAGGAATATAGACAACAGCTGTAAATAATAAATGAATGAAAAAATGACCATTTCACTCATATACAGTAAATTTAAAAGTAATCACAGATCATTTAAACTATAGTAACATAACATTCTTAACCATTGGTTTGACACAATTATAAAACAGTTTCACAAAACTATATATTTGCAGCAATATTGATACACAGAGGCATTTCTTTTTTCTTCCTTCCTTCCTTTCTTTCTCTCTTTCTTTTTTCTTTCTTTTTCTTTCTTTCTTTTATTTAATTTTAGCTCCCATATATAAGGGAGAACAGGCATTATTAGTCTTTCTGTATCTTGCTTATTTCACTCAACATGAATGTCCTCCAGTTATGTCCTTTTTGCTGCGAATGGTAGAATTGTATTCTTTTTTTATAGCTGAATAATATTCTGTTGTGTATGTATACCACAATTTCTTGACACATTCATGTGATGATGGATACCTTGGTTGAGTCCTAATTTTGGCTATTGTATACAGTGCTACTATAAACGTGGTGGTGCAGGTATCTCTTTGATACAACATGTTCGTGTTTTGGATATATGCTCAGTAGTGGGAATGCTGGATCATATGGCAAGTCTATCTCTAGTTTTGAAAGAAATCTCCACACTGTTTTCCACAGTGTTTGCAGTAATTTACATTCCCACCAACAGTGTGTAAGTGTTCCCATTTGTCCACATCCTCACCAGCATTTGTTAGTCTTTGTTTTAGATACTAGCCATTCTGACAAGGATAGGTGATATCTCATTGTGGCTTTGATTTGCATTTCCTGGATGGCTAGTGATGTTGAGCTTTTTTAATATATTTATTGGCCATTTTGAGAAATGTCTATTGAGGTGTATTGGAGAAAAGGGAAAGAGAGAAAGAGAGAGAGAAAGAGAGAAGGAAGGAAGGGAGGGAGGGAGGGAGGGAAAGAAAAGAACAAGCCTGTGATTTACAATGTATTCTCATAGACTTTCCTAGTCAAGAAGGCAAAGCATATGATGGCATTATCTTCATTTTGTGAGTCTAAGACAGAGACTGACCTACATCTTTGAGCTTCTGAGTATTGACATCACAACCAACATGAGCCTTGAGAAGAGTATATTTCGGAGAGTAAAAATCAGCAATCTGCATGACCAATAGCTACATGTTTTTGTAGCAAAACATTTGTTTCTCTAAAACACTTCTGTTTCTACCAAATGCCTCAGCATCAAGTGTCTCTATGGAGATAAAACTATTGAGATTCAAAAGTTTTGTTCACCCAGCTCGCCTCTTGGTAACATGAGGATATCAATAGTACTAACCACATGAGTTTGTGAAAATTAAATGAGAAATATCTTGAACATAGCAAGTGATCAATAAATGATACATAATTTTAAGGATTTTCTACAATCATAATTTTAGATAGAGTATAATAATCTTGAACTGAGATGATATTCAAAACAACTCATGAAGTGATCCTAAATTTAATAGTTCTATATAAGTTGTGAGTAAATATGGGTTCTAGAGCCAGACTTCCTGGCCTCAAATCTGTTTCTTCCATTTTCCTCATTGAGTAAACTTGTAAAGTTATTTACTCTCTGTGTGCACTGGACTCCATCTCTGAAACGAAGAATTACACATTATAATAGAATTATAATGAAATAATTCACATAAAATTACCTGAATAGCTCTTGGCATATCACACATGTCCAAAACTGTTCCACTGTTCCATATCTTGCTTCTAGAGGGAAATTATATTACCTAGGATAGGTTAGGCTATACAATTTTTTTTTTTTACTTGCTTGACAGAAAGGTCTTCCTTCCATTGGTTCACTCCCCAAATGGCTGCCACAGCCGGCGCTGTGCTGATATGAAGCCAGGAGCCAGGAGCTTCCTCCTGGTCTCCTGTGTGGGTGCAGGGGCCCAAGCACTTGGGCCATCCTCCACTGCACTCCCAGGCCACAGCAGAGAGCTGGACTGGAAGAGGTGCAACCGGAACTAAAACCGAGTGTCCATATAGGAAGCTAGTGCCGCAGGTGGAGGATTAGCCAAGTGAGCCATGGCGCCAGCCCTAGGCTATGCAATGTTAAAAAGTTCTTCAATTTCAACAGCTAAGCTATTAAGAATTTAGTTATGTTCATATAATGGTATAATATGGGTCAGGCAGCTAAGCTCTCTGGAACATAAGTCCTGCCATATGGAAATGAACTTGAAGATTGTTTGAGATGTCTCTAAAGGCCAGGCCAACACAGTATTTATCAGAAAACATTTGTGTGGTCTTAACCTGACTTCAAGAAGAAATGTGGAGGGACAATAATTAGTCTGCCACAGAGACAGTACTTGCTGTGTTAAAAAAAGAAATTATTGGGTGCTGGTGCTGTGGCATAGTGGGTAAAGCCACTACCTGCAGTGTCAGTATCCCATATGAGTTCGAGACCCTGATGCTCTACTTCCAATCCAGCTCTCTGCAATGGCCTGGGAAGGCAGTAGAAGATGGCCCAAGTCCTTGGGCCCCTGCACCCATGTGGGAGACCCAGAAGAAACTCCTGGCTCCTGGCTTCAGATCGGCGCAGCTGGGGCCGTGATGGCCATCTAGGGAGTGAACCAGTGGTTTTGGAGAACCACTCTTTCTCTCTCTGCCTCTCCTTCTCTCTGTGTGTAACTCTGACTTTCAAATAAATAAATTAATCTTTAAAAAAAGAAATTATTTGTTTATTTGAAAAGTAGCAAAACAGAAAGAAAGAGATACAGACAGACAGATGGAGATCTCCCATCTGCTGGTTCACTCCTCAAATGCTTGCAACAGCTAGGCCTGGGACAGGCTGAAGCTAGGAGCAAGGAACTATATCTGAGTCTCCCACATGGGTGTCAGGGCCCAAGTACTTGAGCCATTGCCTGCTACCTCACAAGATGTGCATTAGGAAGAAGCTAGAATGGTGAGAGGAGCCAGGACCCAAACCAGACACTCCAATATGAGGTATGGGCATCCCAAAGCAACATCCTAGTCACTGTGCTAAATGCTCATCCATGTACACATTTTTAAATCAGATTACTCTGTACCCTTATTTTGCTACTTGGTAGTTATATATTCTAGGTGAAGATTGTCTATTACTTTCTCTAGCATGATAAATGGCCCTAGCATCTACCTTATTCTGTTTATTCACAATCAACAAACATCTCTAAATTTTTGTTTAATAATATTACTTTTAAAAAGTTGCAAAGTATTATACATATTTATTAAATACCATGTGATACATCAACATGTGTATACATGTTAAATGTTAAAATCAGGGTAACTATATCTATCTCCTCAAGCATTTATAATGTATTTGTAACTAAGTTAATTAAAATCCTTTATTCTAGCTCTTTTGAAATATACAGTATAGTAACATTACATATCATCATCCTTCTGTGTAAGAAACACCAGAACTCTTCCTATCTAACTATGACTTAATACCCATTGATCAGTCTTTCTTTAACTTTCTCTCACCCCTACTCTCCCAAGCCTTCGATAAACACTATTCTTCTCTCAACTTCCATGAGATTAATTTTTTTTAGATTCCACATATAAGGGAGATCATGTGATTTTTGTCTTTCTGTGCCTGGGTTGTTTTACTTAAAATAATGATCTCCATTTCTAATCACATGGTCCCAAGTGACATAATTCCTTCCTTTTAATGAATAAATAGTTGTCTAATATGTATATATACTGCATTTTCTTTATTCATTCATCTATTGACAGATATCTAGTTCTTTAGACAGAAATTCAAAATCCTTCCCTTAGAGAGCAAGGGCTCTCTACATCCAATCTATCAGTCAATCCTGTTAATCTTATTTCCAAAATAAAGTCTATAACTTTGTCTCTTTATTAACATTACCAAAAATGTAAATATGTGTGTGTGTGTGTGTGAAAAAACTAGACTTTCTAGACAACAGAACATTAATAATGCATATATAATTAAAACAGTGTGGCGCCGGCGCCGTGGCTCACTAGGCTAATCCTACACCCGCGGCTCTGGCACCCCGGGTTCTAGTCCCGGTTGGGGCCCCAGATTCTGTCCTGGTTGCTCCTCTTCCAGTCCAGCTCTCTACTGTGGCCTGGGAAGGCAGTGGAGGATGGTCCAGGTCCTTGGGCCCTGCACCCGCATGAGAGACCAGGAGGAAGTACCTGGCTCCCGGCTTCAGATCGGCACAGCACACTGGCCACAGCACACTGGCCACAATGCGCCAGCCTTGGCGGCCACTTAAGGGGTGAACCAACCAATGGAAAAAGGAAGACCTTTCTCTCTCTCTCTCTCTCTCACTGTCTAACTCTGCCTGTAAAAAAAATAAAAAATTAAAATTAAAAAATTTTTAAAAAAGTGTGGCACAGGTGCGTAAATAAGTCAGTGAAATAAGTAAGCTTGAAAGCCCAGAAATAGATCCACACACTTATGTTATTTGAATACATATAATGAAGCTATCATCTCAAATTACTAGTACATGTAATAAATATTTCTGAAACTAGTAGTGAGTCATGTGGATAATAATAAAATTAGCCTATATTTTACACCATACACAAGAACAATGTCCAATTGGATCAGCAATTTTTTAAAAGATTTATTTATTTATTTGAAATGCAGAGTTACAGAGAGGGAGAGGCAGAGTCAGAGAGCGAGAAGACCTCCATCAACTGATTCTCTTTCCAAATGGCTGAAACAGCACGTACTGGGACAGGCTGAAGCCAGGAGCCAGAAGCTTCATCTGGATCTCCCACATGGGTGTAGGGGCCCAGGGACTTCAGCCATCTAGGAATGCTTTCCCAGGCCATTAGCAGGGAGCTTGATTGGAAGTGGAGCAGCTGGAACTCCAACCAGCACCCACAATGGATGCCAGTGGTGGCCATCCTGCCACCACTATGCCACAGGGCCAGCTCCCTGAATCAGTGAATTTAATATAAAATACAAAGCCAGACGAGTACTGTAAGAAAACATCAGTGAATTCTGTTTTAGCACAATATAGGGAAACAATAAGACAATAAGATTGAGAATCCTGAGTCAATAAAAGAAGAATGTTTTTGTTTAGGAAATCTCTTGGTAAAAGTACTATAAGCAAACTCAACATACAACCAACAAACTGGTAAAAATATTCACAAAATACATCAGGGAGAGTTATGTGTTTAATATAATCATTTATCAGTATCAAATAGGTTTGGCTAATTCATTACTATATAGAAAATTCTTAAAAATGGGACAAACCATCAAATTATCCCTTTGTCCAGATTACATGGTTATGTATACAAACATATATATGTATACAAACATATATATATATATGTATACTAACATATATATATATATACACAATCCTAAAGATTCCACAAAAAATCTGTTAGACAATAAATAAATTCATGAAAATGGTGGGATACAAAATCAATTTATAAAATTCAATAACATTTCTATAAACCAATAGTGGAGTACCTGAAAAAGAAATTAAGAAAGCCAACTATTTATAATAGATCAAAAAATAAATTATATAGGAATAAATTTAACCATGAAAGTGAAGATGACTTCAATGAAAACTATAAAACATCGACAAAATCAGTAGACGAGAACACAAAGCAAGGGGAGGACATTTCCTATTTATGGAACAGATGAATGAAGGTTGTTAAAAGGTCCGTACTACCAAAAGTGTTCTTGCCATTTAATGCAATCCTTATCAAAATATCAATGTAAAGCTTCATTTAATTAGGAAAAATCAGAAAATTGTTATGAAACCACAGCCAAAACAGCATGGTGCTGGCCTAAGAATCAACAAATAGATCTATGGAATAGAATGCAGGATCCCAAAAGAAGCCCACATATTTACATCCAAATCGTTTTTGAAAATGCCATCAAGAACATATATCTGGGCAATGATACTCTCTTTAATACGTGGACTGGAAAAACCAAATATTGACATGTACAAGAATTATATTGGACTTTTCTCTCACACATATACAAAAATTGACTCAAGATGTAGTGCAAAGGGCATACATTGAATAAAAAAACCCTGTCTTTTCAATAAGTAGTGCTTATTGCTTCTCAGCTTTTTTGGCTAAGATCAAGTGCAATAAGTAGTTCTGGGAAAATTAGATAGTCATATGCAGAGTAATGAACCTAGACCCCTGTCAATAATTGTGTACAAAAATAAACTTCAAATGGTTTATAGACCTAGATATTAGACTGAAAATTTGAAACTTGTAGAACATATAGGGAGATGTTTCAGGACATTGGAATGGGAAAGGATCCTTGAGATCAGATCCCAGAAGCAGAGGAAACAAAAGCAAAATAGACAAAATTGGATCTCATTGAACAAGAGAGCTTCTTTTTTTTTTTTTTTTTTTTTTTTTGACAGGCAGAGTGGACAGTGAGAGAGAGAGACAGAGAGAAAGGTCTTCCTTTTGCCGTTGGTTCACCCTCCAATGGCCGCCGCGGATGGCGCGCTGCAGCCGGCGCACCGCGTTCGTCCGATGGCAGGAGCCAGGTGCTAGGTGCTTTTCCTGGTCTCCCCATGGGGTGCAGGGCCCAAGCACCTGGGCCATCCTCCACTGCACTCCTGGGCCACAGCAGAGGGCTGGCCTGGAAGAGGGGCAACCGGGACAGAATCCGGTGCCCCGGCCGGGACTAGAACCCGGTGTGCTGGCGCCGCAAGGCGGAGGATTAGCCTGTTGAGCCATGGCACCGGCCTACAAGAGAGCTTCTAAATAGCAAGTGAAAAATATCAACGAGTGAGGAGAGAATCCACAGATTAAGGAAAAATGTTTTTCAAGTTATACATCTGAAAAAAGATTAAGAACCAGAATATATGAGAAATCCTTAACAAAAATATATAATCCAATTTAAAATGGGTAAAATTCAACAGATAATTCTCAAGGGAAGACATTTAAATGGCCAAGAGGCATATGAAAAAAATGCTCAACATCAGCAATAGTCAGGGGAATGCAAATAAAAATCACAATGAGCTATCACTGCACTTCAATTAGTTTGAGTATTATCTATCAAAAATATTAATAAGTGGATAAAAGTAAGTCACTTTTGTATACTGTTGGTGATAATGTAAACTAGCACAGCAATTGTTTAAAGCAATAAGTAGGCTCTTCAAAAAACTAAAACTAGAACTACCATGTGACCTAACAAGCCCACTATTGATTTTATATATATATATATATATATATATATATATATCCAAAGAAAATAGAATCAGTAAGTTTAAGAGACATCTGCACTCCCATATTTATTACAAAACTGTTTGCAGTAGCCAAGAAATGAAAATAACTTTAGAATGCATCCACTTATGAATGGATAAAGAAAATGTGGTACTTACCCACAACGGAATACTAATCAGTCATAAAAAGAATGACATCTTGTCATTCCCAACAATGTGGATATGTGGATGGAATGGGAGGTCATTACACTAAGTGAAATAAGCCAAGAACAGAAAGACATGTACCACATGGTCTTCCTCATAGATATTAAAGCATAATAATGGTTACCAGCTGGGGAAATTAAATGAGAGAGAGAATAGGTAAAAGTTGATTAACAGGCATGAAATTACAGTTAGAAAGTAGTCAGAATTTTTAGGATCCTATTGCATCATAGGGTGACTGTAATGGTAATGTGCTATATAGTTCCCTCTAAAAAATAGAATATTTTGAATATTTTCACCATAAGGAAACATTAAATGTTTAAGGAGATGGATATGTTTATACTGATTGGACATTAGGTGGTGTATATACCTATGGAAACATCACATGTTGCCCTCCTAAATATATATAATTTTATGTGTCAATCAAAAATAAAATAAAATGAATATCTAAAATGAATCAAAAACTTAAATATAAAACAGTACAATAAAACTACTAGAAGAAGTTATAGGGCAAATATTCTGACTTTAGTCTGAGCAAGAATTTTTCTAACAAAAACATAAAATCATGCACAACAAAGAAAAAAACGACAAGTGGAATTACATTAAATTTAAAAGCTCTGCACAGGAAAGGAAATAATTGACAATTAAGAGACAATCCAGAGGACAGAAGACCTCTCTCTTTCTCTCTCTCTGCCTCTCTGTAACTCTGCCTTTCAAATAAATAAATAAATTTTTAAAAAATAGTTACAAGTAAAGAAATAGGAAAGACTCTAATAAATCCTATGGTGTTGGATTGGAAGCAAATGTATTAATATTATCTCATGATTTCAAGTAATTATAGACGGATGGATATATAAACAAATGTAGATGTGTATATATTATGGTTAATATATACATACATATATTTTTTTTTTCTTTGTCCTTTGGAAAATCCTAGAACCAATGATAACCAAATATCAATGAACCAAGTAGCATAAGATAAATGGACCAGAACAAGACAGGAAAAATATGAGCATACAATATCTTCTGATATCTCAAAGCAAGGAAATACTAAAAAGAAATGATGAGGCATGCTGAAAGGACATAGGCAACAACCTGAAGATGTTCCCAACAGTCAACCATAGTACAATTTAGCAACAAAACAAGCTTAGCAATGAAATCTTACTGGTAGAATTAAATGAATACCCACTTGTTCATACTGATGCAAATACATACACATTCATAAATGTAGAAGAGGAACAGTCTTATACAGAAGACTCATCACTAAATGCATTAGGAACAATAAAAATAGAAAATCGCCAATAGACAATGAATATGGTAATATTTATTGCAGGAAAAGAATCATTGATAGCTTTTTAAATTAGCGAGTAAAGGTATGAAAAGCAGAATAGTTGCAAATAACAAATTATCTTCAATGGACGGAACTATAGATCATATGCTAAGTGAAATAAGCCAGACTCAGAAACACAAGCATCACATGTTTTCTCTTATTTCTGGAAGTTAATACAAAGAGAATGTAAAAACTGTATGGATGTCATACCATTTTGTATATAGTTATAAATATTACTTCACTGAATCATACCATGTAAATAACAATACTCCCTGCCTTCCCAATGATCATTGTCATGAATTCCTTAATTTGTGGTATTAATATCTCTGTTTTCAAGAGAAATTACTATATATGTGTATGTACAGAATACCTGTATTTGAGGTGAATGTGGAAAAATGTTAAAACTGTTAAATTTTAAAACTAAAAAATAAATTTGTAATAAGAATAATAGTAAAATATCTTCTCAAAGCACACAGATTAATTTTAAAAAGGAACTGGCAATTTTATAGTGAAAACTCTTGTACGCACCACTTCAAATACAAATAAAAGTTAACATCATATGTAACAAGAATATAAGCATTATATACTCTTAAGTACAATTCACAGAAAATGTGCAATGTCACTTATATTTTTTGCTTTTTGAAAAAATATAACCCCAGTATAATCATGAAAAATGACCTAACAAGCCCAAATTGATGACTATTCTATAATATAATGGACAAATACTCTTCAAAAGTGTCAAAATCTTGACATACAAGAAAAAACTGAGAAACTATCACAGACTGGAAGAGAGTAAGGAAATATAAGAACTAAATGCAATGTGATCTCCTATATTGAATATTGGACAGAAAAATTTCATTCATGGAAAACTGGAGGATCATAAGCAATTTCAGAATAAAACATTTATCAATTTATTGAAAATAGCCTAATTCCTTGTAAACCACAACTAAAAATGAAACAATAGAAAATCTGAATATCCCTATATAGGCAATAACAGATTACATAATAAGACTGAACCATAAAATTAACAGTGAAAACAGAAATTATAAGAAATTATATTAATAATTAATGGTGTGGGAGCTCCAAGATGGCAGAATAGGGAGGGAGTACACTGATAGTTCAGGAAAAGACAGTCTAATAAAAGTGGAGATACTGTAGGTTCAGGGAAGAGTTAGAGAAAAAACAGCAGAGGAAATTCTTCCGGAACTAGTGGGACACGGTGGACCTACATGGAGGGCATGGGCGCCCACAGCTCAGGACCCCAGCCACCGAATCTACACACCAGCGCTGGAAAGGACTACTGAGGTTTCACCTCAGTAGTCTGAGACACTGGCGGGAAAGTGGAAAGAAGAGCCTAAAGGGAACGAGGCTTGAAGCCCCAAAGGGGAAAGTTCACCAGCCTAACTAGAGGAGAGAAAAATATATACATAAAAAATAAAACAATAAAAGGGACTGGCACGGACACAATTCTCTCCACTCACTTTAAAAAGGCGGGAAAGACAAAGAGCAGGCGCCATTTTGGACATACGTAAAAGCTGCACCACCTCTGGGCTGCGCCTGCAAAGCCAAGGAGAAAACCTGACTCTGGTGGGGAAAAATAACAGGAGGTTAGGACCTAGTGAATGTGTGGAGCTAATGAACTGAGACTGAAAAAAAAAAAGAGAGAGAGAGAGAGAGAGAGAGTGTGTGAGAGGACTCACGGAGTACCAGAGACGTGAGTACTCTCCAGAGACACCACAATCTCGTTACCTTGCCAACCTGGTGGGAGATTGCAGGGGAATCTGAGCTTACACTGAGGAATGCACACATCCTTTGGGTGGTCCTTGGGACAGAGCAGATGAATATTATACCCACAGGGGCCAGAGCTCAGACACTGACTGCCTTCAACACTGCTCAGCTGTCCGGATTTACTTCCCATCCAAATAAAAAGAGAGAGGGAGAGAGAGAGATTGAGAGAGAGAGAGAGAGAGAGAGAGAGAGATCTACCACGCCTAACCTGGATGTGTCACCTTTGGCACACCCTTAACCCTGAAGAACCAAACAGAGCTCATTGCCCACACCCATCACAAGCCTCTGAGGATCCATCAAAAGCAGAGTCCACTTAATCTAGGGTCATAGTATACCGAGAAAAACCACCACAGAGGGAAGAAAAAGAGAAGAAACCAAAGAATATCTCCACAATGCCAAGCAACAAAAGCAGAAACTAAGGAAACAAGAACAAGGAAGATACTATGATGCCCAATTAACTAAAAAAGAAAAAGACAAAAATCAGTAAAATCAGAGATGAAAAAGGAAACGTAACAACAGACACCACAGAAATAAAAAGAATCATCAGAAACTACTACAAGGACTTGTATGCCAGCAACAGGGAAATCTATCAGAAATGGATAGATTCCTGGACAATGCAACCTACCTAAATTGAACCAGGAAGACAAAGAAAACCTAAACAGACCCATAACTGAGACATAAATTGAATCACTAATAAAGACCCTCCCAACAAAGAAAAGCCCAGGACCAGATGAATTCACTGCTGAATTCTACCAGACATTTAAAGAAGAACTAACTCCAATTCTTCTCAAACTATTCAGAACAATCGAAAAAGAGGCAATCCTCCCAAATTCTTTCTATGAGCCAGCATCACCTTAATCCCTAAGCAGAAAAAAGATGCAGCATTGAAAGAAAATTACAGACCAATATACCTGATGAACATAGATGCAAAAATCCTCAATAAAATTCTGGACAATAGAAAGCAATAACACATCAGAAAGATCATCCACCCAGACCAAGAAGGATATATCCCTGGTATACAGGGATGGTTCAATGTTCTCAAATCAATCAATGTGATAAACCACATTAACAAACCGCAGAAGAAAAACCATATGATTATCTTAATAGATGCAGAGAAAGCATTCGAAAATATACAACACCCTTTCATGATGAAAATTCTAAGCAAATTGGGTATAGAAGGAACATTACTCAATGCAATCAAAGTAATTTATGAAAAACCCATGGCCAACATCCTATTGAATGGGGAAAAGTGGGAAGCATTTCCACTGAGATCTAGTACCAAACAGGGATGCCCACTCTCATCACTGCTATTCAATA
The DNA here is from genome assembly GCA_949820135.1 of Sylvilagus floridanus. Lineage (NCBI taxonomy): Eukaryota > Metazoa > Chordata > Mammalia > Lagomorpha > Leporidae > Sylvilagus > Sylvilagus floridanus. The sequence goes on along the minus strand of OX463223.1, from coordinate 61,198,282 downwards.
CAGTTCTGGAAGTTTTAGGCAGAGCCATTAGGCAAGAAAAAAAAAATTAAAGGGATACAAATTTGAAGGAAGAAGTCAAACTATCCCTCTTTGCAGACGATATGATTCTTTATTTAGGGGATCCAAAGAACTCTACTAAGAGACTATTGGAACTCATAGAAGAGTTTGGCAAAATAGCAGGATATAAAATCAATGCACAAAAATCAACAGCCTTTGTATACACAGGCAATGCCAGGGCTGAGAAGAACAGCTAAGATTAATCCCATTCACAAAGGCCACAAAAACAATCAAATACCTTGGCATAAATTCAATAAGGACATTAAAGATCTCTCTGATGAGAATTACAAAATCTTAAAGAAAGAAATAGAAGAGGATACCAAAAAATGGAAAAATCTTCCATGCTCATGGATTGGAAGAATCAATATTATCAAAATGTCCATTCTCCCAAAAGCAATTTATAGATTCAATGCGATACCAATCAAAATACCAAAGACATTCTTCTCAGATCTGGAAAAATGATGCTGAAATTCATATGGAGACACAGGAGACCTCGAATAGCTAAAGCAATCTTGTACAACAAAAACAAAGCCGGAGGCATCACAATACCAGATTTCAGGACATACTACAGGACAGTAGTTATCAAAACAGCATGGTACTGGTACAGAAACAGATGAACAGACCAATGGAAAAGAATAGAAACACCAGAAATCAATCCAAACATCTACAGCCAACTTATATTTGATCAAGGATCTAAAACCAATTCCTGGAGTAAGGACAGTCTGTTCAATAAATGGTGCTGGGAAAGCTGCATTTTCAAGTGTAGAGGCATGAAGCAAGAGCCCTACCTTACACTTTACACAAAAATCCACTCAACATGGATTAAAGATCCAAATCTATGACCTGATGCCATCAAATTATTGGAGAACATTGGAGAACCCTGCAAGATATAGGCACAGGCAAAAACTTCTTGGAAAAGACCCCAGGCACAGGCAGTCAAAGCCAAACGTAACAATTGGGATTGCATCAAATCGAGAAGTTTCTATACTGGAAAATTAACAGTCAGGAAAGTGAATAGGCAACCGACAGAATGGGAAAAATATTTGCAAACTATGCAACAGATAAAGGATTAATAACCAGAATCTACAAAGAGATCAAGAAACTCAAACACAACAAAACAAGCAACCCACTTGATAGATGGGCCAAGGACCTAAATAGACAGTTTTCAAGAGAGGAAATACAAATGGCCAACAGACACACGGAAAAATCTTCAGGATCACTAGCAATCAGGGAAATGCAAATCAAAACTACAATGAGGTTTCACCTCACCCCGGTTAGAATGGCTCACATGCAGAAATCAACTAACAACAGATGCTGGCGAGGATGTGGGGAAAAAAGGACACTAACCCGCTGTTGGTGGGAATGCAAACTGGTAAATCCACTATGGAAGTTAGTCTGGAGATTCCTCAGAAACATGAATATAACCCTACCATAAAACCCAGCCATTCCACTCCTTGGAATTTACCCAAAGGAAATTAAATTGTCAAACAAAAAAGCTGTCTGCACCTTAATGTTTATTGCACCTAAATTCACAATAGCTAAGACCTGGAACCAACCAAAATGCCCATCAACAGTAGACTGGATAAAGAAATTATGGGACATGTACTCTATGGAATACTACACAGCAGTCAAAAACAATGAAATCCTGACATTTGCAACAAAATGGAGGAATCTGGAAAACATCAAGCTGAGTGAAATAAGCCAGTCCCAAAGGGACAAATGTCATATGTTCTCCCAGATTGGTGACAACTAACTGAGCACCAAAAAGGAAACCTGAAGTGAAATGGACCCTATGAGCAACAATGACTTGATCAGCCCTTGTCCTGACTTACCCCTAATGGTAGAGTAAAAACGTGCCAGGGGATTCCAATTCAATCCCATCAAGGTAGCATGTACCAATGCCATCTCACTAGTCCAAGCAAACAATTGGTGAACTCAAAAGGAGTTGACGAACTCAAAAGGCTTCCATAGCCTTGGCAACTCATGACAAGAGCCTAGGGTGATTACTGACGCCATAAACAAGAGTGTCAAATTGTTAAGTCAACAACAGGAGTCACTGTGCACTTACTCCTCATGTAGGATCTCTGTCCTTAATGTGTTGTACAATGTGAATTAATGCTATAACTAGTACTCAAACAGTATTTTACACTTTGTGTTTCTATGAGTGCAAACTGTGAAATCTTTACTTAATATATAGTAAATTGATCTTCTGTTTATAAAGATAATTGAAAATGAATCTTGATGCAAATGGAATGGGAGAGGGAGCGGGGGATGGGAGGGTTGTGGGTAGGACAAAAGTTATGGATGGGAAAAGCCATTGTAATCCATAAACTGTACTTTGGAAATTTATATTTATTAAATAAAATTTAAAAAAATAATTAATGGGAAAATTGTAAGTGGACCTTAATTTTTTATTAAAATGTTTAAAAATGTCATATTGTCAGTTATAAACGTTTGTGTAAATAAAAAAGATGAATTTATTAATCATTAATTTAAAACATTTAAATATTTGACATTCACAGTCTTTTTATAATATACATTTTCCATGAACTTTTTGAAGAACCCTTGCATCTTCACCAGAACATTAAAAACTTAACACTAGCAATATTTTTAGAGTATAGTACAGTGTATAAATTCTCATTTACTTTAGGAATGCAAAGCTAGTTTAGTATTTTTGCTATAATTAATGTAATTTTCATTAATAGGAAAAATGAGAAAAAACACGATTATCTTGATAGAGTAAAGAGCAATTGATTAAAATTCTTACCAAACTAGAAAAAAGTGAACGTTCTTAATCTAACTAATATCTACTTAAAAAATCTATAGAAAATATCTGACTTAATGAAAACTTTTCTTTTGTGTTAAGGAATATGACAGAATATATGCTCCCTTAGCTTGTACTCAACGTTTATTGGTAGTCCTACTCAGAGCAATAAAGCAAGAAAAATAAACCTACTCTACAAGAATAACAAAAAAGCAAAAATGTTTTTAAAGATTTCATTTATTTGAAAGGCAGAGTTATGACAGAAAGGGAAATAGGCAGAGAGAAAGGTCTTCCATCTGCTGTTTCACTTCCCCCGGGTCTCTCACGTGGGTGCAGGAGCCCAAGCATTTGGGCAATCCTCTGCTGCTTTCTCAGGCCAGTAGCAGGGAGCTGGGATGGAAGTAGAGCAGCTGAGACTCGAACTGGTGCCCCTATGGGATGCTGGCTCTGCAGACAGAGGGTTAGCTTACTACATCATAGCACCAGTCCCAGAAGCAAAGTTTTAACAATAATAGACTGCATGGCTGTATGTAGAAAACTAAAAAAGTATTTAAAAAACAAGCCATAATATTTGATAAGTGAATTAAGATAGAAAGGTTATCAGATAAACACTAAATATAAATTATCAATGTATTTCTATATCCAACAGAGAAATCAACTTTTTAATAAAAAATTCAATTTTTACTATTTTAAGCATTTTTAAAGTAAATAACAAGAGATGCCTAGTATCTGTACACTATAAGCAACAAAGTACCACTGAAATAAAATAAATATGATTTGGCTTCATGATTATTTCATGCTCAGAGTTAAGAATACTCAGTGTTGAAAGATATCATGTAATACTACTCAGCCATAAAAAAAAAGAATGAAATCCTGTCTTTCACAACAAAATGGATGCAACTGGAAACCATTAAACTTAGTGAAATAAGCCAGTTCCCAAAGCACAGATACCATATGTTTTCCCTGATCTGTATTAACTAATAGAATACAAAAAAAAATGTAATGTATATGAGCAAAATTGACATTTTGAGCTTTGATGATTGTTTATAGCCCGTCTCTACTGTCAAGGAACAGTGATTTTTCTTCTTACTATTTGTTAAACTCTTGACTTAGTGTATGGCTAATCTTATGAGTAAAAATAAACTGAAAGTATCTCAATATAAAAATTAAAAGAAAAATAATAACGAAAGTAGGAGGAAAGGTGGAAACATGGGCAACAGGGAGTGGAGGGTGGGAAGTATCATTATGCTCCTCAATCTGTATATGTGAAATACATGACACTTGTTCACCTTATATAAATAAAAAAATTTAAAAGAAAAAAGAAAGGCATCAATAATCCCTCTATTTTTAAAGACATTTATTTATTCAAAAGATATAATGACAGAGTTGGGGAGGGGGGATGAAGGTAAAGCAGGGGTGGGGAGATGGAGACATTTTCTATTCACCAGTTCCCTCCCTAAATGGCTCCAACAGCCAGGTCTGGGACAGGACCCAGGATGAAGTCAGGAGGATAGAGTTCCTAGCTCCCACATGGGTGGCAGGGGCCCAAGAATTTGAGCCATCATCTACTACCTTCTAAGGCGCATTAGCAGGAAACTGGATTGGAAGCAGGACTGGAAGCAGCACTCTGATATGGGATGCTGGCGTCACAAGAAGCAGCTTAACCTGCCATGCCATAATGCTACCCCACCCCCAAATTCTGTAGTCAGTAAGATTCCTTTTGAACTTCAGTTATTTTGTGGAAACTGATGAGAAAATTTCAAAATTTGTATTGAAATATGAATGTCTGAAAACAGCCAGTGTTCTTGAAGATAAATAACAAAGCTGGATGGTTTATATTATCTAATATTAAAACCTATTTTAATGCTATAATAATTAAAGCAGGGTGACTTGGGTACATTAATGTAGAAATAAGATCAATGGATTTAATAAAATATCCATAAATAGAATAAGTAACATGCTCATCTGTTTTATGTTGAAAATGACACTGCAGTGTAGTGTGGGAAAGAATAGTCTTTCTATAAATGTGGTTTGTTCTATCAAGTAGCCATAAGAAAAAAATGCACAATGACTCATACTGTACAGAAAAATAATTCCATATGTGAAAGATAAATCTTTTAATATGAAGCACAAAGGAATAGCTCAATGATCTTGGTGGTAGAAAGATATTCCTTTAATATAGAGCAAAAATTACTAGCCATAAATGAAAAGAAATAAATTACAGTATTAAAATAAGGAATGCCTGCATATTGAAAGCACCATTAAAGAAAACGTATAGGCAGGAAGGTGCTGTGGCACAGCAGGCTAAGCCACTGTCCGCAGAGGAGGCATCCGGGCTGCTCTGCCTCTTATCCATCTCCCTGCTAACGCACCTGGAAAAGCAGTGGAATATGGCCCGAGTACTTGGGTCCCTGCATCCACTTGGGAGACCAGAAAGAAGCGCCTGGCCCCTTGCTGCAGCCGGACCTGGCCCTGGAGCCCTGGCCATTGTAGCCATTTGGGGACTGAATCTCTCTAACTCTTTCAAATAAATAAATAAATCTCGTTTAAAAAGTGTAAAGGCAGACCACGGAGTAAAATAAAATAATCTGCAATAGATATGAGTATATGCAACTAAAGACTTGTATCTGAGGAAATAAGGAACCCTAACAAATCAATTGAAAAATAGGCAAAGACTTGCACCAAAGAGGATGTTTCACTAAAGAGGTATGTAAATATGAAGAGATATTTCATATTATTATTCATTTAACAATTATTCATTTAAACAATGTAATTACATATCTACTAGGATGGCTAAAATTAAAAAAAAAACACAAGAAAAATAAATGATACCAAATGTTTGCAAGGCTGCGAAATAACTGGATATGTCAAATACTGGCTAGGAACTTAATTGCTGCAGTCACCTCAGAGAAATATTTGGCAGCATCTGCTAACATGCACACCCTACATCTCAGCAATTCCAGTACTAGGAATACACTCAGCAAAAATGCATGCACCTGTGCACCAGAAGACACGTGCAGAAACATTTGCAGCAACACCACTTTTAATAGCCCAAAACTGTGAACCAATCCCAATAACTATCAACAGAACTGTTCAACATATTGCAGAATTTCCATGCAATGTAAATAAATTAGCATAATTGGCAATAACATGGAAGAATCTCACAAAAAATCCACAAAATAAGTGCTTGAATTATATAACTTTATTTATGTAAAACTCAAAAACAGAACGAATTAATGGTGAAATAAATTAGGATAGTAATTACCATTGGAGAGGATAATAGCTGCGGTGATTTTGGTCAGTGACTTTTGTCCTGTCTCTCCTATCTGATCTCACATTATTATCTCTTTGTTCCTTATTTTCCAAACTCAGTTCTGTCTCCTGACTTACTCCACTGGCAGATAGTATTTCTACTGCTTCAAATATGTTGCCTACAGGTTTTTTTTTTTTTAATTTTTGACAGAGTGGACAGTGAGAGAGAGAGAGAGAGAGAGAGAAAGGTCTTCCTTTTTGCTGTTGGTTCACCCTCCAATGGCCGCCATGGCCGGCGCGCTGCACTGATCCAAAGCCAGGAGCCAGGTGCTTCTCCTGGTCTCCCATGGGGTGCAGGGCCCAAGGACTTGGGCCATCCTCCACTGCACACCCTGGCCACAGCAGAGAGCTGGCCTGGAAGAGGGGCATCCAGGACAGAATCCGGTGCCCCGACCGGGACTAGAACCCGGTGTGCTGGCACCGCAAGGCGGAGGATTAGCCTGTTGAGCCATGGCGCCGGCCTGCCTATGGTTTTATACCCAGCTAATTCCTTTCCATCCCCCAGGTCTCAGCTCAAATTTTTCCTCATCAGAGAAGTCTTCTGTGACCACACTTTGGTAGCCCCCTATATCCCTAGATACTAGCATACAGTTCTCTCTATTTTCAGACCATGTGATTTCCTTGTTGATTTCCATGTTTTGTTTCAGTTTTGTGTATCTCTATCCACTATAATGTAAGTTTCACTACAACAGGTTCCTTTTCATTCTTGATTACTTGAATGTCTAGCACAACATTAAAGAGCTTATTTTTCCCATTCTAAAATAAGAGTAATAATGTTTACTGTCCTAAATTTTGTACAATTAAAAATGTATCTAACAAGAATCAATCATAGTGACCAGAACCTTGAATTTTCTCAGATGTGCTTGATGGTACTTTGTTGTTGGTACCCTGAAAATAATGAATAAATATGCCACAGCTAGAAATAACATAAAAGATCTAAGTGATATGTCCATTTCTGACACCAGTTCACTGTATGATTTAGTGTGTTCCCCTGTTGCTGCAATAAAATCCTTCTAAAAAATGGGCCAGAAGTTTATTATTGTTGTTGTTGTTGTTTTGTTTTTTTGGTTTTTAGTTTTAAAAAATGATTATTCATTTTCATTTATTTTAAAAGTAAAGTGACAGAGAGAACGCACAATATATAGAGAGATCCTCTCTCAGCTGATTCACTCCCCAAATGCCTGCAACTGTTGGGCCAGGCCAAGCCAAAGCCAGGCCCTGGAACTCCATCCAGGTTTCCCATATGGGTGACAGGGACTCAGCACCTGAACCGTTATCTTGTGCCTCCCAGGCACACTAGCAGGAAACTGAATCAGAAGCAGACCCAGAGGTAGAGGTGGGACTCCATCCCCTTGTGAGACATCGGTGTCCCAAGTGGTGGCTCAGCCTGCTGTGCCATAACTCCTGGCCTTTTAGCTTAGTTTTTGAATTCAAAAAAAAAGAAAATTATTTCAGAGAGAGAGCGAGAGCTCCTACTTTCTGTTTTAAACCCCAAATGCCCACACTCTCAGGCATTGGGAAATGGTTGAAGTAAAGAGTCAGGAATTCAGTCCAGGTCTTCCACATGGACGACAGGAGTCAATCACCTGAGCCATCACCACTGCTTCCAAGGGTCCACATTAGCAGGAAGCTGGAGTAAGGTACAGGGCTGGATCTTGAGTTTCAATACAGGACATATATATCTTAACTTGTGTCTTAACTGCTGGGCTAAACACTCATCCTGTTTTTAAAATTTAAATTCAAGATTTGAGCAAGGAGGTCAGACTTTGCATTTGTTTTCGTGTCTTTAGTGTTTTTAAAAATAAAGAACAGGGGATGGGGCTGTGGCTAACCCTCTGCCTGCAGCGTCCCATAAGGGCACCAGTTCAAGTCCCAGCTACTTCACTTCTCATCCAGCTCTTTGCTATGGCCTGAGAAAGCAACGGAAGATGGCCCAAGTCCTTGGACCCCTGCACCTGCGTGGGAGACCCAGAAGAAGCTCCTGGCTTCAGTTCAGCCCAGCTTTGACCACTGCAACCATTTGGGAAGTAAACCAGCTGATGGAAGACCTTTATGTCTCTTATTCTTTCTGTCTCAAACAAACTCTACCTCTTGAATAAATAAATATAACAGGTTGTGTACCTTCTTTCTTTATTTAAACTTTTCCTATGATATTGGCATTTTTGAATACTTTATTTCTCTGCAGATGTCTGTTTTCCTATGATTAGACTTAGGTTAGATGTTTTTGGTGATATAGCCTCACAAACCTCAGTGTATCAACATAAACAAGGCGGTATGATAGGTGTTTGTCTTTTATTGATGATGTTAAGTTCAGTGGTTAAGGTGGTACCTCTACCAGATTTCTCCTTTATAAAGGATCTGTTTATCCCTTTGTAATTGAAGAGTAACTCTCCTTGTGATACTTTGAGACTGTGAATATTCCACTTCCCCATCTTCCTCCAAATACCATTGTTATCCAGAGATGCTTTTCTCCTTAACCAAGTATCACGATGGTAGTTGTGAAATGAGAGTTCTCTGCTTCTGTTCTCCCTGGGCTGGAATTTACATGGTGCTCCGGGACTCACCTCTGGGTCTACCGTCCTGGTAGGATGGATGAAGATGGTGGCTGAGGAGGTTGTGCTCTAGTTCTTCACCTTCACTTTAGCAGATTAGCTCTGCTAAACTTGAGATAAGAATTTGTTTGAAGAAAGGATTAAGCTGCTAAAAATAATTCTTAATCTAGTTTAGTAGATGACCTAAGATCCCTCTATCTTAAGCATTTGCATATGATTCTTCCTTTGTCTGAGCCATTCTATGCTCTTTTAAAAAATAGCTCATATTTGTTTTATATCTGAGATTACAGGTCACTTTTTTCCAGAAGCCATTCTAACCTACGGGCTTATGTGGACCTCTTACATTCTTTAAAATTACCTTACGTCAACCTTATTGCAGCACTTATTATCCTGTCTATGAATTGTTTGCATAATTTTGTCATCCGCTAACCTCATTAAGAGTAAAGAAAAAGTTAATGGCCAAAATATTTGATGAATTAGTTTATATATGTCTGCATGACTATTCTTAAATTCTTGAGAAATAAGTTTAGAAAACACTAAATACTATATCATGTCTTACAGTTTCAGAGTTTATATTATCCTATAATATAATATGGCTCTTATATGTCCATCTTACACACACATGCACACAATCCTATTAATTTCTCAAAATATGGAGTTTTTTTGCTTTACAAAATTTATTACTGTCTCTGCAAAGTAAGTCTTTAAGAAATCTAGCTCTAAAAACTGTAGTAGATTTATCAGTGGAACCTGTATAATAGATTCATGGACTGTTTGATTTGTGGTACTAGAAATGGTCTGATTAAGAATAAAAAAATGCCAGAGGAGTGGGAGACCATTTGTAAAGTCTTGCCTCTTTGGATAACCAGCATCAAACTGAGATTTTAGATTTTCCTTGAAGGGATCTCTAGTTTCATTATATTGTTTGGAAGTGCACTACTAAGAAGGACATATAACTAGGATCAAACATCCAGTGTCTTACACAACAATTCTATTTTTTACTTACTTTATCCATCTAAAAAAATAGACATGTTTATTTTTCTCTGTCTTCATGAAAGGGTGAATTGTTACACAAGAAAAAAAGAGATGAGGAAGAGGATAAGAAACTCAGAACATATGTTTGCATCATTAAACATCCTCATGACTTTTGATTTACAGATAAGGTTATCTAGGGAGACAAGGGAACAAATGCTTAGAGATTTGCTATTTTGGGTTAGTCCTGTTAATTTTATTTTGTAGAGTCCACAGCCTTTTTACAGACTCATCCTGCACCCCAAAACAAATACATGTTCAATGAAAACTAAAGAATAAGTCTTCATCTCTAGGAGTGAATGTAAATTCATCATTTATCCACATTGTACACTGTTTCACAGCTGTGATATTCTTTGTGAATGGAAGTGATCCATCATTTGGTTTAATGAGATTTCAGTTCAAGATATTTCTTAGAATTGAAGTATACAGTACTTAACAGGTGGGAATTTTTCCTTTATAACTTCTCAGTCCATACAAGCCAAATGCCCTCTACTTTATCGTGAAAAAAAAAAAAACATTTTAATAGCACACATTCTCACTGTATTTACTAACATTCTTCCTAAAACTCTTAGGTAGCTTCAATTAAACTATGGATACTTGACACTGAATATCTTCACTACAGCAAAGATAGCTTGGGGGTTTAGAAATTAATGGCATCTTCTTTTCAAAATGTATTTTTATGTGTTTGAAAGGCAGAGAGGGAGAAAGCAAGAAAGGCAGAGAGACAGAGAGTGAGAACCATCTACTAGTTCTCTGCCCCAAATGCCTGTGACAGCCAGGATTGGGCCAGGTGGATGCCAGGAGCCTGAAACTCCATCTGGTCTCATGTGTGGATATGGATATCAGGAACCCAAGTACCTGAGCCTTGACCTGCTGTCTCCCAAGGTGTACATTAGCAGGAAGATAGAATTGAAAGCAAAGCCGTGACTTAAACCCAGGTACTCTGGCATCAGAAGTGGCTTCTTAAATATTGCCTCTAATGCCTGCCCTAGTGACATCCTCTTGCCAAAGTATTCTGCTGCTTATATTTATCTTGGCATGTTCTGGCCACTAGCAACTCCATTTTTGAGTGAGGGCTTCCATAAATTTCAGGAAAAAAAACTTGGAAACAGTTTGGGTTGACATCTCCCAAGCAGTTAACACAAAACAATTGTAAACTACAGTAGCTGCATCTTATGTTGTATCACATTTTTAAAATCTGCACACTGACTATTTGCCACCAGGCTTTGCTCTTCTGCAATATTGTCCCAAGTGGGAGCAGGGCATTGAGAACTCTTTTATACTCTACTGTGAGGCAAAAATCCAAAGGCATATATGAAAGAAAAATATCAGAAATCTGATGTACCACTTTGGAAAGAGTAACATCTTCTAGTATAAAATTTTTCATTTTTCAAAGTTATTTCACATTTCTTATTACATTTTATAGTACTGAATATCCTTAGTTGCTCTGTCACTTAATTGAGAAATTTGCTTTAATACAGTTGCTTTTTTATAGTAAAATAAATCATCATTTTGCATTTATTAAAAACAGTTTAAACTTGATATGGAGGCTTCCAAAGTCATGATGAACTCCAGAGGAAAGTTCAATCCATGTGATTTGGGGGTGAGTGGGTAGCTTGTCATCTCTTAAGATCAACTCCTTTATAGGGACTCCATTCTGCATGTCTCCAGGAAGGTTGCATGGCATATAGTACAGTTGGATACTTGGAGCATGGGCCTGTCCATGCTGGATGCCAAGAACTGAAGCAATATTTGATTAGCCATGGTCAGTAGGGCAGAAGGAGAGCCTCATAGTTTCTCACTTTGACAGAGACCTCATGAATGCTCAATTAGTGGTAGGGCTTGAGCCTAAAAATTATGATTTAGATGAGTAGTAACCTACTTGGGTCAACTGTGCTTGGTGATAACAGCTGCCTCCCCTCTGGCCTTTTTTGGTAGTTTTTGTTCCCCTGGGTGATACTAGCTGTGGCCACAAGTCCTCAGATGGTCCTGAGATTCTGAGGACGCAACTGGAAGCAGCAGGAGCATGCCCAATTGTTACAGCCAAATGGATGGATCTAGAAAAGTAATAATTGAGCATTTGGCTGGCTGCTTTTTCTAATATTTCATCAAGAAAATGTTCAAATCTGTAGAAAAGTGGGAGGAATTTTCCAGTGAGCACCTTTATTCCAATCACTTAGATTGTGTATTGAACACATTGCTATGTTTTTTACTAAGCTTTTCAGGGATTCCTACAATTGAGAAGACTTTAAATCAGAATTTTCTCATGTGACTTATTGGATTAAACTCAACCTAGGAAATGTCAAGTCTGGGGTAGAATGAAAGGCACAAAGACACTGGGAATGAAGGGAGCTCCTAGAGAACAATCCAGTACTTAGAGCCATCACTCCTGGTGGAAGAGATGTTGAAGCTGGTTGCTCTGAAGACTTTGAGGGATATTGTAGGGGAACAGTTCCAGATGAGGTCGCATAAAATAGTTCTTGGGTCTCTATGATTATTTTTGTCATTTTAACTCAGACTACAGAAACAGAATTAAGAGTTTAAAGGATCAGGCCGGCGTCGTGGCTCAACAGGCTAATCCTCCGCCTTGCGGTGCCAGCACACCGGGTTCTAGTCCCGGTCGGGGTGCCGGATTCTGTCCCGGTTGCCCCTCTTCCAGGCCAGCCCTCTGCTGTGGCCAGGGAGTGCAGTGGAGGATGGCCCAAGTGCTTGGGCCCTGCACCCTATGGGAGACCAGGAAAAAGCACCTAGCACCTGGCTCCTGCCATGGGATGAGCGCGGTGTGCCGGCCGCAGCGCGCCGACCGCGGCAGCCATTGGAGGGTGAACCACAGGCAAAGGAAGACCTTTTTCTCTGTATCTCTCTCTCACTGTCCACTCTGCCTGTCAAAAATAAAAATAAAAATAAAAGAGTTTAGAGGAAGAGGGAGAGGAAGAGGGAGAGGGAGAGGGAGATAGAGAGAGACAGGGAGAGAGAGAGAGAGAGAGAGAGAGAGAGAGAGAGAGAGATGTTCCATCTACTGGTTCACTCCCCAAATGCCAGTACCAGCCAATGATGAACCAGACTGAAGCCTGGAGCACAGAACCTATCTGGGTCTCTGGTATCAGGAACCCAACCACCTCACATCCCAGGTTGCACATTTCTGGAGACAGGAGCCAAAACCAGAGCCAGAACTGGAATATGGGATGTGGTGTCCTAAGTGGTGGCTTAACCACTATGGTGTCTTTCAATAAACCAAAGTGTCTGGTTTTGATGGAACTGAGTCTTTTGAGCTTTATTTGCAGTCAGTGCACTTGGTCCTCTGCAGCTTCCTATGTAGGCATCTGCTCGTGTATCTTTGTGGAGAAACACACGTGGGACTCACTGCAGCCTCCTCACTGGGACGTCAACCTATCCATGGTGCAGGCCCCCATTGCTCACTGCTGGGCCTGACATCTGGCGCATGTGGGCCTTCAGCCTGTCGTCATGAGGGCCTGGAACTTGTGTCAGATGGCAGGAGGGGACCAAGGAAACGTGACCTTAGATGGAAGGGTATGTGGCCTCAGAGGCACCGAGATCAGGGAGGACTCTGAGATGGAGGCCCTAAGCCAAGGTAGCAGAGTAGCCTGGGAAAGAAGCCACGTAGACCTGGACACAGCTTCTCCAGGGCCAACACCAGTGAGGAACACTGAGGTCACACACTGGGGCTGTGGCGCTGCCTCACTTGGGCCCTGTTCTCTCATCAGCAACAGGAACAGGCACGCAGACTCACTTACAGGCACTTGAGACTGCATGAAGGCTGCAGGACAGAGGCAGAAGTACAGCTCCCTGACATGGAGCACACACTGGGATTTCATAATCGCAGGTTCCCAGGGCCAGGAATCCCAGGTCTGGGTGGTTTATGGCAGGCAGTTATCTGATATAACTATGGGTATGCCTGTTTTCTCCTGAGTTTCATTTGTATGGAATATCTCACTCCATCCTTTCATTTTCAGTATAAGTGTATTCCTAAAGATTAAATGAGTTTCTTGTAAGCAGCACAAAATTAGGTCTTTTTTGTATTGTTTTGTTTTTGAGATAACATTTTTAATTTTTATTATATTAAAAGGCTTAATACTCCACTAATAAAGAGCTCAACAAAGAAGAATTAAAAAGATCATGGTGGCCGGCGCTGCGGCTCAATAGGCTAATCCTCTGCCTTGTGGCGCCGGCACACCAGGTTCTAGTCCCAGTCGGGGTGCCGGATTCTGTCCCTGTTGCCCCTCTTCCAGGCCAGCCCTCTGCTGTGGCCAGGGAGTGCAGTGGAGGATGGCCCAAGTGCTTGGGCCCTGCACCCGCATGGGAGACCAGGAGAAGCACCTGGCACCGGGCACCTGCCATCGGATGAGCGCGGTGCGCCGGCCACAGTGCGCCCGGCTGCGGCGGCCATTGGAGGGTGAACCAATGGCAAAGGAAGACCTTTCTCTCTGTCTCTCTCTCTCACTGTCCACTATGCCATTCAAAAAAAAAAAAAAAAAGATCATGGTTCAGCAGGGATATAGGAAAGGGCTATAAACAATAATCAAATGAAAAGATGTCTACTTCACTTGTAGACAGTAACTTTTAAAATAGTCTCAGCTCATTAAAACTATAGTAGTATATCCTAACAATATGGCTTGTTTCTTTATGCATTTGGCCACTCCAGGTAGTTCAATTGGAATATTTAATTTATTTATATTTAATGTAATTATTGAGAGTTAAGCTCTTACTACTATCATTTTGATGATTTTTTCTAGTTTTCTTACAGTTCTTTTTTTTTTATTTATTTTGAGAGTTAAATTAAGAGAGAGAGAGAGAGACAGACAGACAGACAGACAGAGAGACACAGAGAGCTCTTAACCACTGGTTTACTCCCAAAATGTACACTTTAACTGGGGCTGGACTGGGACAAATCTGGAAAGCTGGAGGCAGGGAACTGAATTCAGGTCTCCCACAAAGATGGCCGGAACCTCACCATTTGATTCAACATCTGTTGCTTTCCAGGATGTGCATTGTCAGAGGGTTCAATTTGGCAGGGAGATGGGGACAAACCTAGACAACTCTGATAGGGGTGTAGGTGTCTGAATCGCTAGACCGAATCCCTCCTCTGCCTTTGCAGTTCCTTTCATTCGTTCACCTTTTCTTATAATCTTCATTGGTTCTTAAAACGATTTGTCTAGCAGTGTTCTTTGCTTCCTTGCCTATTATTTTTATAAACCTCTTACAGGTTTGTTTTGTGGTTACTTCTTTTGATTGTAACAAGGAATTTTAAAATATTTCTTATAAAGATAGATAAGAAATACTAACAAGGAACTCTACAGTTGCACTTCATTTCTCTCCACATTTTGAGTTTTTGATGCCACATTTTACCTCTTTTTTTTTTTTTTTTTTGACAGGCAGAGCGGACAGTGAGAGAGAGAGACAGAGTTAAAGGTCTCCATTTTTCAACTGGTTCACCCTCTAATGGCCGCTGCAGTCGGCGTGCTGAAGCCAGTGCACCACGCTGATCTGATGGCAGGAGCCAGGTGCTTCTCCTGGTCTCCCATGTGGGTGCAGGGCCCAAGCACTTGGGCCATCCTCACTGCACTCCCTGGCCACAGCAGAGGGCTGGCCTGGAACAGGGGCAACTGGGACAGAATCCGGCGCCCCAACCGGGACTAGAACCCAGTGTGTCGGCGCTGCAGCCGGAGGATTAGCCTAGTGAGCCGCGGCACGGACCCACATTTTCCTTCCTTCCTTCCTTCCTTCCTTCCTTCCTTCCTTCCTTCCTTCCTTCCTTCCTTCCTTCCTTCCTTTCTTTCTTTCTTTTTTATTTTTTGACAGGCAGAGTGGACAGTGAGAGAGAGAGACACACAGAGAGAAAGGTCTTCCTTTGCCTGTGGTTCACCCTCCAATGGTCGCTGCGGCTGGTGCACCGCGCTGATCCAAAGCCAGGAGCCAGGTGCTTCTCCTGCTCTCCCATGGGGTGCAGGGCCCAAGCACTTGGGCCATCCTCCACTGCACTCCTGGGCCACAGCAGAGAGCTGGCCTGCAAGAGGGGCAACCGGCACAGAATCTGGTGCCCCGACCGGGACTAGAACCCGGTGTGCCGGCTCCGCAGGCGGAGGATTAGCCTATTGAGCCGCAGTGCCGGCCTTACCTCTTTTTAAATATATATATTTTTAAGATTTATTTATTTATTTGAAAGTCAGTGTTACACAGAGAGAGGAGAGGCAGAGAGAGAGAGAGAGAGAGAGAGAGAGAGAGAGGTCTTCCTGCTGCTGGTTCACTCCCCAATTGGCCTCAATTGCTGGAGCTGCGCTGATCTGAAGCCAGGAGCCAGGAGCTTCTTCTGGGTCTCCCACGCGGGTGCAGGGGCTCAAGGACTTGGGCCGTCTTCTACTGCTTTCCTAGGCCATAGCAGAGAGCTGGATCGAAAGTGGAGCAGGCCAGGGCATTAACCCACTGTGCCACAGCGCCGGCCCCCTTGCTAAACATATTCATGTAGTTATTATTTTAATTTTCTTTTTAGTTTTCACACTAAAGTATGAATGGTATATACACCATGTTTACAAATATTAGGGACAAAATCAATTTGTCTATATAGGTTACTTCCATCAGTGAGTTTTATTCATTCTGATATTTCATTCTTAGCGTAATTTTCTTTCAGTTTGAAGAAATTCCTTTAGCATTTCTTGTATGCTACATCATCTGGTGAAAAACTCCCTTAGCTTTTCTGTATCTTGGAATGTCTTTCTCTCTCCCTAATATCTGCATGATAGCTTTGCTGTACAGGTACAGCATCCTTGGTTGGCAATGTTTTCCTTCAGTACTGTGAAGCACTCATCGAACTCTCTCCTGACCTGTAGTATTTCCCCTTAGAAGTGTACAATCTGTGAATTGAGACTCATTTATATTTTGTTTCTTTTCCCTTGCAGCTTTGAGAATACCCTCTTTGTATTTCAAGTCTCTATTGGAGTATTAAATTGTTTCTCTGTGTTCCCTGGAAGTTTGAGTTTCCTGAAAATAACTACTTCTGAAATCTTTATCAGAGCATTTGAAAAATTTTAATTACTTGATTTCTGCTTTATGGCACCTTATTTTTTTTTTTTTTTTGTTAGGTGAAGTCATAGTTCTCTGGAACTCTCCTGATTCTTATTGTATGCTGTCATGCACACTGAAGGATTAATTATAGCAACCTGGCTTCATTTTTTACTGTCTTTCTAGAAATTCTAAGCAGTCTGTTTATTTTTTTCTGAACCTGTGGGCACTTTTGGTATTTCAGCAATAAATAGTACTTTAAGTCACCTTTTGCTATATTGTATCATTGATTATTTCTACTATTTCTGTTCTACAATACATCCCAAATTTAGACATTTGTCAAATCAGCACTTGGTGCGTTGTTCAGAATTAACTGCGGAAGTGCCAAAAATAGGGTAATCAATTTCTGTGAACCTCTTCCTGGGCTAAGGTAAGTCCAGATTCCTAGCATTGTTGCCACCAATGCCACAATGCTAGATCACACCCAAAGCCCCTAGCCCACAGCCCACTGAGACAAGTGCAGCTTGAAGGTAGGCCCAAAGCCATGCTGCTGTGATGGACTCACTGCCTGATGCCATTTCTACCAGCCACTAGTGATACTGTCTTGAGTATAATACTGATCAACTGTGGCCACAGATCTCTGCTTGGCACCAAAGTAGGTCCACAGATGCTGCCTGAAGGCACTGGGCTAAGAACAGAGATGGCTGGGATATTCTTGGTGTTGACATTTATTAGACTGACAGAGTCCCCAAACAGTCCCATGGCTCCTGATTTCTATCAATGTTATATGATGGGTTATGGAGTAAGTCACTCATCTTCTAGACAGGCTCTGGGTGGGTCACATTTGGGTCTTATAATCATAAGGACCTTTGTGATCTTGGTGGTGCACACCAAGTCCACGTGACGTTGGTGGTGATGCATGTCAAACCATGTCCATCCTACCAGGCAACAGGTCTATTGGTGATGCCAAACAATCTAGAGACTCTATCCTGGAGATAAAGATCTTTGGGATTTATTAGGTGCTAGATTTCATGGCATTGGGAATGGCTCTGAGCTCCAAGGCATGACCATAAACTTGCTTTCCTGACAGCTTTCCAGCAGCTGCAGTTTTGAACTGTTTGGTTTTTTTTTCTTTACCAGAGATTAGGAGAGGTATGGCAGAGGTCATCTTACTATGGAGGTTATAAATAGTCTGCAGTTATTCGCATGGAGGTAGGGACTTCAGGTCCCTGTATGACCTTGAATTTTATTTCAGTGGTCCTGGATTTGAAATTTAACTCCAAATTCCTGAGACTCAATCCCCACCTCCCCAGTGCAGGGGGGCATCTATCTCCATACTGTGCTACTTGGAGGTAGGGGAGGAGTGACCTGGGTAACTCTTTCCTCTTGCTTTCTTCAATGCAACTTTTATTATTATTATATTTAAACAAGGCACTGTGGTCTCTTAACTGGCTTCCATATCTCTTGTGAAGGTGACTTGATGCTTGCAGGTATGTTCAAATTGTTGTCGATCTTGGGAGGTGGTCATCAGAGTGTCTTACTCAGCCACCCTCTTGCTCTGCCTCCCAAGCAAAAGCTTTATGTTCTTAAACCTTAATGACTCCCTCCTCTTGCTTTTTGACCAAAGGACCTTACATTTTCATTTTTCACTGAGTAATCACAAGATTAGTAATGGCTTTTATTGGGACCTTCTTTGTCCTTTCACTCACACAGAGAGGTGTCAGGAACTGATAACACTTTGTAGTACGAAGTCTAGGAGCTTCAACTTGTTAGAATGAAGAGTAGAGAAGAAGAGAAAAATAGGCTTTTTTTTCAGAACTGATATCAAATAGTGTTTGTCTTTCTATACCTGACTTATTTCCCATATCGTGATGTCTTCCAGTTCCATTCATGTTGCTGTTAGTGACAAATTTTCCTTTTATAAGGCTATAGTATTCCATTGTGTATAAAGTCAACCTTTCTTATCTGCTGGTTGGCTCTTGTAAATTCAACCAACTGTAGATTAAAAAGATTTAGGGTAGCCGGCGCCGCGGCTCAACAGGCTAATCCTCCACCTTGCGGTGCCAGCACACCGGGTTCTAGTCCCGGTCGGGGCACCGGATTCTGTCCCGGTTGCCCCTCTTGCAGGCCAGCTCTCTGCAGTGGCCTGGGAGTGCAGTGGAGGATGGCCCAAGTCCTTGGGCCCTGCACCCGCATGGGAGACCAGGAGAAGCACCTGGCTCCTGCCTTCGGATCAGCGCGGTGAGCCGGCAGCAGAGCACCAGCCGCGGCGGCCATTGGAGGGTGAACCAATGGCAAACGAAGACCTTTCTCTCTGTCTCTCTCTTTCACTGTCCACTCTGCCTGTCAAAAAAATATTTAGGGCTAAGCATTTGGTGCAGTGGCTAAATTGCCACTCCGGATGCCCATGTCTCATATTGGAGTTCATGTTTCAGCTACTTCGCTTCCTAACCAGCTTCCTGCTTGTGCATCCCCCTGGGGGGAAGAATGTGTTGGCTCAAGTACATGTGTCCCTGCCACCCGCTGAGAGACCTGAATGGAGTTCTAGGCTGGCCCCTGCTTTTTACCCAGTTCAGCCTCAGCTATAAGGGGTATTTGGGGAGTATATCAGCAGATGAAAGATCTCTTTCCATCTATCTCTCTCTTTCTGTCTGCCTTTTAAATAAAATAAAAATAAATATTTGGAAAAAGTAGTGTCAGTACTGAACACATACAGACTTTTTTTCTTGTAAGCATTCCCTAAACATCACAGTACAACTGTCTATGTAGATTTTATATTATTTGAGGTGTTATACATAATTTGGAGATGATTTAAAGTATATGTGAAGGTGTGTAAAGATGGTATGTAGGACCACCGTTTTGGCATAGTGGGCAAAGCAACCACCTGTGACACCAGAATCCCATATGGGCACTGGTTTAAGTCCTGGTTGCTCCACTTCTGGTCCAGCTCCTTGCTAACAGCCTGGGAAAAGCAGTGAAAGATGGCCCAAGTGCTTGTGCCCCTGCACCCACATGGGTGAAGAGGAAGCTCTTGGCTCCTGGCTTCAGCCTGACTCAGCCCTGACTGTTGCATCTACTTTGGGAGTGAAAAGATGGATAGAAAATTTCTCTCTCTGTCACTCCCTCTCTCTCTCTGTAACTTTGACTTTCAAATAAATAAAGAAATCTTTAAAAAACATTATGTGCAATACTATACCGTTTTACATAAAATACTTGAGCGTACACAAATTTTGGTATCTGTAGCGGATCCTACAACCATTTCCCAGCAGATACAAAAGGAAGACTGTATATACCATGGTTTCAATGTAAATTCCTCCTTTGATGGACACTTAGGTTGCTTCCATGTGATAGCTATTAAGTATGACATTAAAAATATTGATCTAACAGAAACAGAGAGAATGGTGGTTACCAGAAGGTGAAAGATATTGATCAAAGAGGATAAGGTTTCAGTTAAATTGGAGGAATATATTTTGTGGTCTATTGCACTGCTTGCTGACCACAGTAAATGCATTGTACACTTCAAAACGGCTAAAGAATAGATTTTTAACATTCTCATCACAATAAAAGATGGTGAGGTGGTGGATATGTTAATTAATTTTACTGAATATTTCTACAATGTATACACAAATCAAAATATCACATTAGGCCCCAAAAATATACACAATAATTGTCAGATAAAATAAATAAATGGGCAAACATTATAAAATGCATTCTTTTACTCTGTCTCTGAGCATTATGAAATTTCATTTTTGCTTCTCAGCCAGAACTAAAGGACTGCTGGAGTTCTCTGTATATGATAATGTTTATTTCCAGGTTTCTAACTGTATTTAGTTCAGGTCAGGGTAGTTTTTCTGTGTGGGGGAGATAAAATAAATTCATTGATGATTTTACAGTGTTCTATAAAGAGACTTCAAAAAGTTTATGGATATATTCCTAAAGTTGTACTTATGAAATCTGTACAAATTAAGTAAAAGTTTTCTAAAAAATATAAGATGAAAGCAATCACTAGCCTAAGGGGGTAAAATGCGCAGGGATAGAAATAGCTCATTAAAAACAGGAATTTCTTATATGAAAAGGTGCTTGACCTTATTTTCAATTAATTATATGTAAATTATATGTAAATTAAGCCAATACATGATCAAAATGTTATTTATCATACACAGTGTTAGTAAAGGTTTGGGAAAATGGACACCTTTTTACACTGCTAATCAAACTGTGAATTGTTACAAATGTCTTTCCAGCTAAGTTGCCAGTTGTGACAGGAGATCTTTAAAAAAGCAGATCTTTAGGGGCTGGCGCTTTGGCGCAGCGGGTTAATGCCCTGGCCTGAAGTGCCAGCATCCCATATGGGCACCAGCTGCTCCACTTCTGATCCAGCTCTCTGCTATGGCATGGGAAAGCAGTAGAAGATGGCCCAAGTCCCTGGGGCCCCTGTGCTTTCGTGGGAGACCTGCAGGAGGCTCTTGGCTCCTGGCTTTGGATCAGCTCAGATCCGGCCATTGCTGCCAGTTGGGGAATGGACCAGCAGATGGAAGACCTCTGTCTCTCTCTGCCTCTCCTCTCTCTGTGTAACTCTGACTTTCAAATAAATAAATAAATCTTTTAAAAAACAAAATAAGTAAATAAATCTTAAAAAAAAAACCCAGATCTTTAGATAGCATGGACTTTAGGACTTTTGCCAAGTTGAAGTTTTTGCTTCACCTAAGAAAACATGATATTGATAAAAAAAAATAAATAAATAAAATAAGATCTTCCCTTGATATCCAGGGACATGGGTGCATAACTTTCTGATATAAAATGGAGCATTGTAGACTCTGTTTATGACCTATAGAATGTGTATATTATATAACAAATACTGACAAGAAAAAAATAGTCTCTCCGTGCTCACTACATATGCTTATGGTTTTTCAATCCAAGGTGAGTTGAATCTGAGGCTGTGGAATGTGCAGATACAGAGTGTTAACACACATACACACTTATCACATGTAAACTAGCATAACAATTCATTCTCTTCTTTCCTCAAAGCCAGGTTTATTAGTAACCTGGAATCACAGGTTAGAAATCCACTCGGATGTCATCAGATCTTTAGCAAAATAGTGATAGTAACCATCAAGCTTTCACCAGAGCATATTTTCATGTGAATTAGATATAAAGGCAAAGCAAGTCTGTGAGGTAGAATTTGCATTTTATATCCAAGACTAAAGTGGAACATAAAAAAAAAACCAAAAAAACAAAAAAACGGGAGCCTTGAGAACTGAGTAGACAAACTGAGGAGGGAAAAAGGAGCTGAAAGGGAGTAGCAATGGCACCTGAGCCAAGGACACACTGCATGGGGTTCAGCATTTTGCTCCAGTCCTGCCCTACTGACTGATGCCCAGCAGGTTCTCTGAGCTACGCCTTAATCTGCTGTTCCTCAGTGTAACAAAATAATGGACTCTAAGATTTGTTTTGTAAATTAAATCCTATACTTATTTATGTGTATGACTATTTCAGAGAAACACTATTTTCATTTTAAAGGCATAATAAAGGACTAAACAGTAGTGTGCTTATGGACAATGGAATTAAATTTCAGCACAAAAATGGACTGAACGTTCAGTGTAAAAAATTTAAATCCATTCAAAGTGTTTTCATAGCCAGAATTGTCTCTGAACTTTTTGAAGATCCATATATTTATTCTTCAGAATCCTCATATAGTTGCTGTATCCAGTATGTCCAGGTTTTATAGCTGCATTAATTTGTAAAGACAAAGCAAAGAGGAGTGGAATAATTTCATCACTCAAAATCAGATCTTTATCAGACTTTAAAGCCAAAACAATTATTTAAGCTTTTCTAACATATCAGACAAGTTCCATACTGTGTTTATATAATAGACTCATTTTAATTCCTTGCTTTTTAAATGAAATGTATTAAATGGCTAATGCCCTCATTCTGAATATGACTGCAGAGCAATGTTCCATAGTAAACTTTTTCCCTGTCACAAGTTATACCCAACTTGAAATCTGTAGTAATGGGAAAAAAAAACATCAGATTTATAGAAAAAAACTGCTCTCATATCTTCTGCCATTAAAGAATGAATAACAGTACTTCAAGTTAGTCATTGAATATCATGCCTTTTGATTTCTATTATTCTCATATGAAATGCCCTTCCCTTACACTTTTCCTTTTTTTCTCATTTCCTTCTGAATCCTACCCATGTTTTATTTTATCTTTTTTAAAGATTTTATTTATTTATTTGAGAGGTAGACTTATAGACAGTGAGAGGCAGAGAGAGAAAGGCCTTCCATCCGCTGGTTCACTCTCCAAATGGCTGCAACGGCTGTAGCTGTGCTGATACAAAGCCAGGAGCTAGGTGCTTCTTCCTGGTCTCCTTTGTGGCTGCAGGGGCCCAAGGACTTGGGCCATCTTCGACTGCTTTCCCAGGCCATAGCAGAGAGCTGGATTGGAATTGGAGCAGCCAGGACTAGAACCGGTGCCCATATGGAATGCTGGCACTGCAGGTGGAGGATTAACCTACTGCGCCACGGCACCAGCCCCCCTACCCATGTTTTAAAGCTCAAATCAAGCTGCACTGATTTTTCATCCTTATAGCTCTTGTAGTCTGTGTTTATATGGTTGAGCATTTATAACTATTCTGTTCCTGCTTCATATCTGATGATTTTTCAGATAATTTCTTAGCAACTAGTAGCTTCCGGGTTTTAGACAGACACTATCTCTGTTCTCAGAGCATATGTATAGCAAGGAACACAGAAATGAAACAAAACAGCACAATGGGAGTGGTTATTTCACCTGTTCAATTCCAGCTCTGGATCCTGACTCCAGCTTCCTGCCAACATAGAATCTTTATGACAGAAGGTGATGGCTCAAGTAGTTGGGTCCCTTCCACCCACATGGAAACTTGAATTGAGTTCCCCACTTTTAGCTTTGCTCTTACCCAGTCTCAGTAGTTGCAAGCATTTAAGGAGTCCATCAATGAATGAGAGCTTCATCTGCATCTTTCTCTCTTGTCTCTTTGCCTCTCAAACATACAACTTAATAATAAATACAATAAAAATAATTTATGGATTGTAATTATGCATCTGAAATGAGAAATACATAGACTTATAGATATATCTAAGTAAAAGAATCTCTCCTATCACACAAATGAGGAGTGCTTGCATTAGGAAATGACACTTGATGCATAAGGCATAAGATGGAGTTAACTTAGGTAAAGTTTAAAGTTGGTCCTGAGGAGTTGAAGGACATTCCAAACAGAGAAAACTAATGGTAAATCACTGGTAAAAATTTGTTGGATAAACTGGCCCATGATCCTGAAGAATCAGGAAAATACAACACTATTAAGGAATAAAATAAATCTCTAATAACACTAAAGAAAAGGAGACCCATGAATTTCCTGACAAAGAATTCAAAATAACTTAAATACAAAAGCTACATGTGATCACAGATAGATGTAAACAAAATCAGGAAAAGGATACTTAAACAAAATAAGAATACCAACAAAGAGCTAAAAATCATAAAAAGTAGAAATTGAAAAATTTAATATAGAGTTTCAATAGCAGACTTGATAAAAAAATAAAGAACAAGCAAATTCAAAGACAGTTCCTTAGGAAATATCCAGTCAGAGGAACAAAAGGAAAAGAAAAAGGTGAAGAAAGTCTATAGGACTTGAGAAAAAAGAAACAGCCAACCAAGAATATAGTATCTGTCAAACTGTCTTTTAAAAATAAAGAAGAGATAAAGATTTTCCCATACAAACAAAAGCTGAGGGAATATATCACCAAAACATGGCTTTACAAGAAACGCTACAGGAAGTTTTTCAAGCAGAAACTAAAGGATGCTAAACAGCATACAAATCTCTAAGTTTAAAACCCACTGGTAAAAGTGAAATAGATAACACTCTACTCCTATAAAGATGATGTGTAAATCACTATTAATGTTAATATAAAAGTTAACTGACAAAAACATTGAGAATCACTATGACTATAAAATGTATTAAAGGCTTAACAATGCAAAAGTATGCAAGTTTTTTTCAATACCATAAAGTGTGAGGTAGAAGTGGGGCCAGCATTGTGGTCTAGCACCTTAAACTGCCTCCTAGGACACTGGCATCCCCCATGGGCACTGGATCAAGTCCTGGCTGCTCTATTTCCAATCCACGTCCCTGCAGAAGTGGAAAAGTCCTTGGGCCCCTGCCATCCACATGGGAGGCCTGGATGCAGCTCCTGGTTCCTGGCAGGTGGCAACCTAGGGAGTGTACCAACAGGTGGAATCTCTCTCTCTCTCTCCCTGTGTGTGTGTGTGCAAGCACGTGTGTGCACACACATGTGCACACTTGCACATCTCTGTCTCTCCCTCCCTCCATCTCATGTCATTCCATGTTTCAAATGAATAACTTTTTATAAAAAGTGAAAGGTAGAAGAAAAAGTATAGAATCATTACATGTGTTTGAAGTTACATTACCAGCATAAAATAGACTGTTATAATGATATTTTATATATGTCTCATTTTAACCACAGAAGGTAAAAAATAGAGAAAGAGAAATTAAATCAAAGAACATCAGTACAACATATCAGTAAACAGTAAAAGAACCCAGAAGAAGAAAAGAGGTACGAAGATTATGAAAAACAGAAATAATGAACAAAATGACAAGAGTATGTCCTTCTCCATGAATAACTACTTTTTTAAAAAGCTTATCTATTTGAAGGGCTAAGACAGAGAGAGAGAGAGAGAGAGAAAGAGAGAGAGAGAGAGAGAAGAGAGAGAGAATATTCCATTCCCTGGTCTAATTACCAAATTCCCACAATGGCTGGGGCTATGCTGTAGTTGAGAGCTAGGAACTCAATCCAAACCTCTTGTATAGGTGGCAAGAACTCAATTAGCCATAATTGCTGCTTCCTAGGCTCTGCATTAACAAGAAGCTGGAGTCAGGAGCCAGAGCCAGGTACCCTAATGTGGGATTTAGGCATTTTCACCAGTGTCTTCATCATTAAGCTAAACATCTGTCCTGTCAATAATCACTTTAAATGTAAATGGATTAAACTCTGCAATTAAAAGACATAGAATAACTAAACAATAAAACAGGACCCAAATATGAGCTATCAATGAGACTCATTTGATCTTTGAGAACATAAATAGTTTGAAAGTGAAGGCATGGAAAAGGATATTCCCTGCAAGTGTTAACCTAAAAATAGCAGGTGTGGGACCAGCACTGTGGCACAGTAGGTTAAGCCACTGCTTGCAACTCCAACAGCCCATATTGGAGTGCTGCTTTAAGTCTTGGCTAACTCAGTTTTCAAATCAGCTTCCAGCTAATAATGTGTCTGTCAAACAAACTGACAGTAGTCCAAATATTTGTGGCCCTGCCACCCATGTGGCAGACCACCATGGAGTTTCTGGCTCCTAGCTTCAGCCTCTTTTAGTCCTGGCTCTTGCAGGCATTTGTGTGCATGTGTGTGTGTGTGTATGTGTGTGTGTGTGTGAGTGAGTGAGTTGTCTTTATCTCTCTGTCTTTCCCTTTCTCTCTGTCACTGTGCCTTTCAAATCAATCAATAATTCTTTTTAAAAAAAGAGCAGGAGTGTTCTTACACCAGAAAAAAAAAAAAAAAACTTTAAATAGAAAACTGTCATAAAGCACACCGAAGGACAATGTATGGTGATAAAAGGATCAATTGTTCAGTAAAATACATTAAATTTAAATGTATATACACCAACTTTGGAACTCCTAAACATATAAAGCAAGTATTAATAGAAATGAAAACAGATTAATAGAAATGAAAACCGTAACAGTAGAAGACATAAATAGCCCACCTTCAAAACTGGATAGAATATTTAGACTGAAGATCAATAAGGAAAGAGTGGACTTAAATATCTGTACATTAGGAGAGGCTGGCTCTGTGGTGTAGTGGGTAAACCCACGGCCTGTAGTGCTGGCATCCCACGTGGGCGCAGGTTCAAGTCCAGGGTGCTCCAATTCTGATCCGGCGCTCTGCTATGGCCTGGAAAAGCAGTAGAAGATGGTCCAAGTCCTTGGGCTCCTGCACCAGTAAGGGAGACCTAGAAGAAGCTCCTGGCTGTTGGCTTCAGATCAGTGCAGCTCCGGCCGTTGCGGCCATCTGGGGAGTCAACCGGCAGATGGAAGACCTCTCTCTCTCTCTATCTGCCTCTCCTTTCTGTGTGTAACTCTGACTTTCAAATAAATAAATAAATCTTTAAAAAATATCTATACATGAAAAAAACCTAACAGCCAACACCAGTGTATGAGAGACCTGAGCCTGGATCAAGGCCTGGCTATTTTAGACGAGGCCTCCATCTTGTAACTTGGGCCTGACGGGGCCCTGAACCCTAAGCCAAAAGCTCCTAAAAAAAAAAAATAAGCTCCCCTTGCAATAAAGTCCCCTAGCAACAGCCAATTAGCAGATAGCAGGGAAACACCTAAAGTTCCAGGTGTCTTATCAGGCAGTTAACGTGACTGGTAACATCCCGAAACCCTACAGTTTGGCACGTACCCTCTAGCGGCTTGGACCCTATACTTTAGCCAATCATAGAATGACAAATATAAATTTAAAATATGAGCCTATCATATGTTGTACAGCCGAAATTGTTTGTTCAACTGTATAAAAACCCTAACGACCTTATTGTAGGGGCTGGCAATCCAGCCTATCTGTGCCTGGTGTGGACGTTGGACCAAACTCGAGTTTGAAATAAAACTCTTGCGTTTGCATCAGCCTCGGCTCCTGGTGGTCTTAATTGCTGGGAATCGGACGTTTCCGGTACAACACATACACATTGTTCTCAAATGCAAATAAAACATTTTCTAGAACAGATCATACCTTAGGCCGCAAAGCAAGTTTTTCCAAACTTAAGAAGATTAAAACTACACTACTGTGTGTATCTTGCTACTACTCTGTCATAAAACTAAATATCAAAACAAAGAGACTCCCGCACCGGCCCCACACTCTCAGCAGCTGGACCACTCCAAGCGTCTCCAGCCTCACCCCCTTTCCCGCCACCTCCGCCTTTCCGGGCTCCCGAGCCGGAAGTGGAAGTGGCGGCTTGGCAGCGAGGAGGAGAGGTAGGGAGAAGTGTTTCCAGGAAAATGCGCCCCGGGTTTGTGTTTGTAAACTTGCCTTGGGTCCTGCGGGGGCAGCAGCGGCCACGGGCTCGGCAGGGTGTTCTGGGGCCTGGTGGAGGCACCTGGCGGCCGTGGCGGCACGAGCCCACGCCCAGCAGGTTTCCGGAACAGTTGGGAGAACTTCAGCAAGAGAACTCAACTGGAAAAGCAGGACTGGCAGATCCTCTGTCTCTGCAGAGAGGAGGCAGGAGCCGGGCAGAGGCCAGGGATTCTTGGAACATCTCTCCTTCCTGCTTTGGAGGACACCCTGAGTTCCGTTTGAAGATTCAGGCGGTTCAGTATGGCAGCAGGACTGAAGGGACACGAGGGAGCTGTTACGCCAAGTTGGTGACAGTTCTTCAGACAGCAGTGTCCCCAGGACAGCTGGACCGAGGAGCGCCCTAATTTGGGGTGTGTTAAGTGAGACTTCAGCATGGCTCAGGCAGGTCTCCTGGCTTGTGAAGGCCTAGCAGGTGTGAGTGTGCTTCGCACCGCAGCCAGCAAGATGATGCTGAGCCAGGTTGCCAGCAAGCGGGCCAGGCAACCTGGGAGCATGGAGTCCTGGCCCAGAGTCAGGCCCATCGGAACGACAACGATAAGTCCCTCCCGGAACCACAAAGACGGCGACGGCTTGGTTGAGGCCTCCCATTCGCAAAAGACTGTTAAAAAGCTGGTGGTAGTGGAACAGAATGGTTATTTTCAAGTAGAGCTTCCCAAGAATTTTACTTGTGAACACGGCTTCGGAGCTTTTAGGAGCAGTTACCGCCTCAAGAGGCACATCGTCATTCCCACTGGTGAGCAGCCGTTTGAGTGTGATATATGTGATATGTGCTTCATGTAGAAGTACCATCTGGGATGCCACAAATGCATGCGCAGTGGCGAGAAGCCTCACCAGTGTGAACAGTGTCATCAGTGTTTGATTACTCAGACACAAACGGATGTGCCAAGGATGCCAGTCCAAGTCTTCCGGTGGGCAATTTTCTCTAAAGGTGCAAGGGGCACTGGAGTGATCAGAAAAATCTACTGACGAATGCACCCCCTCTGGTCTGATGGTCCCACCACCACCTGATCAGAACCTATCTCCTTCCTGAAGGAGTAGACCCAGGGGACCAGAAGCGTGGATCCAGGGACAGTGGCCCCAGAGCAGCAGCTCTGTAAATAATCTGAGACTCCGCGTATCTCGGGGAAGTGCCTGCAGCATTCCTGGGTGGAAGAGCCAGTCCCTGGACCCTTGACTGAGGTTGGAGGTGGGGACTCAAGGTACAGGACTAAGAATGAAGCATAGTTCCCACAGCGTTGGACTCCAACAGGCAGCTGACATGGAAAAGACTGGGTAAGGGGATTTGTTTGTCCTGTTTTTGTTTTTGTTTATCCAAAAGCAATTTCAGCAGGTAAGCTGTGGATGCAAGCAACCTGGGAGCATGGAGTCCTGGCCCAGAGCAGGCACTGTGGCTGGTCCAGCTTTCTCCAGAATTCAGTCTTCAGTTGCAGTAGCTCTTCACCTTGGTGAGGGAGAATAGTTTCAGGGACAGCAGCTGAGCTTACGTCGGCCTTATTTTACATTGTAGAGACAAAAGGAAGAACAGTGGGAGGAGCAGACACAGTATGGATCTGAAAACCATGGGCTGCACCTCTTCCATCCTCCAGGGAAGAGCCGGAGCCTTGCCCATGGGTGCTTTAACGGCCCGTGCCACAATGGTACCTGAGGGGTCAGCTCGAGTGCCTTTTGGAGGAAACTTGGGTGACAATGGCCTAGGACGCCCTTTCCTTCTCTCTTTGGGCAAGTGGTCTTGGAGAAAAGTTGTGGCTACCTTGCTGCCATTGAGTCCTGTAGCCAGACAGATGTTGAGCAGGATGTCATGGATGTCAAAGAGTATTCTCTGTTCTTGGGCCCTCTTGGGGAAGACCCAAGCCTAGTCCCGCGTCGGCTAACAACTGTTGAAGAACCAGAGGAATTCATGTGACTGTTGAAAGCCTGAGTCCTCGCCGGCGCCATGGCTCAACAGGCTAATCCTCCGCCTTGCGGCGCCGGCACACCGGGTTCTAGTCCCGGTCGGGGCGCCGGATTCTGTCCCGGTTGCCCCTCTTCCAGGCCAGCCCTCTGCTGTGGCCCAGGAGTGCAGTGGAGGATGGCCCAGGTGCTTGGGCCCTGCACCCCATGGGGAGATCAGGAAAAAGCACCTGGCTCCTGGCTCCTGCCATCGGATGATCGCGGTGTGCCGGCCGCAGCGCGCCGTCCGCGGCGGCCATTGGAGGGTGAACCAACGGCAAAAAGGAAGACCTTCCTCTCTGTCTCTCTCTCTCACTGTCCACTCTGCCTGTTAAAAAAAAAAAAAAAAAAAAGAAAGCCTGAGTCCTATCACTGTGTTCAGGTAGGAGAGACAGGGATCTGGCATTCGGACCCAAAGACCAAGGTGGGGCTTCCCCCTAAATGGCTGTGCCTGCCCACAAAGAGTGGGCCCAGGAGATGCTGCAGAGGAGGGCTGAGGGCGAAGCTTCACGGAGGTTGCGTTTTCAACTGTGCTTTTCTCCTCTCTGCCCCAAAACCACTATCCTGTGCACCCCCAAAAAAGCAGTCAGATGTGTGTCAGTGTGTAGTTTGTGAGTGCTCGCATCTGTGTGCTTGGAGGAGAGGGTCTGCTACTGAGCCAGACCCTTCTCTGGCTCAGTAGCCATCAGTACCCCATTAGGGGGTGGGTAAGCCCTCCTCCTCTCCTCGACTTCTGAAGGGTGCGTGATGTCCCAGCAGGAGCTAAGGGACTTTGTTTTGGGAGGGTTTATTAAGGTTGATTCAGCAGGCTGGTGGTTAATGGTTTTCCTCACCCAAGCCAAGGTTTGTGAAGGTGACTTTTTTTTTTTTTGACAGGCAGAGTGGACAGTGAGAGAGAGAGAGAGAGAAAGGTCTTCCTTTGCCATTGGTTCACCCTCCAATGGCGCTGCAGCCGGCGCACGGCGCTGATCCGAAGCCAGGAGCCAGGTGCTTCTCCTGGTCTCCCATGGGGTGCAGGGCCCAAGCACTTGGGCCATCCTCCACTGCACTCCCTGGCCACAGCAGAGAGCTGGCCTGGAAGAGGGGCAACCGGGACAGAATCCAGTGCCCTGACCGGGACTAGAACCCGGTGTGCTGGTGCCGCAGGAGGAGGATTAGCCTATTGAGCTTCGGCGCCGGCCAAACATGACTTTTTTAAGGTGAAATTAAAAACCCCGTTTGTTCCTGCTAAAGAAAGGATCCTCATGGGAGGTTCTAGAGTTTGGTTGACCACTGCGGCCTGCCCTGACCTGTGTGGGGGAGGGCTGTCTTAGATGTAATCATGGAGACCGGGAGAACCTGCACCCCAGGCTGGGGGTGTGGGCCATGTGCAGCAAGCTCCTGCAGGCAGGGGAGGGCAAGGGCGCAGTGGCCCGGACAGCTGGCTATTACCTATTCCAGGAGGGCTCCACCCACTGAGGTGCGAGTTTCAGGGGAAAAGGAGTGAGGCGCCCTTTAGGCTTCACGGATGGCATCTGTGCTCCCTGGGGCGGCGCTGGGCAGTGTGTGTCCTGGGCCCTTCTGTGCTCCCCTGGCACTCCCCGGGGCCTGGGCCTAACTCAGGCCTTGGGTCTGAGCTGTGGGTCCTGCACCCAGGGCATCTTTAGCTCCCTTTTAGAGAGGTTTTTCTGTCACTCCTAGGAAGGCTGCATTTAGAAATTGCCCTCCCAAAAGTGCTTTTAAAAATAGGAGGTCTCACTCCCTGCCGCTTGGGGAGCCACTGTTTTGGGGGGAGGGGTGAAGAGCATCACAGGAGTGACATATGGCCGGCGCCGCGGCTCAACAGGCTAATCCTCCGCCTTGCGGCACCAGCACACCGGGTTCTAGTCCTGGTTGGGGCGCCGGATTCTGTCCCAGTTGCCCCTCTTCCAGGCCAGCTCTCTGCTGTGGCCAGGGAGTGCAGTGGAGGATGGCCCAAGTGCTTGGGCCCTGCACCCCATGGGAGACCAGAAGCACCTGGCTCCTGCCATCGGATCAGCGCGGTGCACCAGTCGCAGCGCACAGGTGGCGGCAGCCAATGCAGGGTGAACCAATGGCAAAGGAAGACCTTTCTCTCTTTCTCTCTCTCTCTCTCTCTCACTGTCCACTCTGCCTGTCCAAAAAAAAAAAAAAAAAAAAAGGAGTGACCTATGATTCTGTGTGTGCGCAGGTGTGCTCTGTCGGAATGTGCCCTGGCCCCCCGCGGGCCTTAGCTCCCTGCCCAGATGGGTGGGAGGGAGGGGACTTGTGTCTATGCACATGGCTGTGCCAGAGCCCTTCTACCCCGGCTTGGGAGTGGGGTTGGGGGAGCCTCACAGCAGGAAGGCAGTTTGGTTGCTGGCATGCAGATGTTCTGGGGCAGTGAACATGTGGGGAGAGAGTAACAAAGGAATGCCAGGGGCCCAGGAGTCCCACCCACACCCCAGGAAACCCCGACCAAGACTGCTGCACAGGCTCCTGGACCCAGTGCCTCCCTCCCACTTCATGGCTGGAGTGGGGACTAGCAGTGGAAAGATGCTTCAGCTATGTTTGGAGTGAGGGTAGGTGGAGACAGGGCCGCTCTCAGACCAGGATGTGGAAAGAGGACCTGGGGAAAAGTGATCCAGTTCCTAGGTGGGTTACTGCCAGCCCTGCCCTCCCAGCACCCCTCACCTCCAGCCACCCCTGAAACCTCTTGTCATAACCTAGCTACCGACTGTGCTCCATGGCTTGACACTGGAGGTTAGGTGAGCAGAGCCCACCTTGACTGTACCCCTCCCCAGATGCTCTGCCTCTGCTGCTGCCTTGGGGCTCACTCCCTCTGTAGCCCCTCCTACCCTTCTCCACCTCTCTTAGTTTTTTTTAATATACTTATTTTGCTGTTGGGGAGGATATCAAATGAACAAGACTACTTTTAAATGGTAGCTTTTGTAAGATGTCATAAACTTGTATCTTTTTACCATTAAAGTGCAATGTATGCTCCCTTGTGATATATTTAGGACATTTAAATAAAAAGGAAGTGGGGTTTTTCTACAAAAAAAAGAGATATTGGAAAATTCACAAATATGTAGAAATTAACAGGACACTCATAAGCTACCAATCAGTTATAGAAGAAGATAAAACAAAAGGAAAATCAGAAAATATTTTGAGCTGAGTGGAAATGAAAACGCAACATACCAAAAGTTACAGAATGCAGCAAAAGAATTAACAACAGGGAAGTTTATGGCAATGAATACCAGTATTAATAAGAAAAGTTCTCAAATAAACAGCCCAACATTATAGCACAAGGAATGAGAAAGAAGAACAGAATCCAAAGTTAGTAGAAGGTAGGAAATAATAAAGATTAAAGGATATGTAAATGATATAGAGACTAGGGAAACCATAGGAAAAAAAATTAATGAAACAAGAAATCTATTTTTGCAAATTGGAAAACAATCTTAAACAAAATTGATTCATATTTAGTAACACTAAGATAAAAAGAAGATTCAAATGAATAATATCACAACTGTAAGAGGAAGCATTAAAATTAATGCCATGGGGCTGACATTGTGATATAGGTGGGTTAAACTGTGGCTGCCAGTATGGCAGCTGAGTCCCAGCTGCTCCACTTTCAAACCAGTTCTGTGACAATGCACCTGGGAAAACAGCAGAACATGACCCAAGTGCTTGGTTCCCTGCCACCCAAATGGGAGACCCAGAGGAAGCTCCTGGCTCCTGGCTTCAGCCTGCTGAACCCCAGCCATTGTGCTGTTTGGGGAGTTAACCAAGAGATGGAATCTTTCTGTGTGTGTCTACCTTTCTCTCTGTATCTTTGCCTTTCAAATAAATAAATAAATAAATAAATAAATTTTTTGAAAAAAATAAAATTGATGCCACTGAAACAAAATGATCATAATTATGATCCAAAAGATTGGATAACCAAGAAAAATGGATAAATTCCTAGATATATACAGCTTAATATACTGAATTGTGAATAGAAAATATGACTATTCTTTTTTAGGATTTATTTATTTATTTTGAAAGCCAGAGTTACAGAGAGAGAGGGCTGGCATTGTGACAGAGTGGGATAAGCTGCCACCTACGGGGCAGGCATCTCATATGGGTGCTAGTTCAGGTCCCAGGTGTTCTGCTTCCTATCCAGCTCCCTGTTAATGTGCCTGGGAAAGCAGCAGAGGATGGCCCGGGTGCTTGAGCCCCTGCACCTACGTGAGAAACCTGGAAGAAGGTCCTGGCTCCTGGATTCAGCCTGGCTGAGCCCTGGCTGTTGTGGCCATTTGGGCAGTGAATTAATGGATGGAAGACCTCTCTATCTGTCTCTCCTTCTCTCTCTATAACTCTGCCTTTCAAATAAATAAAATAAATCTTTAAAAAAAAACCACATAATTACAGAGAGAGAGGGAGAGGAAGAGATAGAGAGATCTTCTATATACTGGTTCACTCCCCAGACAGCCGTGATGGCCAGCTCTGGGCCAGGCCAAAGCCAGGAGCCAGGAGCTTCTGGGTCTCTCACACAGGTGTCAGGGGCCCAGGTACTTGGGCCATCCCCCACTGTTTTCCCCAGTTCATTAGAGGAAGCTGGATTGGAAGTGGAGTGGCCAGGACACAAACTCTTCCCCGTATGGGAATGCTGGCAATGGAAGGCAGTGGTCTTACCCACTACACCATGACGCTGGCCCCTCTGATTGATTACTCATAACTAGTATGGAGATTGAGTCAAACTCTCCCAACAAAGAAAAGTCCAAGACCAGTTCCCTTCTCTGGAGAATTCTACCAGATATTTAAAAAGAGCAAATACCAATCATTCTCAAACTCTTCAAAAACTTAATGAAGGGATTACACTTACAAACTCTTTTAGGGATCCCAATATTATTCAAATACCAAAGCCAGACAGAGATGCTACAAGAAAAGAAAGTTATGGAATAATGTCTCTGATGAACATAGATGAAAAACAAATCTTCAATAAAATACCAGCAAACAAAATTCAATGGCACATTAAAAAAGATCACTCACCATGACCAAATGGAAATCCTCCCTGGGAAGCAAGTAGGTTTTAACATATGCAAATAAATCAAGATGATAAATTACACTAACAGAATGAGGGATAAAAATCATATGATCTTGGGGCCAGCCTTGTGGCACAACAGGTTAAGTTGGTGTCAGTGACACAGGCATCCCATATGAGCATTGATTCAAGTCCTGGCTGCCTCACTTCTTTTTTTTAAAGATTTATTTATTTGTTTGAAAGTCTGAGTTACACACAGAGATAAGGAAAGGCAGAGAGAGAGAGAGAGAGAGACAGAGACAAAGAGAGAGAGGTCTTCCATTCGCTGATTCAATCCCCAATTGGTCTCAATGGCCGGAATTGTGCCAATCTGAAGCCAGGATCCAGGAGCTTCTTCTGGGTCTCCTGCATAGGTGCAGGGACCCAAGGGCTTGGGCCATCTTCTACTGCTTTCCTAGACTATAGCAGGGAGCTGGATTGGAAGTGGAATAGCTGGGACTCAAGTGGCGCCCATATGGGACACCAGCACTGCAGGTGGCGGTTTTACCCACTACACCACAGTGCAGTCCCCATGGCTGCCCCACTTCCAATCCAACTATCTGCTAATACACCTTTGGCCCAAGTTCCTGGGCCCCTGACACACATGTGGGAGAACTGAGTGAAGCTCCTGACTCCTGGCCCAGTGGAGAGGAATGAACCAGCAGATATCAGCAGAATACAAATTGTTTTCAAGTGATCCCCGTTACATATAAGAGAAGGAATAAGAGAGGGAGATGTACAGTACGGCTATGCTCAATCGGACTTACCCCTAATGGTAGAGTTAGAAACATATCAGGGGATTCCAATTCAATCCCGTCAAGGTGGCATGTACGAATGCCAGCTCACTAGTCAAAGTGATCAGTTTCAGTTCATAATTGATCATAATGATAGGATTAAGTGTCAAAAGGATCACATAAACAAGACTAGTGTCTGCTAATACTAACTGATAGAATTAAAAAGGAGAGAACAATCCAACATGGGAAGCGGGATACATGGCAGACTCATAGTATGGCAGATGTCCTAAACAGCACTCTGGCCTCAGAATCAGCCCTTAAGGCATTCGATCAGGCTAAAAAGCCCATGAGAGTATTTTAGGCATGGAAAGCCAGGACACTGTGGCAAAAAAAAAAAAACCTAAATGAAAGATCTCTGTGAGTGAGATCCCAGCGGAAAGAACGGGCCATCAAGGAAGGAGGTACCTATCTCTGAAGGGAGGAGAGAACTTCCACTTTGACTGTGGCCTTGTCTAAATAAGATCAGAGTTGGCAAGCTCAAGAGGCTTCCATAGACTTGGCAGCCCATGACAAGAGCCTCAGGTGATTACTGACGTCAAAAATAAGAGTGTCAATTGTTAAATCAACATCAGGAGTCACTGTGCACTTACTCCCCATGTAGGATCTCTGTCCTTCATGTGTTGTACTATGAGAATTAATGGTAAAAATAGTCTTCAGACAGTACTTTATACTCTGTGTGTCTGTGTGGGTGCAAAAAGAAAAATAAAAAGATATAAATCTCAAAAGTATAATTTCAGTCCTGAGAGGTAATATACCAATAGACAATTACCAATCAAATGCAAAAACTTACTATGTTTTAGTAATAACTACTAGTTTTCTAAGTTTTTAAAATTTTTTAAATATTTATTTATTTGTTTGAAAGGCAGAGTTACAGAGAGGCAGAGGCAGAAAGAGAGAAAGAGTGAAAGAGAGAGAGAGGTCTTCCATCTGTGGTCACCGAATGGCCACAACAGCTGGAGCTAGGCTGATCTGAAGCCAGGAGTCAGGAGTTTCTTGTGGGTCTCCCTCATGGGTGCAGGGACCCAAGGACTTGGGCCATCTTCCACTGTTTTCCCACATGCATTAGCAGGGACCTGGATGGGAAGTGAGCAGCCAGGACTTGAACTGGTGCCCATATTGGATGCTGGTGCCACAGGCGGAGGCTTAATCTACTATGCCACAGCACCAGCCCCTATTTTTCTTAGTTTTTTTCAGTGGTTCTTTTATTGATATTTAAAGTAATTAAGCAAGATACTCAAAGATACACATTTCCAAAACAGAAAAAAGGCAGAAATTCAGATTTCTTCTATTATTTTTATTTTATCATTGAATCCATGCATATTAATAATTGATTATGCATATCTAACAGTCAATAAAAATTTCAATAAAACAAGGGATTACAGAATATGCTATAATATAATTTCCTATCTATCTAAAATGTTAATATAATATATATTAATATTTATTTAATAATAAAAATCTAACCTATTCAAAAACCTATTAAATGTTAATTTTAGTTTTAGAAATACTTAAATAAGTTCTTAAAAACTGAACATATAAATCCATTTTACTGTATATTTATCAAATGTTCGAGAACTGTTCAAGCCGAACACAGTTACTTCTTATTTTGTTAAAACAGTTTTTAAAGATTAATTAATTGAGTAATTAGTTTTTTTGAAAGACAGAATGACAGAGAGACAGAGATCATCCATTTGCTGGTTCACTTCTCAGATGGCCACAATAACCAGCACTGAGCTAGTCTAAGTCCAGGAGCTAGGAAATCCATACAGATCTCCAACATGGGTAACAGGAACTCAAGTACTTCACCCATTATCTGCTGCATTAGCAGGGTACTGGATCAGAAGGAGTAGCCAGGGGCTTGAAATGGCACTCCAATATGGAATGTAAGTGTCCCAAAAGGTGGCTTAACTCATTGAATCACAATGCCTGCCCCTTTGTTAAAATATTTCCAGCAGATGAACTAATTAATCATTCCTTGATTTGCCAAATACTTTGAAATCTGGATTTCAAAACCTAAATAATATAACCGTAATTGTTTACATATTTGTTGTTGCCAAGGTTGCATTTCAAAAAATTGTGTTAATATCCAAAAGAAAAATAGAATGCCATCCGCTGACCCACAACCTGCAGCCACTAACCCAGGAAACCACCTACTGTTTGTGGCACCCAGTTCAGAGAGCTGAACTACATTGTGCAAAAATGAATCCAGGAAGTTAATATACCATCCCCATAGTAACTGGCAGAACTTGATCTATAATTTAGAGCTTCTCTAACTTTTGCCTCCACTTTCAAATCAAGCCAACAGGAGATAGCCAAATACCCTTAATCAGCCACAAAGCATACCTTATTTCTTTTTTCAAAAGATTTTATTTATTTATTTGAGAGGTAGAGTTACAGACAATGAGAGGGAGAGACAGAGAGAAAGGTCTTCCTTCCGCTGATTCACTCGCAATTGGCTGCAATGGCCAGAGCTGCACTCATCCAAACCCAGGAGCCAGGAGCTTCTTCCTGGTCTCCCATGCGGGTGCAGGGGCCCAAGGACTTGGGCCATCTTCTACTGCTTTCCCAGGCCATAGCAGAGAGCTGAATTGGAAGAGGAGCAGCCAGGACTAGAACAGGCACCCATATGGGATGCCAGTGCTTCAGGCCAGGGCTTTAACCCGCTGCACCATAGCGCCAGCCCCCAGCATACCTTATTTCCACTTAACCTACCTACTATTTCCCCATCCCAACAATCAGGACATACTTGAAGATTTCCCTTTCTTCCACTCTACAGCTTTCCCACTTCTCTGCCTAACTCCAAGTCACTACAAAATCCAAATGATGCTGGCTGAATACATTGCTATAGCAACCTCTGGGGAAATAGCCTTTGCTTTCTCTTGTTTGAGGGAAGTCTTTGGTATTTCCCACAGGCCATTAAGTTAAAATAGAAATCAGCAACAGAAAGATAACAAGAAAATCTCAAAACACATGGAAATTAAGCAACACAGTTCTAAATAATCCATGGGACAAAGAGGAAGTCTCAAGATAAACTAGAACATATTTTGAACAGAATAGAAACTAAAATAAATTAATATATATTTGATGTAGCTGCAGCAATGCTTAGACCAGTGACTCAAAGCTTATATTAGAAAAGGAGAAAGCTTGGGGCTGGCGCTATGGCGTAGTGGGCTAAGCATCTGCCTGCGGTGCAGCCATCCCCATATGTGTTCCAGTTTGAGTCTCGGCTGCTTCACTTCCGATCCAGCTCTCTGCTATGGCCTGAGAAAGCAGTAGAAGATGGCCCAGGTGTTTGGGTCCCTGCACCCACTTGGGAGACCCAGAAGAAGCTCCTGGCTCCTAGCTTTGGATCAGCCCAGTAAAGATAATAATTGAAATCCATAAAATTAAAATAGCAAAACTGTGGAGGAAAAAAAATCACCAAATTCAAAAGGTGACAGAGACTAATACAGAGAAGACAACAATGATCAATGTAAGGAATAGAAAGGAATATTCGGTTTTATCTCTCTACTGGAAAGCAGCTCCACTGCACAAAATATATCCCAGAGATAAAGCTGAGGAGAAATCTTGGCTTTTTGGTAGGAGAATCTCACTCACTGTTGGCTTCCTGGTGGCACACGTATCATGACTACCTCCAGAGTGTGGAGAGTTAGAGCAATACTGATGGTGGCATGGCATGGGCCTGAGGAGTCTTTTCCAGATCAAGCTACATAGTATCAAGCTCCACTGGGCTGTGGAATTATTAGAGCAAATGACAGAGGTAGGTGTCTCTGAATCTTCCTTGTTCTTCAAGGTTCTCTGCATTCCCCTTTATCTTGCGCGTTCAGCATCACTACCCACTTGTGTTTTACTAGCTGAACTCCTTGCTTCACCTTATCCTGACTCCTCACATTCCTTGACATGTCACTAATTAACATTTTCCCTTTCGTTCTTTCTTTTCAGGAATCTCCTTTATTAGTCTCTCTGTTGCAATACTATTCTTTATTCAAAGTTGAACTCAAGTCCCATCTTGTCAAGGAAGTCTTCCTTGATTTCTTCAGTACATAGATCTCTCCTTTCTCAGGACCACTATTATAAGAATCTCATTTGTTAATTTTTTAAAATTTTATAAAAGGAATTGAGGCTCAAGGGGTAAAATAACTTGCCCAAGATCTAAATCTAATACAAACTAGGATTTAGCCTTTCTGATTAAAGATTGTGTTCTTTCTGCATCCAACACTGGTCTGAGCCTCATTTATTTTAGAATAATATGCAATAATTATACAATACAGATAATTTAAGCTTAATATAGGATATTTTAATTTTATTTCCAAATGATCTGTATAAGAAAAAATATTTAAACTACCTGTTGGAAAATTCCTTGTTAAATTAGAAATTTTCGAGCTTACTAGAGGCAGAGATAATTGAATGCAATCCACCTACTTCTACAGTTGAGACAAATAAGGACCAAAACTGAGAACTAAACATTTGGTTCATTTTCAAGGTAACATGTTTATCAGTGAGTAAACAGTTAGCTAGCAAAACAGCTAGGTTATGTGCACCTGAAAGTTCTTAAGGAAACAGGATGTTAGTGGCCAAAACAGCTGAAGCAAATGCTGAGAAGATTGTATCCCCGTAGTAGTCAGCCAGTGAAAATCTGGAGGAGGGACTTGCGTGCTAGGAAATAAATAGCTGTAAACTACCCTGGGTGTGCTGGCTCACCAGGCACCCATTTTTGCAAGATTGTTAATGAAGTCTCGCTTTTGCTGTACTTCCTGAATCTGAGTTCATCCTTGGAGTGGACAGGTGAGTCGCTTTCTCACAAAACTCAGCAGGGTCCATGAAAAACACTTAATTTGTTCTGAGGGCAGTGCCCTCAATAACCTAGTTATTTCTTGCAAGGCCCCATATCTCTCTCTCTTTTTTTAAAAAATAATTATTTTATTTATTTGAAAGAATTACACAGAGCGGTAGAGCCAGAGAGAGACAGAGGTCTTCCATTCCACTGGTTCACTCCCCAAATGACTGCAATGGCCAGAGCTGAGCTGATCCGAAGCCAGCAGCCAGGAGCTTCTTTCAGGTCTCCCATGAGGGTGCAAGGGCCCAAGGACTTGGGCCATCTTCTACTGCTTTCCCAGGCCATAGCAGAGAGCTGAATTGGAAGAGGAGCAGCCAGGTCTCTAACCGGCACCCATATGGGATGCCGGTGCTGCAGGCTGGGACTTAAAACCCACTACGCCACAGTGCCGGCCCCAGACCCCCATCTCTAAATGGTTTTCTCTCATCCTACATTGCCAGACTACTGATAAAGCTTCCAACACATGAACCTTTGGGTACACACTTAAACCACATCTAAATAACAGCACATATGGAATTTAACCTGGAGAAGCAAAGTCCAGAACATTGGTTGTATAAAATGGAAAATGGACTGATACATGTAAGTGAGATAGTACAGTAAGTATTTTTCTCTCCATGCCAGGCTTGTTTTACTTAGAGACATGTGCTCTAAGTTCATTCATATGGCCAGAAATGACAGAATTTCTTTTCTTTTAAAACCTTATGTTATTTCATTGTGTACAGATAGATCATTTTCTTTATCTTTATTATCTTTATCTTTATTATTTCTTTTTCTTTATCTTTATTCAGTGATGGACACTTAGGTTTCTCCCATAAATTGGCTATTGTAAATACTGCTATAAGGAACACATAGAAGTACAGATAGCTATGAGACATTTTGACTTTCATTTTTTTAAAGAAAAACAAGCACAGGTTGCATTCATGAGTCATATAGTAGTTCTATTTTAGGTTTTTTGAGGACCTCCCTACTGCATTGCAAATCAGATATAAAAATGACTTCCTCACCATTGTTGTACCAGGGTTCCCTTTTTTCCATATGCTATCCAAAATTTGTTATCTTTCATCTTTTTGATGATGACTGCTCAAACAGATGTGAAGTAATATCTCATTGTGGAATTAATTTTTATTTCCTGATTATTAGAGATGCTGAACATTTTTCATGTGTTTATTGACTATTTGTATGTCCTCTTTTGAGAAATGTCTAAAAAATTCTTTGCCCATGTTTTACTTTGGTTGTATTCTTGCTAATCAGTTGTTTTGAGTTCCTCATGTATTTTAAATATCAGACGGGGACTATTTAGATATTTTCCCTCAATCCCTGAGTGGTAAATTCACTGTGTGGATTGTTTCCTCTGCTGTGAAGCTCTGTTTTTTTTTTTTTTAATAGTTTGATGCAGTGATATTTGTTCACTTTTGCTTCTGCTACCTGTGCTTTTAGGATTACATGCAAAAACTCATTACCCAGGACACAGAACTCTTGCTCTCTGATTTCTTCTAGTACAAGTTTTAGTTTCAGCTCTCACCTTTAACCTTTTAATTGATCTTTTTTTGTTTGATGTGAGAAGAGAATATAATTTCATTATTCTGCATGTGGCTGTCCAGTTTTCCCATTTCCATCTGTAAAGAGACAGTCCTTTTTATATTCTGTGTCCTTGACAACTTTTGT
Organism: Sylvilagus floridanus; assembly: GCA_949820135.1. Taxonomy (NCBI): domain Eukaryota; kingdom Metazoa; phylum Chordata; class Mammalia; order Lagomorpha; family Leporidae; genus Sylvilagus; species Sylvilagus floridanus. The sequence continues at coordinate 61,156,117 of OX463223.1, read as the reverse complement.
TAAAAATCTGCACATGAACAGGTCTACTTCTGAGCTTTGTAAATAGTTCCTTTGGGTAATGTGTTTATTTTTAAAAACTTTTTAAGAGATTTTATTTATTTAAAAGGCAGAATGAAAGAGGGAGAGGACGAGCAAGAGGGTGAAGGAGAGAGAGAGCGAGAGCACAAGAGAGTGCAAGAGCAAGATATTTTTTATCCACTTGTTCACTCCTCAGATCGCTTCAATGGCCAGGAATGGGCCAGGCTGGAGCCAGGAGAGGTATTCCATGCAGGTCTCCCACATATGTGGCAGGTATCAAAGTACTTGGGCCATTACCCTCTGATTTCCCAGGTACAGTAGCAAAAAGGAGCTAGATCAGAAGTGGAGCTGCCAGGACTTGAACTCTCGCTCTAAAATAGGATGCCAGTGTCACAATAGATTTAACCCGCTATACCACAGCATCAGCTGCCGATATTTTTGTGCCAGTGTAATGCTGTTTTTATTATTGAAAGACCACCACAAAACACACCAAACAATGGAGTTAAGGGAAAATCTTATTGTCAGGAGGACCAACAGGCTGGAGAGAGGGGTCAAGAGAGAGAGCATGTGAGTGAAAGCAGGTCATGTTATAACCTTGCAGGAACAGGGAAGTGGGAGCAGTGAATCCGTTAGGGTGGGGGTGGAGTTGGGCCATTTGGTCACCTGACTCCTAGTAAGCCAGACTGGGTTCTGGAGAGGTCCAACTTATTGTGCAAGATGGCAACTGGGCCAGAGCCTAAGATGGCATCCAGGGGTTAAGATGGCACCTCAGATAAGATAGCACAATTTCACTAACAATTATTCTGTGTTTTGAAATCAGAGTTTCTGATGCCTCCACTTTTCTTCTTTTTGCTCAGTATTATTTTGGGGATCCATACAAATTTTAGGATGGTTTATTGTATTTCTGTGAAAAATATTATTGGAATTTTGATAGGGATTGCATTGACTCTCTGGATTATATAGGTAATATATGCATTGAACCTAGGCCCTCTGATGTCTTATGGATGTCTTACATTTTAGGCCAAATACGCACTTCAGTATGTACATTTAAACAATATTAGTCCTTCCAGTTGCTGAACATAAGATGCCTGTCCATTTATTTATGTTGTCCTCAATTTTTTTCACCAATGTCTTACATTTTTCAGTATATTCACATCTTTGAGTACATTTACTCCTAAGTATTTAATTTCTTTGATACTTTTGTAAATGTGGTATTTTTCTTAATGCCCTTTTAGGGACAGTTGATTGAATGTTGATTTTTGTATCTTGAAATTTTACTGAATTTATTTATAATTTTTAGCATTGTGCTGATCTTTAGGTTTCCTATTAATAAGTTTATGTCAACAGCAAACAGATAATTTCACTTATTTATTTCCTGTGTGTATGCCTTTGATTTGTTTTGCTTGACCAATTGGTCTGGCTGGAACTTTCAATATTTATGTAGAACAAATGTGATGAAAGTGAGTATCCTTGCATTCTTCTTAATCTGGAAGGAAAAATTCTACAAATTTTGCCACTTAGTATTATGATAATTGTGGACTTGCCTCAGATGGACTTTATTGTGTTGTTACATTCCTCCTGTACCTAATTTGTTGGCAGATTCCATCATAAAATGATGTTGAAAAATTTGTTACCAAGTTTTTTTTTCCTCTATTGAGGTTATGATGTGGTTTCTGCTCTCCATTCAGTTAATATAGTATATTGCATTTATTCATCTAAGTATGTTGAATCATCTATGGTTTATGGTTTTTTTTATGTGCTCATGAATTCTTTTTCCTAGAATTCACTTTAGAATTTTTGAATCTGTATTCTTCAGAGGTATTTTGCCTGGAATTTCCTTTTCTTGTGATGTCTTTGTCTTGCTTTTGTGTCAGAGCAGCTCTGGTTTGGTAAAACAAGTAGGAAATGCTGCTCGCTTCACATTTTTAGAAAAGTTTCAGAAGTATTGGATTGTTTTTAATTTTTTATTAAAAATTTTAACTGACATAAAATTATACATGTTTATGAGGTATTATGTGATGCATCATTACATATGTACATTATGTAATGTCCAATCAGAGTAAATATATTTATCATTTCAAGAGTTTAACATTTCTTTATAGGGAAAACATTTTAAAAAATCTTATTTCCCAGCTTTTTTAAATAAAGAAATATATAATAAATTAATAGAATCTATCTTCAACCTACTGTACTTTTTAAAAAAGATTTATTTATTTTATTTGAAAGGCAAAGTTACAGAGAGTGAGGGAGAGACAGAGAGAGAATCTTCCATCTGTTGGTTCACTCCCCAAATGGTTGCAACAGCAAGGACTGGGCCAGGCTGAAGCCAGGAGCCAGAAACTTCTTCCAGGTCTCTTTGTAGGGCCCCAAGCACTTGGGCCATCTTCTGCTGCCATTTCAGGCACATTAGTAGGAAGCTGGATAAGAAGTGGAGCAGCCAGGAATCAAACTGATGCCCATGTGGGATGCTTCTGTTGCAGGCAGCAGCTTAATCTGCTATGCCACAGCACTGGCCCCAGAATTTCTTACTTTTATCTAATTATGACCTAACATTCTCAATGTATGTCTTCTTAAAATGACTTTTTGGAATTTATCAGTGAAACAAATTGATCCTAGGCTTTCCTTTATTGGGAAGTTTTTGATTATTAATTCACTTACTCATCATTGACCTATTCAGATTTTATGTTTCTTCATAATTAAATCTTGGTAGTATTGTTTGTAGGAATTTATTCAATTATTTTAGGTTATCCACTTTACTACTGTGTTTATTCATAACAATCTCCTATGATTGTTACACTCATATTTTTGTTGTATTAGTTGTAATGTCAACTCTTTCATTTCTAGTTTTGTTTGAGTGTTTATTCATTTTTTTCTTTGTTAAGCTAAAGACTTGTTCATTTTGATTATCTTTTCAAAACCCAAATTTCAGTTTTAGTGGTCTTGTCTATTTTTTTAATCCTCTGTTTCCTTCAGTTCCCTCTGATCTTTGTCATTTCCTTCTCTCCATTATTTCAGGGATCAGTCTGTTTTTCTTAGTGTCTGTAGGTATAATGCCAAATAATTGCTTATTTGAGACATTTATTCTTTTTCGATGTTAGCATCAATTGCTATAAAGAAATTTACAATGAATTGTTACAGTCCTGGTTTTGTAGGGCATAGTGGTTTCATCACCCAGTCTCCCAGGGTGGGAGTGGATGTTCTCTACTGTTGTTAGCCCGCCCCCAGCGGCTTACATGAATCCCCTGGCTCACATAGCGTGCGTGAGTGTAGTTGTGGGACTAATGCCCCCACACTCCCACAGTTGCAGGGTGCAGGAGATCCATCCTTTGCCTCACACATTGCCCTGACTCTGACTACGATGCTGGTTGGAGCAGAAAAGAGGCGTGCAGCAAGGCTTTTTGCTGTGGAGTATGGTGCTCTGTGTGGGTGGGGGAGGGGAGAAAAGGAAAGCATGTAGTTTCCCTTCCCCAAGTCTGGCAGCTGCTCAGACCCCAGTCAACTCTCCAGGCTGAAGTAAAAGTTAGTGGGTGACTGTGGAATTCCCTCCCAGCTCAAACTGCAAACAGCAGGGCAATTTCTTCCTACCTTGGCATGGTAAGATGGCAGCTCATAGTTGGCAGCTGGCTGCGCTGTGTGTGGCTGGCTGCAACGTTGTCTCTGTCTTCTCTCCTCTTCCCACAGGGTCTTCATTTTTTTGTTTTTGTTCTTGTTTTTTTGCTTTTCTAAAAATTTCCATCAGTCAGACCCCTGGAAATGTAGCCCTTCCTTTGTTCTTTTCATATGCCAAAGCAGCTTCATTTAGCATGGCTAAACACTATTCAGCTATCTCTTTTGATCATAGAATTGAACCAATGTACATTCAGTGGAATCATTAATAGATATTGACTTATTACTGCCATTTAAAAATTATTTTCTGGTTAAATCCTAGTGGATCCTAGTTCATCTCTTTGTCTCTTGGTATTTTCCTTTGTTGTTTTCTATGATGGCATGTTTTGAATTCTTTCTTATCTTTTACATACTTACAAAGAGTGTTTGCTTTGTGGCTGTCATGAGATTACATAAAGCATCTTATAGTTGTAACAGGGTATTTTAAACTGATAACACTGTAACTTTGGTCACTTACACAAATCCTGCACTTTTACTCCCTCCCTTGCATTTTATGTTTTTGAAAATTGTAAAACATATCACAATTAACATATTTTATAATTTGTATCCCTTAACTAACAATAAATTAATAGTTTTGTCTTTTAACGTACATACTATAGATATAATTAATTTCCATTACTGTATTACAGTTTTCTGAATTTGACAATGTACTTAATTTTTCCAGTATTTCTATTTTCATATGTGTTTATGTTGCTGTTTACTATGTAGAGATAATTTCCCTCAGTCTGACATCTTCTTGCTAGCATTTCTTCTAAGATACGTCTACTGCTGGTAAATCTCAGCTTTTGTTTGTCTAAAAGATAATACTGAACTGGATCCAGGTCTCCCACGCAGGTGCAGGGGCCCAAGGACTTGGGCCATTCTCTACTACTTTCTGAGGCCATAGCAGAGAGCTGGATTGGAAGTGGAGCAGCTGGGAATCGAACCAACGCCCATATGAGATGCCAGCCCTGTAGGCGTTGGCTTTACCCACTACACCACAACGCCGGCCCCTATGTCTTTTAAATTTTCTACCAGGTAAACACACACACACACACAGACACACACAGACACACACACATATTTTGTTGGAATTGGATTCCTGATATCTTCTTATTCTTTCATTTGGAACATATTTCCCTATGTTTGTCATTTTCCTCGACTGTGTGTGTTGGTTTCTGTACATTAGAAAATCACTGTGTAACTTGTTAGACTGGCTTTAAGTTTACAAACTATCCTTTCCCATATGCTTGGCCAGAGAGTTTAGGTGTCTTCAATTTTTTTGGTCTTGTCTGACCTTCTGTCTGTTTTAATGGCCCCCCAGAAATTAATATTACCAAACTGTACTATTTCTTTGAGACAAATGACATAGATGCTAGTCCCTTAATATACATATGGAAATGTTATGGCATCATATGTGTGTTCCAGTTCCTTCTATTCTTATGGAGAATTTAAGAATCATAGTTCACCTTCAGCTCATTCTACTTCATGCAAAGGAGATCAGTGTCAGATGCCTGTATTCTCTTTTTTGAATTTTTATTTAAGCTATACACTTTTCATGTATTTCGTGTATACAGATGTAGGAGCATAGTGATCCTTTCCACCCTACTTCCCTCCCACTCACACTCCCACCCTTGCTCTTCCTTCATCTCATTTTCCCTCTATTTTTACAATTATTTACTTTCTTTTTAAATACATATATTTATATTCTTTTGTTCAGTGAATAGTACATTCTTTTTTTAAAATTATTTATTTATTTTTTTGAAAGTCAGAGTTACATAGAGAGAGAAGGAGAGGCAGAGGAGAGAGAGAGAGAGAGAGAGAGAGAGAGAGAGAGAGTCTTCCATCTGCTGGTTCACTCCTGGATCTCCTGAATTGGCCACAATGACTGGAGCTACACCAATCCGAAGCCAGGAGCTTCTTCTGGGCCTCCCACCTGAGTGCAGAGATGCAAGCACTTGGGCCATCTTCTACTGCTTTCCCAGGCCATAGCAGAGAGCTGGATCAGAAGTGGAGCAGCCAAGTCCTGAACTGGCACCTTTATGGGATGCTGGCACTGCAGGTGGCGACTTTTCCTGCTACACCATAGTGCCAGCCCCACAATGATTTACTTTCAACTCACATTATACTCATAAGATTAACACTATACTAAGTGATGAGTTAAACAAATAGTATAAAAAAAAAACATGGTTTCTCAACAATAGAGACAAAGGCTGTACACAGTCATTGAAGCTCAAAATGTTAATTTCACTCCTATACATTACATTTTTGGTATTCTATTAGTTACCACAGATCAGGAAAAACACATAATATTTGTCATTTGGGAATGGCTTATTTCACTAAGTATAATGATTTCCAATTTCATCCATTCTGTTGCAAAAGACAGGATTTCATTCTTTTTTATGCTTGGGTAGTATTCCATAGTTATATATACCATAATTTCTTTATCCAGTCATCAACTGTTGGACATTTGGGTTAATTCAATATCTTAGCTATTGTGAATTGAAGTAGGCTGCCTTTCCCTGGGAGCTGGGGGCCTGCCGCGCCTTCAGGGAACATGAGGCCACCATACGTCCGATGCTGTGGCAAAAGTGACGTTCCTTGGCATGATGGTCTTAGACCTCCACAGTTGTAGCACCTGTCTCCTTTAGATCTGTGCTTTCATATGCTCTTCCCCTTTGGCCACCTCTAGCTCTCAATACAGAACATTCCACCAGGCCTGGAAACATGGATAGACTCCAGGCCCTTGTCAGACTTCTCGAAGGTAAATTCCACTGCTTCACCCTCCCTCAAGGTTCCGGATGCCCTCCATGTGCAGCTTACTCTAATGCACAAAGACGTCCACTGGGAGGTCATGGACAGGAAACCAAAACTCCATATGCACATTGAACTACCTACAGATGCTGGCCCCGTGCAACAGCTGTGGCTGATCTGCCACCTGGGCTGCATCCTCCTGTGCCTCCTTGGTGCAGCCACCTGCAAACTGCTGGTTGGACATGGAGCCCATGATCATCAGCAGAACCCGTAGCGCCAGGCCCCTGGTTGGGGGGCTGCTGGCCCCAGAGAAGTCTGAAGGCAAAGGGGTGGTTCAGAGAAGAGGCAGCTACATCTTCCTCTACACACTCCTCATTGACCTTTCATCTGAAAGAGATGAAAGACCTTAGTTGAATGTAAGGCTATTGCAAGCAGTTCAAGGTAAGAACTCAAAAGTGCAGGCAACAAGAGCAAAACTAGACAAATAGAATTATATCAAACTCAGAAGCTTCTGCACAGAAAAGGAAACAATCAATAGGGTGAAAAGACATCTGACAGAATTAGAAAAAATACTTGCAAGCTACTTATCCAACAAAGGTTAATATACAGAATATATTAGGAAAAACAACAAAAAAAAAAAGGAACAACTCAACAACAAATAATCAGTCCAGTTAAGAAATGAGAAAATGACCTGAATAGACAGTTCTCAAAACAAGAAATACAGGCCGGTGCCGCAGCTCAATAGGCTAATCCACCGCCTGCGGCGCTGGCACACCGGGTTCTAGTCCCGGTTGAGGCACCAGATTTTGTCCTGGTTGCCCCTCTTCCAGTCCAGCTCTCTGTTGTGGCTTGAGAGGGCAGTGGAGGATGGCCCAAGTCCTTGGGCCCTGCACCCACATGAAAGACCAGAAGAAGCACCTGGCTCCTGGCTTTGGATCAACGTGGTGTGCCGGCTGCAGCACGCAGGGCCACAGCGGCCATTGGAGGGTGAACCAATGGTAAAGGAAGACCTTTCTCCCTGTCTCTCTCTCTCTCTCTCTCTCTCTCTCTCACTGTCCACTCTGCCTGTCCAAAAAAAAAAAAAAAAAGAAATACAGGAGCTGGTGCTGTGGCATGGTAGATTAAGTTTCTGCTGCTCTGGCATCTCATATTTGCGCTGGTCCAAGTCCTGGCTGCTCCTCTTCTGATCTCTCTCTCTCCTATGTTCTGGAAAAGCAGTAGAAGATGGCCCAAGTCCTTGGGCCCCTGCACTCATGTGGGAGACCCGGAAGAATCTCCTAGCTTTGGATTGACCCAGCTCCTGTCGTTGTGCCCATTTGGGGAATGAACCAGTGGATGGAAGACCTCTCTCTCTCTCTGTGTCTCTCCCTCTGTCTGTAACTCTACCTCTCAAATAAATAAATAAATCTTTAAAAAAAAGAAATAAAAATGGACAACAAATATTTGAAACAAATGTTCAATATCACGAGCCATCAGAGAAATTCAAACCAAAACCTCACACCTCTTAGAATGGCTATTATCAAAAGACAGAAAATAACAAATGTGACTGAGGATGTGGAGAAAAGAGAACTCTCTTATACACTGTTGGTGGGAATTAGTTAATTAGTACAGCCACTATGGAGAGCAATATGGAGATTCCTTAAGAAACTAGAAATAGAACTGCCAAATGATCCAGCAATCCCACCATTGGGTATATTCCCACAAGACATGAATGCATTGTATCAAAGGGATACCTACTCCACCATGTTTGTTGCATCATTTGTTAATGAAATTTTGAAGGCCCTTCAAATATGTGGTAGAAACCCTTTATCCTTGAGGAAGAAGCAGAGACTTGAAGATTTCTTTGCAAGTTGAAAAACATTTTTCACAGGTTGGGGTTTGTATGCAAGTGTACCTCTGCTTTTCCTCTTTGTTATGATAGGTATATTTTCTGTTATCCAGGAAGTTCTTAATTTAAAGCAGATTTTGGATGTCTCATGTCAAATTAATCCATTTTTCTAGATGATTATTCAGTGTGTAAAGGAACAGAGATAGAAATGAACAATGTAGAAGAGGCTCCTTACTATCTCAGTCTTTTAAAATTTTTATTAGTATAAAGAGAACAGATTTCATGAATATCGTAAGTGTAGTTCTAAGAAGATAACCACATTTACCTCCCTCCTCCTCTTTCTACCTCATTCTCCCTCCTTCCTTATCCTGGTCTTTATATACAAAAATTAAGACATTTTACTGGTCCTGGCTAGATTCATGTAAAACATAATTTTAAAAATAAAAGAATATCAGCTGTAGTGTGAGACTGTTGGTTTATTCCCAAGAGGCATTGGGATAAATGAAATTTAGGTAGTCCTCAAAGGATACATTTTATTTGCACCCCTGGAAAACACCATAAGAAATCAGGAAAAAACAAACTATTTGCATGCAAACACAAGTTTTTGATAACAAGTTATGTATTCTCATGACCTGACATGACAGTGAAAAATCATACATGTATCCAGTACCTAGAGATTATTTCTGTTTTAGCTACATTTTATTATTTAATCACCCCAATTTTCTCCATGAGTAAAGAGTAATATCTCCTATTTACAATTCATGACACTAAGTAACAAATGATTTCATGAATTGCCCAAGGGCCCTTAGCTAGTGATAGAACCTGGTTTTGAATAGAAACAGACAAGTTTCAGAGAAAATGTTGACATCCACTTCACTTATCCACTTTTCCCCATAGTGACTCTATACAATAAATAATTATTTTAATGAACTGTAATAAGGACATAAGTGCAAGAAGATACATGCTTAGACTATGTTTACACATAGCTCTCAGATCAAATATGTGAACTGGATTGACCTTTCAAATAGGCAACCCATTTATTTACTTTGTTTTAAAAAATTGTTTTGCACCCACTCAGAAACACAAAGTGTAAAAATACTGTTTCAGTACTAGTAATAGCATCATTTCACATTGGATAACACATTAAGGACAGATCAAACTGATGAAATCCTTACATAGTATATATTGAATCGATCTTCTTTATATAAAGATAATTGCAAATCATTAAAAAAATCTTGGTGTTAAACTGGAAATTGCATAGACAATTAATCAATTTTTTTAAAAAAAAATCATGTAGGATCTCTGTCCTTAATGTGCTGTACATTGTGAATTAATACTATAACTAGTACTCCAACAGTATTATCATTTTGTGTCTCTATGCGAGGGCAAACCGTTGAAATCTTTACGTAATATGTACTAAATTGATCTTCTGTGTATAAAGAGAATTGAAAATGAATCTTGATGTGAACAGAAGGGGAGAGGGAGCGGGAAAGGGGAGGGTGGGGGGAGGGAGGGAAGTTGTGGGGGGGGGGAGCCATTGTGGTCCATGAGCTGTTCTTTGGAAATTTATATTCTTTAAATAAAAGCTTTATATAAAAAAAAAATTGTTTTGCAGTTGTATTTTTTCAAAATGACTAGAGATTTCAAAGCATTGAGGTCATTCTATTTAACTCCTGATTTGGTGATATTCAATAAGTTTAGTTTTTATCTTAAAATTACTTACATAGTTATAAGTTACATTATTGGTTCTACATATTAAAGCAATAACAAAAAAAAAAACTTTGATTTCGCAAAGTTCCTTCAGTAATACAACTAGTGGCTGAACCACAGCTAAAATGTATACTTGAAATCCTTCATCCATGATCCTTCTCAATAGACTGTGCTATTGGAGCCTACGTTATCCTAAGGACAGAAGACTGCTTATTGTTTTGAAATGCCTTGCAGAGAAGAGCACACTATTTATGTTCCCTAAACTGAATGTTAAAAAGTGTATTTAAAAAACACTTAGTCAAGCCATGGGCAAGTCTAGATAAGACAAATTCAAACAGAATTCCCAACTTTATTTGATTATGGAAACTTTTTTTTAACCTGAAGTGACTATCTTGATGAACTAGTATTTCTTGGAGAATACCTCAGGAATTAATATAGCAAACCATTCCAATATTTAATTGCTTCTGTAACTAAAGCTACTCATATGTTTTTAGTTACTTTTTCTTTGGAAATTTTCCATAGAGGTAGCATGGGAGATAAAATAAGGAACTTTGAAATCAAAGTCATTTCATTTCTGCCATTTAAATCACATTTTCTTACAACCTTCCACCTCCAAGGCTGAGTTAGGTTTATCAATCAATGGAAGAAATGGTAAGGTAAGGACTAGAAAAAGGTAGACTTTTGACCTGCTTTGAGTCTCAAAGTCAGCTATTTATTTTCTGGACCTTATCAATTTATTTGTACAGCAATCTTGAAGTCTTGAAACTGAGCTCGTACCCCTAATGTCTTTGATGTAGACTTCATCAGGACCCAGTATCTCTCCATGACCTTGCAGTTCCTCTGTCTTCACTTCAACACCTTACTAAAGATTAACTCACTTGATTAAGGGAGTGGAACAAAGGTCAGACTGTTCCTGCAGGACTCCAGATTACAAGACTCACAATTCCCTCATCATTTGTATAACTAACACCATATAATACACTCTTGTCTATCCATTGGTCCAGTCCCCCAAATGCTCATAACAGCCAAGGCTGAAGCCAGTAGCCAGGCACTCCATCTGGGTCTCATATGGGTGACAGGAACTAAAGTACTTGAGCCGTTATCCACTGCCTCTCAGATGCATTACCAGGAAACTAGATTGGAAACAAAATAGCAGGGACTCAAACTGGCATTCTAATATAGTATACTGGCATCCCAAGCAGCACTCTAACCTACTGTGACACAACAGAGTGTATTTAAATTTCTCCTTATAATTAAATTATTTCCAGTGCTTTTTCTGGTGTTAAGAAGTCAGGTATTCTTCTATTCAAAGTTTTCTTACTTGCATTCCTTTATAATATGGTGAATACTCATAACCTTGGACATATGCCATTCCAGCATCTAATTAAATCTAAGTACTTTTGCATTAAGTCTTTTTTTTTTCTGGATTATCTGGATGCCCATCTTCTAAGGAGGAACAAACATGTTACAGGAGGTTTTTTTTTTTTTTTTTTTTTTTTTTTTTTTTTTTTTTTTTGCCTTTTGGTAACTGATCAAGGACACAAAGATTTTGTGTTTTATTAATTTATTTATCTGGTGCTCTCTACTATTTTTGTTGTGTTCTTATTGCTTGGCAAAACTGAGTTTTAAAAAGGTGAAGGTTATTTTTTAAAAAATATTTATTTATTTACTTGAAAGTCAGAGTTACACAGAGAGAGAAGGAGAGGCAGAGAGAGAGAGAGAGAGAGAGAGAGAGAGAGAGAGGTCTTGCATCCAATGGTTCACTCCCCAGATGGATGCAATGACTGGAGCTGTGCCAATCCAAAGCCAGGAGCCAGGAGCTTTTTCCAGGTTTCCCACATGGGTGCAGGGCCCCAAGGACTTGGGCCATCTTCTACTGCTCTCCCAGGCCATAGCAGAGAGCTGAATCAGAAGAGGAGCTACCAGGGCTTGAACCAGTGCCCATATGGGGTGCTGGCACTGCAGGCAGCATCTTTACCCACTATGCTATAGTGCCAGCCCCGGGTTAAGGTTATTTTTGAATACAATATTTATTTTGAAATATTTCAGTGATCACTTTATAACTCTGATTATAATGCCTGGTCTATAGTTCTATTACTTCACAATGGTGGAGAACTATTACTTCACAACGATATGGGATCCTACCTTGACCAAATGCTTTAAGCTTCTGACATCTTTAACAGGCTGTCTCAATATCACAGTTCTAAATTACGTCTTTTTGAATTTGTCCAGTTGGGCCCCTAGAGATCCTCAAAGGATGTATCGCTCATAAAGATAATAGCTAATGAGATTTATTTTGATTGTATAGATGCTAAACTTGAAGTTATGATTATGTAAGTCTATTGTTGATGTGTGTATCCTAGAGATTATATGATATTTATAGAGGTCTGGTGTTCCTGGTGGGACTTTATATGTTATCATTTTTCTCTTAATGAAAAAGAAAACTTTAGAAGCCTTTCAAAAATCTTTGAGACTGCCACTTCCCATCACATACCCAGAGACCTGAAAGGGTAAAATTTCTTTTGTGAAAAACTACTGTATTTTCTAAAATGCTGTATACCTGAAAATATCTAAATCTCCTTGTTGACTGCTGAACTTTTATCCAAATTTTAATTGTAGTGCTTCTAAGTGTTTTGTCATCCACAATTCTGGTTATTCTCTGCAAACATTTACAATCAGAAAAAATTCTAATGAATATTTCTAAATACAGGCATCTGACAAAAGATTAATGGACTTACTAAAGTTTCTCAGAATTCTGATACAGAAATTTATGGATTGGGCCGGCGCCGTGGCTCAACAGGCTAATCCTCCACATTGCGGTGCCAGCACACCGGGTTCTAGTCCTGGTCGGGGTGCCGGATTCTGTCCCGGATGCCCCTCTTCCAGGCCAGCTCTCTGCTGTGGCCCCGGAGTGCAGTTGAGGATGGCCCAAGTCCTTGGGCCCTGCACCCCATGGGAGACCAGGAGAAGCACCTGGCTCCTGTCATCAGATCAGAGCCATGCGCCAGCCGTGGCGGCCATTGGAGGGTGAACCAATGGCAAAGGAAGACCTTTCTCTCTGTCTCTCTCTCTCACTGTCCACTCTGCCTGTCAAAAAAGTAAATAAATAAAAAGAAATAAAAAAAAGAAATTGATGGATTCATGAAACTGCTAATAGAGGTAAAATACAAGAAGTAATTACAGAAGACTCAATGAGCAGATGGAATTTACAGGTTTCTATGTCTTAAAATATTTTTGGTTCTAGACATAAATGTTTTTCCTTCTAGGCTTAAGGAATTTTTTTCCTTGAAATTTCTAAGGTTTGCAACACTTTGAAAAGAATGTTTTTGTAAGCAAAGATAAAAATATTTACCTTCCTACTGAATTCCACCAATTTAAAAACTGTTGTGTGGCCGGCATTGTGGAGTGGTAGGTAAAGCCTCCGCCTGCAGGGCTGAAATCTCATATGGGTGCCAGTTTGAGTCCCAGCTGCTCCACTTCCTATCCAGCTCTCTGCTATGGCCTGAGGAAGCAGTAGAAGATGGCCCAAGTCCTTGTTGGGGACCCAGAAGAAGCTCCTGGCTCCTGGATTCAGATAGGCCCAGCTCCTGCCATTTAGGGAGTGAACCAGCAAATGGAATACCTCTTTCTCTCTCTCTGCCTCTACCCCTCTGTAACTCTGCCTTTCAAATGAATAAATAAATCTTTAAAAAAAAACTACTTTTGCATTCCTTTGTTTTTTGTGAAAATGTGATAATTTGCATAAATTCATTAAGGATCTCTTCTATTCATTATAGAATACAATTTGAAACATTGGCATATCTAAAAATAAACACAAGCATGCCTGACTTCAAGGGCTTCCTGCCTTACAGTGAGTTAATAAAATTCTTACATATTATGTCTTAAAATGTCAAAATATTAAGCACTATTGTTAAAAAAATAAATTCTAAGTCTATCTTGTTTAGGCTGCCTGTTTTGTTTTTAGATGTTAGGTTTTTACATTTCCACAGGACCCTAATAACTCTTGCCTCACTGTGTCTTTTTTAAAAATATTTAATTATTTATTCGAAAGGCAGAGTTACAAAGAGGGAGAGACAGAGACAGAGAGATATCTTCCATTTGCTGGATCACTCCTCAGATGGCCCAACAACTAGGACTGGGCCAGGCTGAAACCAGGAACTTCTTCCAGGTCTCCCACATGAGTGCAGGGACCCAAGGACTTTGACCATCACCACTACTTTCCCAGGTGCATTAGCAGGTAGCTGGATTGGAAGTGGAGCAGCCAGGACTCAAACCTGCACCCACATGAGATGCCAGCACAGGAGGCAGCAGCTTTACCCACTAAGCCACAGTGCTGCCCTCCTAACTTTGTTTTTTTTTGTTTTTTTTTTTTTTTTGACAGGCAAAGTTAGAAAGTGAGAGAGAGAGAGAGACAGAGGGAAAGGTCTTCCTTCCATTGGTTCACCCCCCCCAAATGGCCGCTACGGCCTGCACTGCAGTGATCCAAAGCCAGGAGCCAGGTGCTTCCTCCTGGTCTCCCATGCTGGTGCAGGGCCCAAGCACCTGGGCCCTCCTCCACATTAGGCAAGTGAGCCACAGTGCCGGCCCTAACTTTGTTTTATAATTCTCAGATTACCGTATGAGCAAATCAACTTTTCTTGCTCTACTTATGAAGTCAAGTGTAATATACTTGCTATTAGATTGTAAGTCTGGTTATTGTTTTTAAGATACAAATTTGAATTGTTGTGCTCTTATTGGTTTTGTTTAATGCAGAAGTACATCTCCAGCAAGATAATACTGGCCTGGAGTTTTAAGATGATGACTTTAACCTATGGGACAGATAAAGTTTAATTTAACAATGGACTCCTGGTAGACAGCCTAAGAACCCTTCCTTATGAAACGTCTTTGTTGCTCAAATGTGGCTAAAACTGTTTCTTACATGGACTCTTAGTTATCACTATTCCCTCCAACATTGGGCAGATCAGACCAGCAAACAGGATAGATCCACCCTGGCCAATGAGGGACTAGCAGAAAAGTTGAGATTTATGTCAGTGGTGTTAACTCTGAACTAAACTAGATAAAGCCGAGAGGTTGTGAAGAATAGGCTCTTAGGCATGATTAGCTGATAGTGACTATCACAAAAGACTCAGTGCTATCACCTCTACAGAGGGCTAGCATTTCAAAAGTGCTGCTAACTAGATGTGTATTCTCACATATAACATTAGAATCTTTATACAGCACCCACACTAGGTTTATCAGACATGAGAAAGTCCTTTCACTTCTTTGTACACAAGAAGCAAGGATTAGGCCTAAGAGTGTTGACACAAAACTCCAGGAAAAATTACATACCTGATGGAGTACCTTTCAATGAATCAGGACCTTGTCATGCAAGGCTGACCTCATTGTTTGAGAATAATACCAGCCACCTGTGACGTACTGCAGAAGGCAAAGAAGTTGACAGTTGGGCAGCCCACCACAGTGCATATAGCTCACTGTGTGCTGCCACTTCTAGAACTAAAGGCTTACTTTTACTTCTGGTCACTTGGGGAGATATCAAGCCATATTATTTGATAACCTAAATTGCTACTCTAAAAAGTATGCCATATTTAAATCCAACAACCTTGCTTCCAGACTCCTCTTTGGAAACCTATGCATGACTACTGGCAGGTTATCGAACAGGTGTATTCCAGCAGGCTGGACCCCTTAGACACTCCAGAATCTGAAATTCTTCATGGTTGCAAGCAGTTTCATGGGCAAGGGGAATTGAAAGTCTAGATATGCAGGAAACTTTGGAAGCAGAAGCATTGCTACTATGTACTGATATGGGATAAGGTAGCTAGCTGAATTGGAGGTCACAAAATACAAGACCCTGCCCCATGTAATTGTTTTCTAAATGTCAGAAAATCCCATTTCTTAGATGGATGCCCTATTTTCTTTCCTTTTATAAGAATGAAGATTTATTTATGTATTTGAAAGGCAGAGATACAGAGGGAGAAGGTGGGGGGAGATGGAGGAGAGAATCTTCCATCCACTGTTTCACTTCCCAAATGGCCTCAACGTCAGAACTGAGCCACTCTGAAGCAGGAACCAGGAGCTTCTTCCAGGTCTCCCATGCAGGTGGAGGGGCCCAAGCACTTGGATCCTCCATTGCTTTCCCAGGCGCCATGGAAAGCTTCCCTGGGAGCTGGATTGGAAGTGGAACAGCTGGGAGTTAAACTGAACTGGTGCCCAGATGGGATGCCTACACTGCAGGTGGAGGCTTAACCCTCTAGGCCAAGACACTCGCCCCCAGGATACTCTACTTTCATTCAGGACCTGATGAAGGATTGTCCCGTATATATGAATAATAAGCTCCACATGGAATTTTATGGAGGTGTCATAAACCTCCCAGGTGACCACACTACCTCATCAAAGAAGATACTGGGATGGGGCTGGTGCTGTGGCTCACTTGGCTAGTCCTCCGCCTGCGGCGCCGGCACCCCGGGTTCTAGTCCCTGTTGGGGCGCCGGATTCTGTCCTAGTTGCTCCTCTTCCAGTCCAGCTCTCTGCTGTGTCTTGGGAAGGCAGTGGAGGATGGCCCAAGTGTTTGGGCCCTGCACCCCATGGGAGACCAGGAGGAAGCACCTGGCTCCTGGCTTCAGATTGGCACAGCGTGCCAGCTGTAGTGGCCATTTGGGGGGTGAACCAATGGAAGGAAGACCTTTCTCTCTGTCTCTCTCTCTCACTGTCTAACTCTGCCTGTCAAAAAAAAAAAAAAAGAAGAAGAAGATACTGGGAGGTACTCTTTGTTGGAGA
This sequence comes from Sylvilagus floridanus, assembly GCA_949820135.1. Taxonomy (NCBI): domain Eukaryota; kingdom Metazoa; phylum Chordata; class Mammalia; order Lagomorpha; family Leporidae; genus Sylvilagus; species Sylvilagus floridanus. Next base: position 61,139,388 of record OX463223.1, on the reverse strand, counting down.
CAAGGATGAGAGAAGGTGCTAAGGGTTCTCTCTCTACTTCCCTTCCCCCACCCCATCTCTCTCTGGCCCACTCCATTCTTATGCCCCTGTGTATGTGTGTGTGTGTATTTTCTCATCTCTAAATAAACTTTATCACTTTGTGCACCGTTTCTGTGCCTGTACTTAGACTGCTTTTCCATGTAGAAGCGAAAGACCTGGAATAAGAATTTAGACCCCACTTCTCCCACATCAGTACCTTGGCCCAACAAGCTAAACTCTTAGCCACGCCTTTTGCTGTGGAAGAGGTAAGACAGTGAACATGCACACCGATTCAAGGGTACATTTTTTGTATTACCTGTACATGGAGGCTGTTCAGAGAGAAGTATTGTCCTTGTATAATACCAAAGCTTTTCAACTGAGGAAGGCAGTCCTCCAAAACCAAATGGACATCTTCATAGCCACTCAGTGGAAAATTTGTGTACTCATTAAAACAATATGTTATGTGTACATTTGTGACAGCTCTGCCGCATTTCCCTAGCTATCCAGTAGATGTATACTCAGATTAATGCTATGGCTGACACCACACTGAGCCTAAGTCAATGACTCTATTACTGTCTTAGAAATGGAAGTCCCCAATGACAAAACTGGTATGTCTGACTTACACTTTAGATATAATAATATTAGGGGCTGGCACTATGGCATAGTAGGTTAATCCTCTGCCTGTGGCATCAGCATCCCATGTAGGCACTGGTTCTAGTCCAGGCCACTCCTCTTCTGATCCAGTTCTCTACTTATGGCCTGGGAAAGCAGTGGAAGATGGCCCAAGCACTTGGGATCCTGCACCCACATGGGAGACCTGGAAGAAGCTCCTGGTTCCTGGCTTTAGATCGGCCCAGTTCCAGCTGTTGCAGCCATATGGAGAGTGAAACAGCAGATGGAACATCTCTCTTTCTCTTTCTCTCTTGTACCTCTGCCTTGCAAATAAATAAATAAATAAATAAATAAGTAGCTGGGCCAAACCCCATACTGATGCAGAGAATCTTCTCAGTTAAACATGAGACAAAAAAATTTCATGAGAAAATTCCTACAGTTCCTGTCTTCCAGTCCTAAAAAGTTCTGTTTTGCCCCTTAAGAGCAGAAAGTAGTTTAATGGTGGGTGCTAAAACTGAGCCACCCAACCAGTGCTTTTGATGGAGACTTCATCAGGCCCCAGCATCTTTCTGTCAGCTTGCAACTCCTCTGTCTTCACTGTGGCAATTTATTCACTAAATTATGAAAATGGTGTAAGAGTCAGGCTGGACTCATAGAATGACAACCGCCTTTATTAGTACCCTGACCTCAAAATGAGCCCTTAAGGCACTCTGGTCTGGCTGAAAAGTCCATGAGAGCATTTCACGCATGTAAAGCCAAGACTCCATGGCAAAAAAATGTCCTACATGAAGGATCTCTCTGAGTGAGACCCCAGTAGAAAGAAGGGGCCATCAAAGAAGGACGTACTTTTCTCTAAAGGGAGGAGAGAACTTCCACTTTGCTTATGGCCCTATCTAAAACTCGATGGGTTTGTGAACCCAAAAGGCTTCCATAGCCTAAGCAGCTCATGTCAAGAGCCTCGGGTGAGCACTGACATCATACATAAGAGTGTTAATTGTTAAATTAACAATAGGAGTCACTGTGCATTAACTCCCTATGCAGGACATCTGTCTCTATGAATTGTACTATGAGAATTAACTGTAAAAATTTTTTTCTCAATGAATTACTTCATTTCAGTGTATTAAGTGGAGGATATTCTTATGTCATAAGTTTTAGTTAATGTCTAAGTGCTCGATAATTAAGTTTCTCAAAAAAAAAAAAAAGACACACAAAATAACTTCAAGATACAATGACTTTGAACAGCCCTTGCCTGGACTGTTGAGGAACAATTTTTTGTTTTTGTTTTTTTCTCTTTGTTTTTGTTTCTCATACAAAGCGTTGAACTCTTTAACTAGAATAGTTAATCTTATATGTATAAAGTAAATTGAAAACATATCTTAGTAAAAATAAGACTGGGAATAGGAGAGGGAGGAGGAAGAGGGGTCGGAGTGTGGGTGGGAAGGCGGGTATGATGGGAAGAATTACTATGTTCCTAAAGTTGTATTTATAAAATACATGCAAATAAATAAATAAAAAGAGTCAGACTGACCCTGCAGGATTCCAGATTGCAGGATTCAGAATTCCAGTATGATCTCTATGGCTCAAATCCTACCCCTAGACTCTGTGCTGAGATAATCTACAGGAACTTTAAGCCCTGGTCTTACAAAGTCCTCAGATGGACTGCGGTGCCTTCTCAGCATCTTCAGAAGGACATGACAGACTCCTGTTGCTGACAAACTCATGCAAGGCCATGAGCACTGTGTACAACCAGAAGCCTGAACATGAGTTGATTACCTCCACTTCGACCTTTAAGGTTCACTGTCTTTAATCTCTCAAAGAGTCCAAGAATTCAGAATTAACTCTTGAGTCTTCACGTTGCGGCCATTTGGGAAGTAAACCAATAGATGGAAGATCTCTCCCCTCTCTCTCTATAACCTGCCTTCTAAATAAATGAAATATTTTTTTTTAAAAAAAATGGAGCAAAGTATCCTCAGTCTGTGATTAAAGACTTAGTTTTAGAATATAAACAACAGGACAATTTTGGATTGAGTTTCACAGCCATCTTGCCTTCTGCAATTTATACAGCATATGATTTCATGATATAATCTCCAGCTTCTTTTTTATTTGTTAAAAATGCTGTTACTACAACTAAGAGTTTCCAACATCAATATCACCTATAGGAATTAGGCATCTTCAGACTCCTGCTATATCCTGATAGAAAAAAACTTATCTTCACTAGTTTCTGTGTTCTAATTGGCCATGTATAGGATAAGGGAGCAGGAGAAGTAAGGAAAATAAGTCTGATTTCTGAAGTGCAATTCAAAGAATTGTCTCCTGATAGGAGTTTATGTTATAAAATTTTAAGACAATGAGACCCAACAAGATGAGGTGAACTGCTTCTTTAAAGTTACACAATGTTTTAATTGGCTTTGTGATCACAGCAAAATACCCTTAAATTTAAGCATATTAAAAAAGCAGTCATTTATTTGCTCACAATTCTGTGAGTTGGCGATTTGGATGTGGTTTAACTGGATCAGCCCTTCTTCATTTCACATGGAATTGGCTAGATTTATTCAAATGTCTAGGTCCTAAGACAGAATATGATAGCTCTCCATGTGGTCTCTCGTCTTCAAGAATCCTAATCTGGGCTTCCTCTCATTGTAACAGTAGAATTTTTCTCAATAAACAGAGGGGAAAATGCAGTGAACAAGCACTGTTTAAATCTCTAGTTGTGTCAAATTTGCAAATGTCCCATTGACTAAATCAGGCCCAGAATCAATGGGGAAAGAGACTGTACTAGAGGGTAGATATAAGAAGATATGATTCATTATACTCATTATATGACCATTATCATAACAGTATATAATACACAAGGATTTAGAAACAAATTCAGGACCTGAATCTCAGGAGTCCCATTCTAGAAGTCCCATCTACTGTGTTTAACTCTTTGTTTATTTCTTTTCCTCCATGGTGAGAGCAAAAGCTTGTTATTTAGTTGAGTCTGTACATTAGATCACTGGGTATATTGAAGGATACCAGTGGACAATACTTCTTGTATCCATTCTGTGTTATTTTTTATTTTTTATTTAATAAATGTAAATTTACAAAGTACAACTTTTGCATTGTTGTGGTTTTTTCCCCCATAATCTCCCTCCCACCCACAGCCATCCCATTTCCCACCCCCTCTCCCATTCCACTCTTCATCAAGATTCATTTTCAATTATCTTTATATACAGAAGATCAACTTAGTATATACTAAGCAAAGATTTCAACAAACTGCACCCACACAACTGCACAAGATATAGAGTACTGTTTGACTAGTGGTTTTACCATTAATTCTCATAGTAAAACACATTAAGGACAGAGATCCTACATGGGGAGCAGGTGCACAGTGACTCCCGTTGTTGATTTAACAATTGACATTCTTATTTATGACGTCAGTAATCACCCAAGGCTCTTGCCATGAGCTGTCAAGGCTATGGAAGCCTCTTGAGTTCACCAACTCTGAACTTATTTAGTCAAGGCCATATCACAGTGGAGGTTCCTTCTTCCCTTCATAGAAAGGTGTCTCCTTTGATGGCCTGTTCTTTCTGCTGGGATCTTGTACACTGAGACATTTTCATTCAGGTCATTTTTGCCACAGTGTCTTGGCTTTCCATGCCTTCGAGACTCTCATGGGCCTTTTAGCCAGATCCAAATGCCCCAAGGGTTGATTCTGAGGCCGGAGTGCTGTTTAGAGCATTTGCCATTCTATGAGTCTGCTGTGTATCCTGCTTCCCCACAGGATCATTCTCTCCCTTTTAAGTCTATCCTTCATAATTTGCAGACACTGGTCTTATTTGTGAAATCTCTTCCACGCTTAACCTATCTTTTTGATCAGTTATGTACTTAAACATATCACTTTAACAAGTGAGATGGCATTTGTACATGCCTCCTTGATAAGATTGAATTTGAATCCCCTGTCACATTTCTAGCTCTACCATTGGAGGTAAGTCCGAGTGAGCATGTGCCGACCTGTATATCTCCTCCCTCTCTTATTCCCACTCTTTAACAAAGATCACTTTTCCATTAATTTTAAACGCCTAAGAATAATTGTGTATGGATTACAGAGTTCAACCAATGATATTAAGTAGAACAAAAAAAGCCAAAAAACAAAACATACTAAAAGGAATAAAATAGTAAGTTGTTCCTCAACAGTTAAGACAAGGGCTTATCTAGTCATTGTTTCTCACAGTGTCCATTTCACTTCAACAGGTTTCCTTTTTGGTGCTCATTTAGTTGTCACCAATCAGGGAGAACATATGATATTTGTCCTTTTTGGACTGGCTTATTTCACTCAGCATGATGTTTTCCAGATTCATCCATTTTGTTGCAAATGATCGGATTTCATTGTTTTTTACTGCTGTATAGTATTCTATCGAGTACATATCCCATAGTTTCTTTATCCAGTCATTTGTTGATGGGCATTTAGGTTGATTCCAGGTCTTAGCTATTGTGAATTGAGCTGCAATAAACATTGAGGTGCAAACAGCTCTTTTTTTTCCAGTTTAATTTCCTTTGGGTAAATTCCAAGGAGTGGGATGGCTGGGTCATGTGATAGAGTTATATTCAGGTTTCTGAGGACTCTCCAAACTGTCTTCCATAGTGGCTTTACCAGTTTGCATTCCCACCAACAGTGGAATAGTGTGCCATTTTCCCCACATCCTTGCCAGCATCTGTTGTTAGTTGATTTCTGTATGTGAGCCATTTTAACCGGGGTGAGGTAAGACCTCATTGTGGTTTTGATTTGCATTTCCCTGATGGCTAGACATCCTGAGCATTTTTTTATGTGTCTGTTGGCCATTTGGATTTCCTCTTTTGAAAAATGTCTATTGATGTCCTTGGCCCATCTCTTAAGTGGGTTGTTCATTTTGTTGCTGTGAAGTTTCTTCATCATTTTATGGATTCTTGTTGTTAATCTTTTATCAGTTGTGTAGTTTGCGAATAATGTCTCCCATTCTGTCAGTTGCCTCTTCACTTTCCTGACTGTTTCTTTTGCTGTAAAGAAACTTTTCCATTTGAGGTAATCCCATTTGTTTATTTTATCTTTGACTACCCGTGCCTCTGGGGTCTTCTGCAGGAATTCTTTGCCTATTCCAATGTCTTGAAGGGTTTCTCCTATGCTCTCAATTAATTTCATGGTGTTGCAGCATCTGTCTAGTTATTTGATTCATGTTGAGTGGATTTTTGTATATGGTGTAAGGTAGGAGTCTTGCTTTATACTTCATCATGTGGACATCAAGTTTTTCCAGCACCATTTGTTGAAGAGGCTGTCTTTGTTCCAGGGGTTGGTTTTAGGTCCCTTTTTGAATATGAGTTGGTTATATATGTTTGGATTGATTTCCAGTGTTTCTATTCTGTTCCATTGGTCTATCCATCAGTTTTTGTACCATTACCAGGCTGTTTTGATTATAACTGCCCTGTAGTATGTCTTGAAGTCTGGAATTGTGATTCCTCTGGCTTTGTTTTTATTGTAAACGATTGCTTTAGCTATTCACGGGCTCCTGTTTCTCCATATGAATTTCAGCATCATTTTTTCTGGGTCTGTGAAGAATGACTTTGGTATTTTGATTGGTATTGCATTTAACTTATAAATTCCTTTTGGGAAAATGGACATTTTGATGATATTGATTCTTCTAATCCATGAACATGGAAGATTTTTCCATTTTTTTGGTGTCTTCCTCTATTTCTTTCTTTAATGTTTTGTAATTTTCATCATAGAGGTCTTTGACATCCTTGGTTAAATTTATCCCAAGGTACTTGAATGTTTTTGTGGCTATTGTGAATGGGACTGATCTTAGAAGTTCTTCCTTGGCCACAACATTGCCTGTGTCTACAAAGGTGGTTGATTTCTGAGCGTTGACTTTGTATGCTGCTACTTTACCAAACTCTGCTATGAGTTCTAATAGTCTCTTATAGGAATTTTTTGGATCCCCTATGTATAGGATCATGTCATCTGCAAATAGGGATAGTTTAACTTCCTCTTTTTCTATTTGTATCCCTTTAATTTCTTTTTCTTGCCTTATGGCTCTGGCTAAAACGTCTAGGACAACATTGAATAGCAATGGTGAGAGTGGGCATCCCTGTTTGGTGCCAGTTTTCAATGGAAATGCCTCCAACTTTTCCCCATTCAATATGATGCTGGCCATTGATTTATCATAAATTGCCTTAATTGTGTTGAGGAATGTTCCTTCTAACCCCATTTTGCTTAGAGTTTTCATCATGAAAGGGTGTTGTATTTTTTCAAATGCTTTCTCTGCATCTATTGAGATAATCATGATTTTTTTTCTCATTTTGTTAATGTGATGTATCACATTGATTGATTTTCGAATACTGAACCATCCCTGCATACCAGGGATAATTCCCACTTGGTCCGGGTGAATGATCTTTCTGATGTGTAGTTGGAATTGGTTTGCCAGAATTTTGTTGAGTATTTTTGCATCTATCTTCATCAAGGAGATAGGTCTGTAGTTTTCTTTCTCTGTTGTGTCTTTTCCATGCTTAGGAATTAAGGTGATATTGGCTTCATAGAAATAATTTGGGAAGATTCCCTCCCTTTCAATTGTTTTGAATAATTTGAGATGAACTGGGGTTAATTTTTCTTTGAATATCTGGAAGTATTCAGCAGTGAAGCCATCTGGTCCTGGGCTCTTCTTTTTCAGTAGTGCATTTATTACTGATTCAATTTCTTCCATGGTTATTGGTCTGTTTAGGTTTTCTATATCTTCATGGCTCAGTTTAGGAAGGTTGTACGTGTCCAGGAATCTATCCGTTTCTCCCAGGTTCCCCAATTTGTTAGCATACATCTCTTTGTCTTGGTTTCTGATGTTTCTTTTTATTTATGGTGTGTCTTTTGTTATATTTCCATTACTATCTTTAATTTTACAGATTTGGGTCTTCTCTCTCCTTTTTTTTTTGGTTAATTGGGCCAATGGTGTGTCTATTTTGTTTATTTTTTCAAAGAACCAGCTCTTGTTTTTGTTGATCTTTTGTATTATTTCTTTGGTTTTAATTCTGTTTCTTTCTTCTCTAATCTTTAGTATTTCTTTCCTTATGCCGTGTTTGGGCTTGATTTGCTAGGCTGTTTTTCTAAATCCTTGAGGTGCATGGAGAGGTCATTTGTGTGGTTCCTTTCCAGTTTCTTGATTATGGCACCAATTGCTATAAACTTTCCTCTTAGCACTGTTTTTGCTATATCCCACAAGTTTTGATAGGTTGTGTTGTCATTTTCATTTGTTTCTAGAAAGCTTTTGATTTCTCTTTTGATTTCCTCTATGACCCACTGTTCATTCAGAATCATGTTGTCCATTCTCCATGTATTTGCATGTGGTGTAGAGATTCTTGGGTTGTTTATTTCGAGTTTCACTGTGCTATGGTCTGAGAAGATGCATGGTATAGTTTCAATTTTTTTTAATTTGTTGAGGCTCCCTTTATGGCCTAGCATATGGTCAATCCTAGAGTATGTTCCATGTACTGGGGAAAAATATGTGAACTCTATGGCTGTGGGGTGGAAGGCTCTGAAGATATCTACTAGGTCAATTTGGTTTATAGCATCAATTAGCTCTGTTATTTCCTCGTTGATTTTCTGTCTGGTTGATCTGTCCATTGGTGAGAGTGGGATGTTGAAGTCCCCTGTTACTATTGTATTTGAGACTATATCTCCCTTTAAATCCTTTAGTAATTGTTTCAAGTAGCCAGGCGCCCTGTAATTAGGTGCATATAGATTTATAATAGTCACATCTTTGTGTTGAACTAATCCTTTAATCATTACATAGTATCCTTTGTTGTCTTTTTAATAGCTTTTGTGTTAAAGTCTATTTTGTTTGATATCAGGATGGCCACACCAGCTCTTTTTTGATTTCTGTCAACTTGGAATATCTTTTTCCATCCTTTCACTTTCAGTCTGCGTGCATCTTTGCTGATAAGGTGTGTTTCCTGAAAGTAGCATCTAGATGGATTCTTTTTTGATCTAATCAGCTACTCTGTGTCTCTTGGTAGTAGAGTTAAGGCCATTCACATTCAGTGTGACTGCTGTTAAGTACTGTCTTTTTCCAGTCATGTTTCCTAAAACGAGCTGTTTATGTATTTTGAGATTTGTTTGTAGCTTAGTTGGGTATTTCCTACATTCACTTTTTTTTTTGTAGTGAAGTTCTTGTTTTTGTATTTCTGTGTGCAACACATCTTTGAGCCAGTGTTGTAGGGTTGAATGCGAGGATACAAATTCTTTCTGTTTCTGTTTGTCGTGAAAGATCTTTATTTACCCTTCATTCATAAATGATAGCTTTGCAGAGTATAGTATTCCAGGTTGGAATTGTTTGTCTTTTAAAACTTGGAATATATCATGCCATTGTCTCCTTGCCTGTAGTGTTTGCGATGAGAAGTCTGGGGTGAGCATGATTAAATTACCCTTGAATGTGATTTATTCTTTCTCTTTGGCACATTTTAGGATTTGTTCTTTGTGTCTCACTGAACTGAGTGTTGCCACAATGTGTCACAGTGAATTTCTCTTCTGGTCTGTCTGATTGGGGCATCTGAGTATTTGTTGAGTTTGTTTGTTATTATCAATCTGCTTCTGTTGGAAGTTTTCTTATATTATTTCATTGAAAACACCTTCCAATCCATTCTCTCTTTCCACACCCTCAGGGACTCCTATTATCCGGACATTACAATGCTTGATTGAATCTTGTAGGTCTCCAACCGTATTTTTTAATTTCTGATTTCTTCTTCCTGTGTTTGATCAGACTGTATTATTTTTGGCAATTTGTCTTCGAGTTCTGATATTCGCTCTTCTATTTCATCTGCTTGATTTCTGAGGGATTCCACGGTGTTTTTTATATGGTCAATTGAGTTTTTCATTTCTAGTATTTCATTCTGGCTTCTCTTTAAGATCTCTAATCCTTGGGCATGCTTTTCGTTCAGATCTTGAATCTATTTCTCACTACTTCTAAGTAATCTGATTATTAATTTTCTGAATTCTTTTTCTTGCATGATTTCAAATTCTTATTCTTCAGCCTCTATTATGGATGGTTTAGCCTGCTCCATGGACGAGTTCATAGGTTCTTCTGTATTCTTATTCTGGATTTCTCCTTTGTTCTTTGGCATTTCTGTTTGGCTTAATTTTCAGTTTGATTTCCCTTTGCTATGGGCTGCTATGGGTCTGTACCAATAGCCAGTGTAAGCAGGCAGCTCTACCTTCTAGCGTTTGTTTATTTTATTTATTTATTTATTTATTTATTTATTTTGGTAACTTGAGTAGGCTGGTGTCAGGGCTTTGAGGTGCCAAGCTCTGCCCCTTGGGGCCGGTTTCCCCGTTCCTTTGATTGCCCTAAAGTGTCTTGGCTTTGTTGATCAGCTGCCCCCCCCCATCATTCACCCCCTGCATGAGGAGTGGGGAGTAGCTCCAAACCACCTTGGTCCCCGCCACTGAAGTTTCCTCCTTCGGAGGGTGAAAGCAGAGCCCACCCTCCTTCATGCCCGAATGTAAACAAACAAGATGGCTGCTCTCTGCCTGCTGCAGCTCTGATTGGGGGGGGGCAGAGACACCGAAGGATCCTGACATGTTCAATCTCTCAGTTTGTCCCCCTGCATTGCGCCCTCTTCCCATGGGTGCTATTCACTTTGTTTTGATTTCCTTCCCCACTCAACTGTGCATGTCTCACCTGTCCATCACAGGGTGGGTCGGGGTGGCAGCGGCAGCGGTCCCCTCACTGGTTCTTTTATTTTTCGTTCTCTTTCTGCAGTTCTGGGCCCCTCTACCTGCCCCAGGGTGGCCCCCTACACTCTGGCGTGCTCCCGTGTCACTCTAGCCAAACTTTTGTGGTTCTGTCACCTGACTGTCCCCTCTATTCATCAATTTCTCTCTGCGTGACTCTGCGCACCTTGCTGCTATACTGCTATATTGGAACCCTCCTCCATTCTGTGTTTACCTTCAGAAAAATTGAGACAGAATGGATATGGTTTTGGTTTTTATACTTTTTTTCTTCTTTTCCTTATCACTTCTCATGTTTCACACTCCTCTGTCAGGAATCCCATGTTTTCCAGCTCCACATCCTCATAAAAATGCTTTCAGAAAGTCTCTATTCTCAATCATTTATACTCTGTTTGGGACTTAAGGCAGTGAGCGCCCATAAGAACCTGCATTTTATGAACCTTATCTCTCAAAACATTGCTTAAAATCATTCAGTGCCTCCCTATTGGCTCAAAAAAGCCCAAATTTAATAAAACTACATTAGAGGCCTTATTAATTCTGACAACTCTGTCTTTCTAACTTTGTCTTCCAAATCTTCATTTCTGTATACACAAAGATACATTATGCACACACACACAGTGCATAGCAAACACTAAACATTATGCCATACACTTTTTTTTTTGACAGGCAGAGTGGACAGTGAGAAAGAGAGACAAAGAGAAAGGTCTTCCTTTACCGTTGGTTCACCCTCCAATGGCCGCCGCGGCCTGCGCACTGCAGCCGGAGCACCGTGCTGATCCGATGGCAGGAGCCAGGTGCTTCTCCTGGTCTCCCATGGGGTGCAGGGCCCAAGGACTTGGGCCATCCTCCACAGCACTCCCTGGCCACAGCAGAGAGCTGGCCTGGAAGAGGGGCAACCAGGACAGAATCTGGTGCCCCGACCAGGACTAGAACCCAGTGTGCCAGCGCTTCAAGGCAGAGGATTAGCCTATTGAGCTGTGGCGCCGGCTTCCATACACTTTCATTAATTTTCTCTTCATCCATGTTGAAGTTCTCTGCACTATGTATGCTTCCTCTATAAATTCTAGTTTATCCTTCAAGAAACCTAGGAAAAATGTTGCCTCTTCTATGAAACCTTCTCTATTGACACAAGGACTAATTAAACAGAATTCTCTTCTGTGTTCTTATGACACTTGCATATATCTTTATTCTAACATTTTCAGGAATGTAGTACAATTATTTTTCATCCATCTGTGTCTGCTGGTCCCTATACATATGTATCTACAATTTAAAGACAAATATCTTGTCTTATTTATCCCTGTATTTTCAATGTAGGAAAGAGCCCATGATAGAGAAAATACCCTATAAATGTCAAATGAACAAGTTCCTTATTGAAAAAAATCATACTCTGATAAAATATTTTAGGCCTTAGCTAGGATATCCATGTGTTCCTTTGCAGAGAGGGAGTATTCATTTTATCTATGTTCCTCAAATCTAAACCTCATCATTCCCTTAAGAGCTCAGCTATGTCTCAGAGATTACAGAAAGTAAGCTCAGAATTCCCTTACTTTAGAGCAAAGATCTACTGAACACATGATTGCTATCATCTGTTATTAAACTGCCTTCAAATCTTAATCCTGGAACAGTACTACTCTGATTGTTTAGACTTGAAACATCTATAAGAAGCTGTTACCTGAAGCCCCAGGACACATTTGCCTTCACTGATCCAGCAGTCATTTCTGGTTGTGTAGTCCTTCTTATTGTAGCACAGATATTTTCTCCATCTTCTCTGACCTCACTTTCTGTTTTAAATAGTTTCTGTTGGCATTTTTACTAACCTAATTTTAGTACTAATATTTTAATGAGAAGACAGTTTATATTGTAATCCTTATAATAGTGTGTCTACTCTCACATAGAGAATCGTAGATGTATCCGTTTCTTTTTTTTAAAGTTTTATTTGAGAGAGAGAGAGAGAGAGAGAAACCTTCCATCCACTCATCCATTGGTTCACTCCTCAAGTGTTCACAACAGCACCTTTTGATTTTAAATAGTTTCTGATGGTATTTTTGCTAACTTGATTTTAGTACTAATATTTCAATGAGAAGGCATAGTTTATATTGTAATCCTTTTAATAGCATGTCTCCTTTCAGATAATCATAGATTTATCCTTTTCTTAAGATTTATTTATTTCAGAGACAGAGTTACAGAGAGAGGGATACAGACACACACATACATACATGTGTGTGCATGCATAGGTGCACACGCACACACACACGCACACTTACACACAGGTCTTCCATCTGCTAGTTCTCTCCTCAAATGTCCACAACAGCTGGAGCTGGGCCTATCTGATGCCAGGAGTCAGGAGCTTCTTCCAAGTCTCCCACACAGATGCAAGGGCCTAAGCACTTGGGCCATCTTCTGCTTTCCCAGACCATAGCAGAGAGCTGGATCGGAAGTGGAACAGCACAGACTAGAATTAGCTCCCATGTTAAGAGAAATCTGCGGCAGAGAAATTATTGTTACCTCAGTTCTTTGTCGCACATGGAAGAGTTTCCAAGCGGATAGCAGAGAGATTTAAAAGGATTTATTAGAATCAAAGACCTCCAGCTGGAGAGGTATGGATGGGGGGCTTCCAAGAGAGGAAAGAACCCAAAAGGCCCTGTAGCATTTGGGTTTTTAAGTACAATTTTGAAGGAAAAAAAAAAAAACTTGACAATCAGATTGACATTCAGTTACCAGGCAGGGACAAAATCCAAAAGACCTGATTTACAATTCTCCATCCTGTCTGGCCTGCTCAGGATAAAACAGAAGACCATCCAGAAGGGTAGTATAGGTAATTTGTTTTCACAATAAGCTATTCTTATGGTAAATTTGGAGATTCTGAAGAAAGGAGGGGGGCCTGTTTGTTCTTGTTAAAGAAGGGGAAGGAAGCAAATAATTTACACCCAAAATTCAATTGGGACCACCCTGACAACCTGTTAACCCATCTGACCTGTCACACCCCTAAGGAATACCAGCACCACAGGCTGAGGCTTACCCCACTGAGCCACAGTGCCAGCCCCAGATTCGTCCTTTTCAAGAAGACTTGTTTTATTGCTCAACACATTTTCTACTTAAACAAATAAAAAAAAAATTTCCTAGTATGATGTGATTTAGCAGAATTCATTTCAAAGAGAGCAGAGGAATTGGATATTTAATTCAAATATTTGCAAAAGCAAAACAAAACAATATCCATTTAAAAATTTACTTTTTGTTATTTTTTTTAATTTTATTTGTGAGGCAGAGAGAAAATGACAGAGAAAAAAAAGACAGATACAGAGAGTGCTCCTATTCTTTCCTCCAAGAAGTCAGGGCTGAAACCAGGAGCCAGGAACTGAATCCAGGTCTCCTATGTGAGTAGCAAGGTCCCAAGCACTTAAGCCATCATCTGCTGCCTCCCAAGTTGTGCATTACAAGGAATCTGGAAGTGTTAGCAGAGCCTAGCCTTGAATCCAGGTGCTCTGATGTGTAATGTGGGTGTCCCAATCAGTGACTTAAATGCTAGGCCATATACCTGCCTCAGTATTTAATTTTTTAATTTTTGAATAAGCCATAAATGATAAAAGCATGTGGCTCCTATTAATGAATAAAGAGTAGTCTTCTATTCTTGCAATATAATTCTAAGACCATATTTTTTCTATAACATTGTCTTCTGTGAATTTATGCTAAGCCTAATATTATACAAATAATTGTTCATTTCTGCAGGAAATAACTTTAGACTTGATGGTCCAGAAATCATGACCTTAGGTATAAGGATCTAGAAGGGCTTTTGCAAAAGATATTAGCCATAGTCTTATTGGCAAAGATTAAGCCTATAATAATTGTATTCCAAAAATATAATTAATGAAGGCAAACAGGCATCTAGTTATCTATAAGAAAGGATATTACAGACAGGAAATATCTTGTTGTTACCAAGAACATGAATTGAGTATCTAGTTCATTCCCCATAAACTGAGGAATTATATGGGGAACAAATATACAGGGAATTCTCTAGTCTGTCTTTAAAAACCTTACTGTAAGGTCACTGTGGTAACTAATGTGCCTAGTTGCACAAAACCACTGGAGACTTGATTGTTTAGGTGTTGGGTAATGTTGCATAGGATTGAAATAGAGACTGCAGAGATATTGGGATCATTGACACTTGGGTCACAGTTGGTCTTAATGTAGTTGCATAGGACTTCAGTTTTCAAATATATTTTTCCATTATGATACATGATAGTGTTTAAATGTGCAGCACAATGGCTGGCACCACAGCTCACTAGGCTAATCTTCCACCTGAGGCACCGGTATTCTGGGTTCTAGTCCCAGTTGGGGCACCGGTTCTGTCCCGGTTGTTCCTCTTCCATTCCAGCTCTCTGCTGTGCCCCAGGAGGGTAGTGGAGGATGGCCCAAGTGCTTGGGCCCTGCACCCCTAAATCTGCCTGTCAAAAAATTTTTAAAAAAATGTGCAGCACAATCCTATGAGCACATGATATACTCTTTTCTGCTTATTAAAACATTCTTGAAATCCATAAACATGGAATAGTTCCATTTTTTTGTCTTCTATTTCTTTCATTAGTGTTTTGGAGTGCAAGTGTTTGAAAGCATTATATAGGATGCATAGAGAACAAGTTCACTCCAAATTTCTTCCTCCAGATTCACTGAAGGAAGAGCCTGAGACAGTGAACAGAATGCACCCGATCTGTTGAAGTGTCTTCTAGAAACTCAAATGGACAGAATTAGGACACAGCAGGATTGTGGCTGAGACCACTAATTGTTCTAAAATATTCGTTCTCCTTTTCTTTAATAAATAGGAATCTTGAGTTTTGTCTGGGACTTGTCTGTCCAGCTAGAGAATATAATTCATAGTCTTTCTTAAAGCCTAGCCTGCCCACCCAATATGACCAAAAAATTTTGAACAATGGAATCTAAGTTGAAATGACATGTTCCATTCTCTGAGTGTGCATGCAAAGAGTCTGATCAGACTTAGATGGAAGCCACATGTTGAGGATGACAAAGCCATTTAAATTTAAATAATTCTTGCATCCTTGGTATTTAAAAAGACTGAAGGGCTACTGGCTCTTGCCCCATGGACTATGAAATGGAGAATTCTGCAGACCAATAGGTAATCTCTAACATATGAAAGGATTTGGATATACTGCTACTACCACTCACCTTCTAGGATAGTTCTTCATAGGCATTTTTGCAGTGGATATAACATTACTCACTACAGAAAATAAATATTTTCTTTCTCTCCCTCCCTCTATCTGTCTTTCATTTTGAATAGCCATAGAAATATGCTCCTTGAATATTCCTTTATCAGAATTCTGCAGTGAGAAACATCATTGACTAGCAATCCCAGCACTGCAACTTTGAATTCTCTGTAGTATTTATGCCAAATCTCTTCTTCTCCAGGCTCTTACCAGCTAGTGATTGAACAGAACTGATGGTGGTGCTGGACTATACTAGAGTTGTGCCTTTGCTGAACAGCGTAAGATTTCCCTAACAGGTAACTTTTACTCGATGAATCTGCAATGACTTCACTGAGGGTTCTTTAGAATTCTGCTATGGTTGGAGGTTTTTCTTGCCCGTTTCCTCCATTTTCCTTTCATTATCAGACCTGCATCACAATGTTATGGCTCTTCCTAAGTATTCTATTATCTTTCAGGGATATTTTCCCCAGCAAATCTATTACCTAATAATCCTATCTCATCTGCTTTACAGAGGATCAAACTAACAAACCATTGCTATTATTTCTCTTTGGAGAAACACTTTATTAGCATATTAACTCACTACAATTTAGTTCCTAAGACTGTTATTGGACACAATATCACAATTCTTATTGGTGCCTGTACCAACTTTAGATTACTTAAATTCACATGTAGTGTACTTAGTCTCAAAGTCCAAGGAAGACCTTTCTCTCTGTCTCTCTCTCTCACTGTCCACTCTGCCTGTCAAAAAAAAAAAACATTCATAAGAGCTCAAGTTTCAATAAGCACTCTTTTGTTTAAGGAATGCTGTTTGCATTATATTTTACTGAATGCATGGTTTGTTTATTCTGACTAATATATAGCCATCTAACAATACAATGAACACAATGCCTTACATATTTATCTACTACAATAGTTGGAAATATGTGCATATTTAAACCTTATATGTCATGAAAATGTCACCTGTGGAAACAAAACATGAAACAGATTCTTTTCCAAATAAAATATGGTGAATATTGATTTTATATATCAACTTGACTGAGCTAAGAGATTCCCAGACAACTGGGAAAGCAGTATTCCTGGTTGTATCTGTGAAGGTGTTTCAGGTGTTACAGGCTGAATAAAAGAGATTATATTTGCCACTGTAGGTAAGGATTATGCAGTCAATTAAAGGCCTGGATAGACTAAAAAGGTGGAGGAAAGGTGAATTTTCCTCTTCTGGAGATGAGATATTCATATTATTTTGCCTTCACACATTGCTTTCTTGGTGTTGGACCTTTGGCCTTGGATAGGGACTTATACCATTTTCTTTCCTGACTTCATCTTGCTTATAGAAGCATACAAAAGATAGTGGGGCTTCTTTGCCATCATAATCACATGAGTTGCTTCTTACAATAAATCTAACATCTATCTATGTCTATCTATCATTTATCGATCATAATCATCATCTAGTTATCTTTATCCTGATAATTCTATTTCTCTGAAGAATCCCAAACAGTATAGCTAAGAAGGAATTTGTTGTCTGTTATCAAAAAGTCTGACAATAGATAGGCTACTGCATAAAGCCAAGAATTTCATTTAAAACTCACATAAATTTAAGAAAGTAAGTATATTGGAGGCATATGAGGAAACTTCAGAAAGTCTGTGGATAAATGCAACTAAAAGGTAATGTAAATCATATACATTTTATTTCTCAACAAAAGCTCCTTCATCCCTAAAGAACTGAGGATCCTGGGGATTTAACCATGTAGATGCAGGCTTTTGTAACATTATTAGCTGATAAAAAACAGTACACTTTAAATATTTTTAGAGATTAGAAATCATGGGGGCCGCTGCTGTGGTGTAGTGGGTAAAGTTGTCACCTGTGGTGCCAGCATCACATATGGGCCTCAGTTGGAGTCCCAGCTGCTCCATTTCCAATCCAGCTCTCTGCTATAGGCTGGGAAAGCAGTAGAAGACGGCCCAGGTCCTTGGGCTCCTGCACCCATATGGGAGACCTGGAAGAAGCTCCTGGCTCCTGCTTTCAGATAGGCCCAGCTCCGGCCATTGTGGCCATCTGGGGAATGAGCCAGCAGATGAAAGAACACACTCTCTCTCTACCTCTGCCTCTCTGTAACTCTACCTTTCAAATAAATGCATCTTTAAAAAATAAAAAAGAAAAGAAAAAGAAATCATAAAGAATCCAGTCCGTAAAATATCTGCCTAATAATTCCCATCTGAATTCTTGCAAAATTGTACTTGTTTGTTGACAGGAAATAGGAGCTTTGTCGTTAAGGACTCTGTAGTGCAGTTTTTCCAGTCATTTTTCTGCTAAACTTTGCTAAGTGAAAACTCTCATAATAAGGTTATGTTATTATTCTTTGATGCTCCAGAAAATCAGCAAATAAAATACTTTGAGCATCCTAAAAATGTATCGCCATGGCATTTGCTCTTGACAAGTCCACTTTTGTTTTGACTGTATTATTTCCATCTCTTCATAGCCATTGCTTTGTGCTTTTTCTTCAGGATCTTTCTGGTAAAGCCATGTCTTATCTCCTGTTTAAATTCTTTAGGAATGCTTTATGATCTTCAGCCCACTTGTTTAAAATTTCATTGATATATGTGCAGTTGGTGAGTAGTTAAGATGCCACTTGGATACCTACACTTTACATGACCATGCCTAGATTTGAGTCTTGGTTCTGCTTCTAATTATAGTTTCCTCCTAGTGTGCACCCTGGGAGTCAGCTAAAGATAGTTCTAATGCTTAGGTCCCTCAAACCTATGTGGCAGACTCAAATTCAGTTTCAGGCTCTTAGCTTTGACCTGGCCCAACCCCACCTGTTGTGCAGATATAAGAGGTAAATCAGTGCATAGAAAATCCTGTCCGGCATCCCATATGGGTGCCAGATTCTGTCCCAGTTGCTCCTCTTCCAGTCCAGCTCTCTGCTGTGTCCCGGGAAGGCAGTGGAGGATGGCCCAAGTGCTTGGGCCCTGCACCCCATGGGAGACCAGGAGAAGCACCTGGCTCCTGGCTTTAGATCGGCACAGTGTGCTGGCCACAGTGGCCATTTGGGGGTTGAACCAATGGAAGGAAGACTTTTCTCTCTGTCTCTCTCTCTCTCTGTCTATAACTCTACCTGTCAAATAAAAAATAAAAAAAGAAAATCTCTATCTGTTCCTGTCTCTATGTGTTCCTCTGAGTTTCAGATATATAACAGTGACAAAAATGAAATTTACATTGGCACCTTAGCTCTTATCTGCAACTCATCTGAGCGCAGCAGTTTTGGCCCACCATTTAATTTTTCAGTCAGAATTGTATAAGTTAAGTCAGTTGAGGTATGTATGGTGTTGCCTCTTGTTTCTGCTGCTAATTGTTGCTTCTTCAATTAGGGCACACACAAGACCAGTTTTCTCCTTATACATTTAAGTGGACAGTCTGTCACTGTAGTCTTCATATTCAACACCACGTTGTCTCTTCCTAAAATGAATTAGCCATTTGTAAGCTTCTTCTTTCTTCTAGTCTTCCAGGCATCTTCTCCTTATTCTTTATACTTTTCATAAAGAATTCATGATTTCATCATTCTTCTACCCAAGATTCACTATAAACTGATGATTATTTTTGCACCTATTTTAACCAAGTTCATGTTGCTCTGATAAAGGCTCTTTTCAAAGTGTCTTATACTTTTTAGAGACCCAAACTAGATGCTGTTTAGGCATTTTATAACAAATTAGTGGGAGTTTATTTTGGTTCAAAATATTTTTGAAACTTATTCATGTTTTTTCTTAATTTTTTCAATGAACCCTTTGAAGATCCTTAATAGTTGATTATTACTGCTTTTATCTATTCAGCCAATCTATATCTTTCAATTGAGAATTCAATCCGTGTACATTCAATATATTTACTGATATACAAATATTTATTACTACTATTGTTCTACTTATTTTCTAGCTGCTTTATAGATTCTCTTTTTTTCTTTCTTCATGTCTTTCTATATTACTTTGTGGCTAAGTGATTTTCTCTAGTAGCATGTTTCAATATTTTTGTTTTTGTATTTTCAGTATGTTATGTTTTAGTTTTGTGGATAGTATGAATCTTAGAAAAATATACATGTTTTAAATGGTAAAAATAGATTTTGATCATAAAAAGAAAAGGGAACTGTACAATTTAATTATATTATCCCTCCACATTTTGAATTTTTGATGTCAAATTGTACCTCTCTTATATTGTACATGTCTAACACATCATTGTAGGTATTATTAGCATTTTTTTATATTCATAAAAAAGATCTAATTACTTTCCACACACTATGATTACATTTTAGTACTCTGAATTCATCTTTCTTAGTTTTACCTGTGAGTTTATATCTTCCAATATTTTTTGTGTTAAATATTAGCATTCTTTTCTTTCAGTTTGAAGAACACCTTGCAGCATTGCTAGTAAGGTAGTTCTGATGATGATGAATTCCACTGATCATGATTTCTTTAGCAGGAAGCTGAATCAGAGTAGTGTAACTGTGAATTGAATTCCCACTCAAATATGGAATGCCAGAGGCACAAGTGGCAGCTTAATCTGCTGTACTGCAATGCTGGCTCCTACTGAACTTCCTTAAAAGCACTATTCTGAATTATTTGCATGACAGATCATACAAGCATACATCTTAAAGACCATTTATTGGCACCTTATTTGGGACACTTGTTGATGTCATATTTTTCTGATTATTTTTGATCCTTGTAGATTTTCACTGATGCCTGTGTATTGAATAATTAGACAGTTATCTTCACTATCTGGCTTTCTCTCTCCCTCCCTCTCTCTCTCTCTCTCTCTGCGCGTGTGTGTGTGTGTGTGTGTGTGACAGTCTCTGTACTGTTTAGTTGGTCTATCCAGAATCGCTGAGCAGATTGGTTGCTGCGTCGCCTAAGCCTGTAATGGTTCCAGCTATTTCAGCACTGGAGGGTGCTCTAAACCCCGATTTACCATGGATCTCATGTGAGCAATGAGGATTACATAGTGTCTGACTCAGGTCAGCGTGGAAAAGATGGTAAAGGACTAGGTCCCAGAAATCCTGTGGGTGATTTTTGTGGTGTGGTGCTGCTATACAAATCTTCTCTGATATGGTATTTCTTCTGGCTAGAGTAGAAAGTTATCAGTAAGTACTATGTTCTGGGTACTGCTAGCCCTACCCTGTAGTTTGTCTTGTTGGCTTTAGGTAGCTTAGTTACACTGGCACTTATGATGACATCCATGTGTCAAGACAGGAGAAAATTTCCAGTGATGGGGGAGAGGGTAGATGAATGTCCATATCTTACTTGTTTTTCATACTTTAGAAACCTTGAGCCAATGAGAGTTCTCTGCATGTGGTGCTATCCCAGCTTGGGAGAGGAGAATCTTGGTTAAAGAAGACTATTCCCCCTTACTGTCCTGTTGCAGTTTTTCTTATATCTGCAGTGGAAAAAAGCATCATAGCCTCACCTATGAGTTCTGTAATATTTGGGGTACTAATATTGCCACTGAATAGCTCTTACCTGGATTTCTACAGGGGATAGTAAAGTTGAAAAACACTTATTCCACCATTTTGGTGATGTCATTGCCATACTAGAATCTGTTTTGAGAGTACTCATTATTATTTTTATGTTTTAAAGGACATAATTAAACTTCTAATTCACTACTTAACAATTTCTAAATAAAATTCCTCTATAGAATATGAGGAAATTGGTGTACTTACACTGCCTCTTTCTACACATTGTAATTTCTTGTTTATTTTTCCCCTTCTGGCATTTTTTTACTGTCTTATAGTTCCATTATTATTAATACTATTATTATTTTAACACTTCTCGAATTATAATGTTTCACTATTATCATCAATCCTATTGTTATTTATGCATTCTTATATTCTAAAATTGATTTAATCCTAGACACTATTTCATTTATACCATAATTTACCTAATTTTAATCTCATCTGGCCAGAACTTAGTGAAGATTTTGATGTAGAGAGTCAGTATTTCAAGTTTAAGGAAACTGAAGCATGATTCTAAGGTCTTTACCACAAATTTTCCAAAAAGCTTTAGCTAACATTTTTTGAACATTTACTGAGTATCTGATCCTATTCATATGCTTTTACATAAATCATCTTTTCTAAAAGTCACAGCAAAAAAGTTTATGTTAACATACATTATGGTTATAAAGACTTATTATTGAAACAAAACAAACAAGCAGGCAACCCAGAATATTTTAAAAATACCTCCCCCATTCCCCACTACAGATCAATATTTATTAATGGCATATTGACTTAAATACTCATACATTGTCATACAGACTCTCCTTTTGTCTTTCCTTTACTCTAATTGGCTTGTTTTTATAATTGTTTTTATAATTGAGTGTGCAAAAATATATATTCATATGTATATGTTTTCAAAAGCATCTATAGTATATGAGCAGTAGAAATATATTTTTTTATCTCACATAATGCTGCCTACATTTTCTGCTTCTATAACAAACTACCTACAGATGGGTACTTTATACAGAAAAGAGATTTATTTAGTTTACAGTTTTGGAGTCTGTAAGTCCAAGAGTATGGCACCATTATCTTGGCTTCTGGTAAGAGTGTAATGCTGCTTCAACTCATAGCAGAAAGCAGAAGGGCAAGCAAGTGCACAAGTGACTGGCACTCATGAGGAGTGGCTTACCTTTAAAACAACCTACTATCTTGATAACAGATCCAATGCTATGGGAGTGAAAACCCATTCATTTTTCCAAGAATCAACCCAGTCCAAGAAAGGCAGCATAAACCCCTCTCAATAATCTGTTCCTTGGGGCCAGCTCCGTGGCACAGTAGGTTAATCCTCTGCCTGTAGTGCCAGCATCCCATATGGGCACCTGTTCTAGTCCCAGATGCCCCTCTTCCAATCCAGCTCTCTGCTGTGGCCTGGGAAGCAGTGGAAGATGGCCTGAGTGCTTGGGCTCCTGCACCCACATGGGAGACCAGGAAGAAGCACCTGGCTCCTGGCTTCAGATCGGCGCAGCTCCAGCCATTGCGACCATTTGGGGAGTTAACCAACAGAAGGAAGACCTTTCTCTCTGCCTTTCCCTCTCACTGTCTGTAACTCTACCTCTCAAATAAATAAATAAAAATATTTTTTTAAAAAAATCTGTTCCTTTGAGTGTGGAACACCCCACCACCCACCACCCAACACTGACACAACTGCAGCAGTTTTGAAAAGGAATAAACATATTTAAACTATAGAATATCATTAATTTATTTTATACTTAACCTTGTTCTTCAATTAGTATCTCAAATTGTACATTTTTGTGTTAAATTAAATGAATTAACTTTTTAATGATATACTAGTCTGAAAATCTGATAGTTTATCGGATTATTTTTATGTGTGATTTAAACTTTTGATATATCCATGCATAGTTTATTTATAATATGTTTCCCATGAAGTTTTTGAAGACCCTTGATAAACACTAGTTTCAAACATTTTTGACCTGAATTTTTTTTTAACCTCTGTTTTCTTTTTTTTTCTTTTTTTTTTTTTTCAACAGGCAGAGTGGGCAGTGAGAGAGAGACAGAGAGAAAGGTCTTCCTTTTGCCGTTGGTTCACCCTCCAATGGCCACTGCGGCCGGCGCATCGTGCTGATCCGAAGCCAGGAGCCAGGTGCTCCTCCTGGTCTCCCATGCGGGTACAGGGCCCAAGCACTTGGGCCGTCCTCCACTGCCCTCCGGGCCATAGCAAAGAGCTGACCTGGAAGAGGGGCAACCAGGACAGAATCCGGCACCCCGACCAGGACTAGAACCCGGTGTGCCGGCACCGCAAGGTGGATGATTAGCCTAGTGAGCCGCGGCACCAGCCACCTCTTTTCTGTGAAGTGTTTGGCATCCCCTTTTATAGTCCATGTATTCCCAACAATCTCAAAGTCTTGACTTTTTCCAGCATTACTTGAAAGGCCAACTCCAAAGTCTTATCTGAGATTCATGGTAACACATTGTAGTTCTGAAACTCTAACATCAAAAACACGTTATCTAATTTCAATATACAGTAGTGGAACCAGCAAAGGATAAACATTTCTAGATACATTCTGAAAGAAACAGGTTACATGCCCTCAGCAAGGCCAAACCCCAATAGTATAAACATAAACTCTTAAAGCTCTGTACTTAGCATCTGGTCTATACCTTGTTGCGGAGTAGGCTTTCAAGATCTCTGGTAGCCTTGTCCCCATTGTTTTGTTGGTTACAGCCTACCTGGCTGCTTTTGTAGGCTATCTGAGTACTGTCACCTGGAGCTTTTCCTGGTGGACATTGTACACTAGTTGTGGCTATGCCTCCCTGAAGTCTCAAGAGCAGAGTTCCCAACCATGTCTCTACTAATAATTTTGGTGAAGATTCTCTGCAATGGCTATGCCCAGCAACAGAGCTGTGTTTGGCTTCCAGACTTTCCTTTGATATTTTGGTGGAAATTGCCATTGCCCTTCAATTCTGTGCTTCTAGAGAATCAGTACCATTTGGATGCCAATGTTTGTTGCTTGGTCCATTCTGAGTGGCCACATGAGCTCTGCCTAGGCCTGCTTGAACCGTGGCTGGGATGACTGTGGAGCATTTTGCCAGAAAGCAAGGAGCCAAATCCCGAGATAGTCCTTGGAGGTGAACCTATGGAAACTGCCATAGACTCTTCCCTGAAATGATTGTGCACTAGGTCTCTGGATCTGTGATGGATAATCAGCTTCATGAATTTATGAGTTATTATTACTGAGAGAAAAAAATGTGTTGCAGTGGTCTAAGGCACTGCTTTCAACACCAGCATCCCATATGAGAGTGCCAGTTTGAGTCCTAGCTGCTCTGTTTTCAGTCCAGGTCCCTGCTAATATGGCTGGTAAAGCAACAAGAAGCTGGCGCAAGTACTTGGTACCCTGACACCCATGTGGGAGAGCAAGACGGAGCTCCAGAGTCCTGGCTTTAGCCTGGCTCAGCTCCAGCCATTCATTTGGAGAGTGAACCAATAAATGGAAGATCTTTCACTCTCTATCTCTCCCTCTCTCTCTCTTTGTCACTCTGCTTTTCAAATAAATAAAGTAAATCTTTGAAAATAAGGATAACCACTTTAAAATGTTTCAAAAAGTCTATAGAGATTCAGTACATATACAACTTTTTTCAAATATTTTTGATCCATCATATATTGAATCCGTATATGCAGAACCTATGGATGCAGAGGGCCAAACAAAATTTATAAATATAAGTAATGGCAACCTTCTGTAAGCATATACAGAAACAAAATAATGAAGAAAAGGAACAAAGGAAATGAAAATAAATAAAATATTGAAGCACAGGTCCACAATTTAATCAAATTGGAAATCCAAAATTTAGTAAAGTAGTTTATACAAAAAAAAAAGGGTTTGCTGATTGATTTATTCTCATGTACAATATAGGTCCTGAAATAACTTTAATATTTGCTGAAATGTATTTGTTGGCAAATCTTCATGAGCTTAAACCAATACTAAAGCTCAAATCACAGGTATTCATGGGGATCTCACCAAACTTAAACATAGTACACCTTATAGTCTTAGAGAACTTAAGTAAAAATAGAAGATAAGTAGGTATACCTCACATTGACAATCAGAACTATTGTTTTACCTAAATTTGCAATTGTCATACTACCCATTGACTTAAAATATTCCACAACGGACATGGACATACTGATCGAATGAACAATAAATTGAAAATTAAATTAACTTAATGGCATTCATAAATTGAATAAAAAAATGGGACCCATGAACTCTCTCTCCTCCAGTTAAAACAGATAATATAACTCAATGTAAATTAAAACAAAGTCTTCAACTATTCAAACTAAAAGTAAAAAAAATCTAATGGATTAAGAAATAATTATCTACTCTGCTTCTCACTATTAACAGTCACATTTGTTTTGTTCATAGTCATGTGAAAAAAATTAATGCCATTTCACAATGGCTTACTGCAACTTTAATTCTATGGTCCCATCAATTAAGCCCTCATGTGCAATATTATTAAAATTTGACTCCATCCAAAGAGCATCTGGTAATATTTTGCTATTATAAATTTAGCTAATGCATTCTGTTCATTTCCTAATTCAACAACCTTTCAGCCTCAGTTTGCCTTTACTTTAGAAGAAAAACAATGGGCCTTTACTAAGATGAACATGGAATAACTTAAAAGTCTTGCTATCCCACACCATCTTTGCAGGCAACAACATAGCTACATCTGTTTTTCTCTAGAAGCCTAGGATGGCATTACATTGATAACACCCTCTTCCAAGGAGATGTATTTTATATAATTACTGAGGACATAACAAATACCAGAGGGCCTACAATATATGTCATAGGAGGTTGCCTCACACATAGTGCAAGGCCTTCTTACGTTGATTAAATCCCTGAAAATCATTTGGTAAAATAAGGAGTGCACATCCTTGACACTGTCAAGAAATAGCTGTTGTACTTCTCAGCACCCAAAGGAATATTTTGGCTTATTTGGGTTCTAGAAGCAACATATTTTTATATATAAAATTTATTTAACCTCCTTGATGTTGTTATGTGAAAACTGTCCATCTCAAATAGGGCTCCCTCCCACAAAAGGGTTTGATGAACACTCTTATTTTTGCCTTTAGACACCCCTTTGCTGTGAAAGTTTTGTGTACTTACTCCTAAATCTCATAATGTCCATATGTTGCCTGTATACTTTTTGTTATAAATGTTATGTATTTATTTTTGTGTATTTTACACACACACACACACACACACACATATATATATATATATATATACACACACATATATATATATATAGAGAGAGAGAGAGAATCTTCCATATGTTGATTCACTTCTCAAATGCCCAAAAAAGTCAGAGCTAAGCCAGGCTGAAGCCAGGAGCCCAGGACTCAGTTCAGGTCTCCCATGTGAGTAAGACCCAAGTATTGAACCTTCACCTGCTGCCTCCTAGGATGGGCATTTTCAGTAAACTGGAATATGAAGCATAGTTTGGATTCAAACCCAGGTACTTTGATATGGAATGCTGGTGTTCCAAAAAACCGTCCTTCTCAGACCTGAGTTATATAGCAGCAATTGCTAGCTATATCCTGAGATCTCCTTAAAATAGTCTCTCACATCCTTTGAGGCTGTGACCCTGAATAACTAGCTTTCTGTTATGCTTTGACTCATGGAAGCAGCACTTGGAAGTAGGCATGCTTAGAGAGTGATACTTGCTACAGGATGGCTCCACACTTGGGCCCTCTGACCTATCCCACTCATAGGAGGAATTGACTCAACTACCCTGTTCTCAGTATCTTACCAGATGCCACAGTACTGGCTACCTGGAGAGCCTCTTGGGATCAATCAAGTGAACAGTAATGTGTATTTGCCTGTAATGGAGCTCAGTAGAATGTTGCTATTTTCCATTGTTCATCCAGGATGTTCCTGATACAGGATGAATCCAAGGATCAGTACAACTGATCAAACTTCAAATAATCACCCTAGCACTTAACAGCCTCATCAACAAATAGCCCTATCTCTACATTTTTGCAAACTCTTCAGCACCTTCTTAATAGTTGTCTTCTTTGTGGTAAAAATTCTTGGAATCTCTTTTTTAAAGATGTATTTTATTTATTTGAAAGGTAGAATGATAGAGAGAGAGACAATGAGACAGAGATAGAAAGAGCTCTTCCATCTACTCATTCATTCCCCAAAAGCCACAACTGTCAGGGTGGGGCCTGGGTGAAACCAGAAGCCTGGAACTCCATTCAAATCTCCCACATAAATGGCAGGGGCTCAAGTAGTTGGACTGTCATCAACTTATTTCCCAGGCACATTAGCAGGAATCTGGATTGGAAACAGAGTAGCTAGGACACAAATGGGTGCTCCAATATGGGATGCTGGTGTTGTAGGCAGCAGCTTAATCCTCTGCACCGCAACACAGGCCCCTCTTAGAATCTCTTGACTCACAGATATCCCAAATCTAAACCAAGGTGACACTGTGTCTACACATTGAAGCTACAGTATAAGGCCTCAATAGGTCATTTCTTATCCACATCAGTTTCAGGCATTATTGATAGTGATCATGTCACACTATCACTTCTCATAATACACAAAGCTAGGCCCTCAAATAAGGCAGGCTGGTGCTGTGCCACAGTGGGTTAAAACCCCACCTTCCGTGCCACCATCCCATATGGGCACCGGTTCGAGTCCTGGCTGCTCCATTTCTGGTCCAACTCTCTGCTGTGGCCTAGGAAAGCGGTAGAAGATGGACCAGGTCCTTGGACCTCTACACCCATGTAGGAGACCCAGAAGAAGCTCCTGGCTTCTGGTTTCAGATCAGCTCAGCTCTGGCCATCACAGCCATTTTGGAAGTGAACCAGTGGATGCAAGACCTCTCTCTCTCTCTCTCTCTCTCTCTCTCTCTCTCTTTCTCTCTCTCTGGCTTTACCTCTCTCTGTAACTCTGCCTTTCAAATAAATAAAATAAATCTTAAAAAAGGTAGTATGTTGACTTTCCTTATGGAGTACAGGTATCAGAAAGTACTGAACAATTCATTAAAACAAACTAAATTAAACATAACATCTTTCATACATCAGTTATATATTAGAAGTGAATTGTAATTAGGAGTCTGATATAATTTTTGATGTTTGAGCATTGGCAACTCCCTCTTTCTCTGTTCCCCACATCAGTGCAAGCTGATAAGAATGTCTGGGTGTTCCCTCCTTGGGGTTGATAAGAGTCACACCACACAAGCACTTGCCTATACGTGGGAACTCTTACCCCAGTCCCTCACCTTAACCACAATAATATCTCCAAGCCAGGGGGCCAGCACTGTGGCATAGTGGGCTAATCCTCCACCTGCAGTGCTGGCATCCCATATGGGCACCAGTTCAAGTCCCAGCTGCTCCACTTCCAATCCAGCTCTCTGCTGTGGCCTGGGAAAGCAGTGAAAGATGGCCCAAGTCACTTCCTCACTTGTAAAATGGAGTTAATGAAAGTATGTATTTAGCATAATTTCTCAAACATAATAAGGACAAATTAAATATTAGTTCTTACTACTATTAATGTTGCTGTTAGAAAAATTTAATTATGTTCCTTCTCTCAAAATACCATGCATGGATTTGATTTTCTGTGGACATCTTTCCTCTTTATCTACAAATTATTCCAATTCTACCCTTAGAAAATAACTTAAAGGGGCCTGGCACTATGGTACAGTGGGTTAAATCTCTGCCCTGCAGAACTGGCATCCCATATGGGCACTGGTTCAAGTCCTGGTTGCTCCACTTCCAATCCAGCTCCCTGCTAATATACCTGGGAAAACAGCAGAGGATGGCCCAAGTGCTTGGGCCCCTGCACCCATGTGGGAGACCTGAAAGAAGCTCCTGGCTCCTGGCTTCAGATCAGCCCAGCTCCAGCTATTCTGGCCATTTGGGGAGTGAACCGGCGGGTGGAAGACCTTTCTCTCTTTCTCTCCCTCTCTATTTCTATAGCGCTACCTCTCGAATAAATAAATAAAATCTCTTAAAAAAAAGATAGAGAGGTGTGTGTGTCTATCTTTCATTCAGGAATGCAGAGGTCTTATAACTTCCCTCCAAGGAGAATCTGCCAGGGGAGAAGAGCCAGGAAGTACACATACTTGTGGTAATATTGAATGACATCTATTGTTCATCTTCCTAATTGGTTCCCAAAGCAAGGTAGTTAGAAGCCAGATCATCTGGTGGCAGCTGAAAAAGTGTGCATTAAACATGCCAATAAGCCAAAAGCTCTTTCCAGGAAGAAACTGAAAGCTGTACTGATCCCAGGGGTTATAGGCATTGGGAATGTTCCTGTGCCCATTCTCAGCAACCTCTTTATTCTCAGTATGTGTTCAAGACAAATATATAAATACTTGTTCCTTGACAAAACTCCTCTGGGTAGACAATCAGTATGCATAGCCTCAAGTGGGAGCTGCAGATGTTGGGACACTTGATGAAATAACATATATCTTCCAGGAGGATCTGCACACCTTGATTTAATGCTGGATAAAGCTGAAGATGATATGGGGAGTGCCTGCCCACCTATGCAAGCTCCAGGAGGTCTGTTCATTATCTATCCTGTAGGCCCCCAGAAGTAGGGTAGTTGGAAGCCAGAAGCCCAGGCAATAGTTAGAAAAGTATGCAAGGCCGGCGCCGTGGCTCAACAGGCTAATCCTCCGCCTTGCGGCGCCGGCACACCGGGTTCTAGTCCCGGTTGGGGCACCGGATTCTGTCCCGGTTGCCCCTCTTCCAGGCCAGCCCTCTGCTGTGGCCCAGGAGTGCAGTGGAGGATGGCCCAGGTGCTTGGGCCCTGCACCCCATGGGGAGACCAGGAAAAGCACCTGGCTCCTGGCTCCTGCCATCGGACGAGCGCGGTGCGCCGGCCGCAGCGCGCCGACCGCGGCGGCCTTTGGAGGGTGAACCAACGGCAAAGGAAGACCTTTCTCTTTGTCTCTCTCTCTCACTGTCCACTCTGCCTGTAAAAAAAAAAAAAAGAAAAGTATGCAGAGACATCCTTTCTAGGAAGATTCTAGTAGCTGGATTGATCCCAAGGTCTAGTCACTGGGAGTGCTTATGTGCCCACTCAAAACCACCTCTTTGTTCTGTGTTCTAGGGAAGCTGCCAAGTTCTAATTCTATGTTGCTTCCCATAGATGGGGATCCAAAAGCCAAACCTCTGACAGGCATCACTAAAGCTGGGCTGCTATATATGTGCCACAAACTTTTCACTCCTAAGGAAGAAGCTAATAGTTAGGGAGTCCTTCCTGATTGTAAGGTACCATGTTCAATGTGGGATTTGTGGGAAAGTGTGTTTCCACTTTTCCTGTTCAGTTCAACATTTGCTGAGTATTCAAGAGTCTCTCAACTCGCTTCTGGCTTTCTGTCAGAGGGAGATTATCCACATGTGGATGTTTGTTTGGTACATCTGTGGGTGGAAGGATAATCGGAAGCCTCCTAGTCTGCCATTTTGCTGATAGCACCTTCTTGTAATTCTCAATCTACAAAACCCTCTCCTCTTCTATTCAACTTTTTCCTAAGTATTTTATTATTTTGATGCTAATATAAAAGTAATTGCTTTCTTTTTATATCATTTTGTTTTACTTTTAATTGACAAATAATTGTCCATTTTAATTGACAAATTGTATATATTGATGCGATACAATGTGACATTTCAATGCATGTGTAAATTGTGGAAGGCTCATATCAGGCTGACTAACATATGCATCATTTTAAATGTTAATCATTTCTTTCTGGAAAAACATTTAAAATTTACTCTTTCTGACATTTTGAAATATACAATACATCACTGTTAACTATACTCACCATTCTTGGCAGTATACACAACAACCTATTCCTCCTAACAGAAACCTTGTAATATTTGACTTACATCTCCCCTTCCCCTGTCTACTCCACCCCAACTCCAGCCTCTCGTAGCCACCATTTCACTGCCTACTTTTATGAGTTTGACTTTTTTAGATTCCACATAACTCAGCTTCTTTAACCTATGTTTCTCCATAACCTTTTCAACATTCTTCAGTTACATTTTTTTATTGACAGGATAGTTTGAAAAATGGGCCTAGGGCTGGCTTTTTTGGGCAATGGGTTAAGCTACTGCTTGGGACACCAGTATGCCTCATCAAAGTGCCAGTTGAACTTCCAGCTGTACTGCTTCAGATCCAGCTCACCACTAATGTGCAACGGAAAGCAGCAGAGGATGACCCAAGTCATTGGGCCCCTGCTACCCATGTGGGAAACCCAGATGGAGCACCAGGCTCCCGGCTTCAGCCTGGCCAAACCCTATTCACTGGAAGCCGTTTGGGGAGTAAACGAGTAGATGGAAGGTCTCTTTCTCTCTCTTTGTCTTTCCCTCTCTGCCTTTCGAATAAATGAGTAAATATTCTAAAAATACAAACTTGATAGAATAATTTTATTTGGAAAATCAAGATTATCTCATATTTTTCACATCTAATCAAGTAACAAAACACCAAATTCAAGCTATTTATAGATTTTAATTCAATTGTCTAAAATACTTATTGAGACTAGTACCAGAACACAGGATTAAAAGATATAATTACTTCTTCCCACAATGTAGTTGCAGTTTAAAAAATTACATAAATACTGGTAGTATAGAGGTAAATGCTGTGATAGATGTATGCCAGAGTACTATAAGACTATGAATGGGATATTTCCAATTCTGGATTCTGGGACACACTTGATAAGCTCTTCCTTAATTGGTTGACATTTTGACACAATCTGGAGTACTTTAGTAGTTATCTAAGTGAAGACAAGGAAAGACATTTCTGAAATAGTATTCTAGAAGAACACAGACAAAGAGTCACATAGTTGAACATTTTGTTCTGGTACTTATGAGTATTTTGAATGCGTGGAAGATGAAATCCAATGGAAATTTGGCAGGGCTGAGCAAAAGAAACCACTGAGGTCAGGTTATCAGGACCTTGTATTTTCATCAGCAGTAAATAATAGTTTCCCTTTCTGCACATACCAGCATTTTTAACTGGAGTTGATATAGTGTAATTAGTTAAAGTTTGGGCAAACTGGAACTCTTGTACCCCTGCAAAGTGATGCTATCTATTTAACTGTCAGTTGAATATGCCCACCTTCCCAGGAAGCACCTGTCACATCTGGAACCAGGGCACATGTTCAGAACCTACCCCAATTGTATATATGGTTGGGGACCATACCCTTCTTTATAAAAGAGGTGGAAGATAGGAAAGAGCTCTCTTTCCAGTATAGCATGCATTAAGACATTCTGCTCTTATTTGCCTTCTTTTAGCTGGGGATGAGTCTAGGACAGACCTCATCCACTCTCTTCTACTCTAGTATGGATCTCTCCTGTTCTCACTTAGAGGTACTCTTTCTGTTTTTCTCTCTCTTTTGTTTATGGGCAACTCTTTGGCCCACTCATGCTGGGTATTCTTCTGTGTGGGGTGGTCCATACTGACATGTGAATGTGTGTTTACTCCCCTATTGCTAAATAATTCCCTTTTCTATTTTGCACATAATACCAGTACCAGTTTAATGTTTCTATCTTTGCAGAAGGCAAGAACCTGGATTGGAAATGAATATATTCATGGCCTATATCAGAGTGACATGATACTTCATTGGGGTTTTGATTTTCTTCAGATATTTATTTATAATTTGAAAGGCAGAGTTACAGAGAGAGAAGGAAAGACAGATAAGGAGATCTTGTAGCCACTGCTTTACTCCCCAAAATGGTTGCAAAGTCCAGGGCTGGACCAGGTCAAGGTCAGGAGCCAGGAACTCCATCTGAGTCTCCCACATGGGTGCAGGGGCCAAAGTACTTAGGCCATCTTGTGTTGCTTTCCCAACTACATTAGCAGGGAGATGGATTGGAAGTGGAGCAGCCAGGACTCAAACCAGCACCCATATTGGACGCAGGCATTGTAGGCAGAAACTTAACCCACTGTGCCACAACATTGGCTCCAATTTTGATATAATTTCCCTAATGATTATTGAAGCTGAGCACTTTCTTTGTGTATTTGTCAAGGTTTTGTATGTTTTCTTTTGCTAAATCTCTATCCAGGTATTTGATCATTTTTAACATATTATTTGTGGGTTTTTTTGACATTGAGTTGAATTCTTTTCATATTCTGAATATCAGTTCTTTGACAGAGGGTTAGTTTGCAAATACTTTCTCCCATACTTTATCCCATTCTGCAAGTTATCTCTTCATATTTTAATAATTTCCTTTGCTGTGAAAAAGCTTTTTAGCTCAATATAATCCATTTGTCTATTTTGCTTTTATTGTCTATATTTTTGGGATTAAAAAATCTTTGTCTATACCAATGTCTCAATGTATTTACCTTAGATTTCCTTCTAGTAGCTTTGTAGTTTCAGTTCTTATATTTAGGCCTTTGTACTATTTTGAGTTGATTTTTGTATATGACGAGAGGTAGGGTCCAGTTTAATTTTTGCACAGCAATTATTTTTAAATTTTCTTTTGAGATTATTATTCATGTATAAAATGATAACTGAATTTTGAGTATTGATTTTGTGTCCTAAAACTTTGCTGAATTCATTAATTTGACAGTGTTTTGCAAAATTTTTAGGGTTTTTACAAGTAAGAATTATATCATTTGTGAACAGAGATAATTTTAGTTTTTTTCCTTGTTTTGCATGAGCTTTATTTCCTTAAGATGTATTTATTTGAAAGACAAAGTTACAGAAAGGCAGAGGCAGAGAGAGAGAGAGAGAGAGAGAGAGAGAGAGAGGTCTTCCATCTGCTGGTTTACTCCCCAAATGGCCACAATTGCCAGAGCTGGGCTGATCCAAAGCCAGGATACAGAATCTTCTTCTGGGTGCCCCTCGCGAGTGCAGGGGCCCAAGCACTTGGACCATCTTCTACAGCTTTCCCAAGCCTTAGGAGAGAGCTGGATCAGAAGTGGAGCAGCCACTGGTGATTCAAACCAGCACCCGTATGGGCTGCTGGCACTTCAGGTGGCAGCTTTACCTGCTATGCTACAGTGTTGTCCCCTATTTCTTTCTTTTTTTAAAAATTTTTGACAGGCAGAATGAGAGAGAGAGAGAGAGAGAGAGAGAGAGAGAGAGAGAGAGAGAGAGAAGCAGAGAGAAAGGTCTTCCTTCCGTTGATTCACCCCCCAAATGGCCACTATGGCCAGCACTGTGCTGATCCGAAGCCAGGATCCAGGTGCTTCTCCTGGTCTCCCATGTGAGTGCAGAGCCCAAGCACTCCACTGCCTTCCTGGTCCACAGCAGAGAGGTGGATTGGAAGAGGACCAACTGGGATAGAATCCGGCACCCCAACCGGGACTAGAACCCGGTGTGCTGGCGCCACAGGCGGAGGATTAGCCTAGTGAGCCACAGTGCCAGCCATCCCTTATTTCTTTTTATTTTCTAATTTCTCAGGTTGCAATTCTGCTATTATGTTGAAGAAAACTGGAGAAGGTGAGTATGCTACCTTTCACTCTAATCTTAGAAGAAAATATTTAAATTTTTCATTAATGAATAAGATTTTAGCTGTCATTATTAACATGAGGTTTTTAATGTTATTTTTATTGTATGCAGAAAGATATTTTCTCAATATTGTCTTGTTGAGGTATTTTTTAATCATGAAAGGACATTGAGCTTTTTCAAATGGATTTTCTTCACTAATTGATATGATCATGTGGTATCTCTGCTTCCTTTTGTGAATGTGGTAGACTGCATTGATTTTCATGTATTAAATGATTTTTGCATTGTGAGAATAAATCTTACTAGATTTTGATGCATAATCCTCTAAATAAGCTGCTGAATGTTGCTTACCAGTATTTTTAGAGTGTTTTCATCAATATTCATAAGAGGTATTGGTAATTATTACCTACTGTGTCTTACCACATTAGTAAAAACTTTTGTAAAAATGCCAGTTTTCATAGATTTTATTTTGTGAATGTAATTGGTTATCCTTTTTCTTCTTGTTAGTCAGATTTTCATATAGTCTTCAAGATTCCCAAAGTCTTAATGATCCAGAATTGCTCAACAATCCAAATCCAAATTCTTATCTGAGACTCAAGGTAAACTCCTTCAGCTATGAGCCACTGTAAATTTTTTTAAAAAATACAAAACAAGTCATGTACAAGTCCGATATACAATGATGGAGCAGGCACAGTGTATAAATTCCTATTACAAAAGGAGAGAAAAAGAAGTAATTCCTCTAAAGTAGGACTGAAACCCAGAAGGGTGAACATTAAATGCTAAGGCTCCAAGTCTGACATTGTCTCCAATGTCTAGGCTCCTAAGAGCATGGGTGGCCCTGCCTCTGCAGCTTTTTAGGCTGTAGTCCAAATTTCAGTTTGCACAGATGGTAGTCTCCTCTGTATAGCTTTCCCAGTTTGGTGCTGCATGCTGATGGCTCTAAAATGCTGGGGTCTTTGTGGCAGTCCTGATGCTGCCGCTGTACTAGAATTTACCCTGTCAGAGATTCTCTGCAGCAATTCCATCACCGTATATCTACTTTGCTTTGCTCAAGTGTGTATGCCGGGGCAGGGAGGGGACGAGGGTGGATCCCTCAGAGGCTATCCACCTGCGACAAGTCTCTGCCTAGATCCACAGATTGTCTAAAACAAAATTTGAAATCTAGGTGGAGGCCTCCATGCCTCTATGGCTCTGATGGTCTCTATTCACATGGTTAACCTCTCAGGCTGGTTTTGCATACTGCTTACAATTCCCTGGAAGTGTTGCACATGATGCCCTCTCTATCTTCCTTGGATTTCCTCTGCAATTCCACTCTGACAGCTACGCTAGGCATATCCCTATCTGGGATTCCATGCAAAGACCCCAACTCTATAGAACAATTTTGCCTTACCTCCCAGGCTTTCCTTTGAAATCCCCATGGGGAGACCAGGAAAAGCACCTGGCTCCTGGCTCCTGCCATCGGACGAGCGCGGTGCGCCGGCCGCAGCGCGCCGACCGCGGCGGCCATTGGAGGGTGAACCAACGGCAAAAGGAAGACCTTTCTCTCTGTCTCTCTCTCTCACTGTCCACTCTGCCTGTAAAAAAAAAAAAAAAGAAATCTTGGTGGAAGCCACAAAGATCCCATAATTTTTGCACTCTGCACACATGCAA
The DNA here is from genome assembly GCA_949820135.1 of Sylvilagus floridanus. Lineage (NCBI taxonomy): Eukaryota > Metazoa > Chordata > Mammalia > Lagomorpha > Leporidae > Sylvilagus > Sylvilagus floridanus. The sequence continues at coordinate 61,103,230 of OX463223.1, read as the reverse complement.
AACAAGCATCATGTGGACTATGATAGGTCTACTGCAAGTAGGCCCATTTGCATCATGGATGTAGCCACAGAGTGCTTAAGCAGATGAACACAACGGAAAGAATGCCAAGTAGGTCTTGAGCAAGCCCACAGAGTGCACTGGGGCTCCATGAAACAATTCTGCACCTCCAGCCCTCTGAGTGGCCTTGAAGATTTCGGAGATGGCCCTCAATGCTTTTTCCTATTGTCTTTTCAATTAGCATATACATTATCTAATCTGTCCTGAACATGCATTTTTATTCTTTCTTCTCTGGCTAGGCTGTGAATTTATACAATCTTTCCATTCTGTTGGTTGCTCCTGATTCTCATTGTAAAACTTACTTAAAACAGCCAATAACACACTTGAAACAGCCTGAATGCTTTGCTGCTTTGAAATATCTCCCACCAAATAAACTAGTCCATTCCCTTTAAGCTTGGACTCCCATGTAATTTCAGGACATGGACACTATATTGTTAGGTTCTTTCCTGTGTTATAACAAGGTAGTGTTTGGTTCAATTCACAGCAGAGTTCTCATTTCAATTGGCAGCCTCACCAGCATGGCTTTTGCTATCCACATTCTATTTGCATTCTGGTCTTCTAACCATCACCAGAATCACTTATAATGCTCTGTGTATAGCATTCAAGGCTTTCCTTAGCCTGCTTGCCCAGGTTTTCAAACATCTCCCCATTAACGGATTTCAAAGGTTCCTCTATGTCTGCAGGTATCATTACAGTAATGACTCCACTCTTTGGTACCAGTTTTTTTGTGTTAGTTAGCTTTTTGTTATTACAACAAAATAACCGAGACAAGCTACTTATAAATGAAGGAGATTTATTGATGATACAAAGTATAGCTTTATGCATTGTATATCAATTTAAGTAAATTTGGGGTTTTTTTGACAGGCAGAGTTAGAGAGAGAGAGAGAGAGACAGAGACAGAGAGACAGAGAGATAGAGAGAAAGGTCTTCCTTTTCTGTTGGTTCACTCCCCTCCCAAATAGCCTCTAAGGCCTGCGCGCTGCGCCGATCCGAAGCCAGGAGCCAGGTGCTTCCTCCTGGTCTCCTGTGCGAGTGCAGGGCCCAAGCACTTGGGCCATCCTCCACTGCCTTCCTGGGCCACAGCAGAGAGCTGGACTGGAAGAGGAACAACCGGGACAGAATCTGGTGCCCCAACCGGGACTAGAACCCGGGGTGCCAGCGCCACAGGCGGAGGATTAGCCTAGAGAGTTGGAGAGTTTTGGGCTTTGTACTATTTTGTTTATTGCTATATCTACACATTTTCATAGTGCCTGTCTGAGTTTCATAAAGTATTTCGAATTAACTACAAAGTAATTCACATGTAATACATGAACATATTCTCATTAAAAACTTAGAGAAAACCATTATATACCCTTTCACCCTCACAGTTATTTTTACTCCATCTAGGTCTCCCACATGGGTGCAGGAGCCCAAGCACTTGGGTCATCTTCTGCTGTTTTCCCAACCCATTAGCAGGGAGCTGAATCAGAAGTGGAGAAGCCAGGACAGGAACTGGCACCCAGATGGGATACTGGAGTCTTAGGAGGAGGCTTCACCCCCTGAGTCACAATGGTGGCCCCAGTGTCTTTATTTTTTACATTTTTTTTAAAGATAGATGTCTAGAAGTAGTATTGCTTGGTCAAGCATAAGAATGTTCACATTTAATTAGGTATTATAAAATTACCAAGCAAAAAAGAGTATTGTTATATGTTCTCACTCAAATTAAATGATATTCCTCTTTTCCTTGAATCCTAGTGAAAATGCTTTTTAAATTTTGCTAATATGAAAGGCAAAATATTTAATTATTTTGGTTGAGTTTGCATATATCTTGTACTAGTGAGGCTGAGGTCATTTTCACATTATTGATTATTCTCTGAGCATCCCACTCAAATAATTTGTCTATTTTTCCATTGGATTGCTCGTTTCACTGTTGATTGAAGGATTTTGTATAATCTTTTAACATTATGTATGGTTCTAATATTTTCTTCTTTATCCTTCTTTCTTCTAACTCTTTAATGGTCTATTAGGTAATTTTATTTTAGCTATTGCTATATTACTTATTATCTCCTAATTTTCTTTCTGCTTAAATAGGACATTTCCACACATAAATTATATTCACTCAGCTATATATTCCACATATCTTGTTTATTTTAATTCTTTTGATAGTGGGATAGTTTTTTATTCCAGAAGTATTTCATATTGAACTTTTCTAATGTGACACAGTTAAGATTTCATATCTTAAATAAATTTATTTATTTTATTTAATTGACAAATAACAGATTATATATTTATGGGATACAATGTGATATTTTGGCCTATGTACATAATGTGAAATATGTATCCTAATTAACATATTCATCACCTCATCAATTTATTTTTGTGTATTAAAAATCTATTTTTTTGCAATTTTGAAATATGAGATCTCATTTCTTGAAATCTTACTATTTTCCAACATTGTTTTTAGAATTGGGCATTCTTTCCATTGTAGGAGACCTTAATATGCCATTTCAAAACATGCTAGTTTGAGACCATAATTTTGCCAATTCAATAAAGGATTATTTTCCACTGAAGGCAGCTAAGAAGAAGTAGATACAAGAAAGACTCAATAACTTTCCTCTGTTCTACACAAAAGCAGAATGACTGTTAAGTCATTGGACCATTCCTTCCATCTATACAAGGAAAGACAAAGATTGGTTACCAAGACTAATTTAGAAATTTCTCAGTCTGGAGAAGTCATCAGAAATATCTATAGAACAAGGCTGGCTCTGTGGTGTAGCCGGTTGGGCCAATGCTTGCAGTGCCAGCGTCCCATATGGGTGCCAGTTCAAGTCCCAGCTGCTCCACTTCCAATCCAGCTCTCTGCCATGTCCTGGGAAAGCAGAAGATGGCCCAAGTCATTCAGACCATGCATCCACGTGGGAAATCTGAAAGAAGCTCTTGGCTCCTGGCTTCAAATCGGGACAGCTCTGGCTGTTGCAGCCAAATGGGGAATGAACCAGCAGATGGAAGACCTCTCTCTCTCTCTGCGTCTCCTTCTCTCTCCGACTTTCAAATAAATAAAATAAATCTTTTAAAAAAAATCTAGAGAACAAGTTTTACTTCATCTGCCATTGTTTTATCATATATTTGCCTCCCCACATTTTATCACCCCTAGAAACTCAAGGGACTGTTTCTTACTTTGTTCCATTCCTTCTCTAAAAATAATTATTTTTCCTCCTCTACCCCATTGATAATAAATTATATTTTAATCACATACTTCCTTCCCATATAAACGTGGCACTGTTTTGTGATTGTTAGGTATTTCACTGAGATATTTTTATAATTTTTGTGCTAAAGCACAGATGTAGTTGACTCTAGCTGCCCTTAATTTAAGACTAGTTGAGGTTACTAGAAGAAACAGGCATAGAGACATCCCTAATTCTTCACTTTGTGGGAATAGATCTTTTGGTATTTGTTCATAACTTTGAAAAGGTTCAGGCACTGATGGAGAGAAGCCTGCCTTAGGTGGTATAATTGAAAGAGCTGCCTTGAAGTAGTCTGGAGACAATCAAGATATATGCTGTTTTTGGTGGAATACTCAAAACAGGTGATGGAAACTGCCTTGGGGAAGGTATGATTGAAGGAGAAGTTTCCATATTTAAAGATTTTAATAGACCTAATCATTAGTTGAAAGCAGAGGTAGTGAATTTGTTGCTGTGAGATTCACATACACCTATTTTAAGATGCAGTAGAGGTCTGAGTTGCAACATTACACTCACTCCAGTTCCATCATTGACATAGGTAAATGAAATTTTCAAGTCTCTCGCTCCATACCTTGGCAAATGTAAAGGGCTGGTAACACTTTTCCTACAGCTCTTGTCAGAAGCTTGCTGATTTCATTGAATGGGACAATGGAAAATGAGGATCTTATCACTGGTTGATCTACATAAGAATTAGAGACCTTACCACTGGAAGTTGAAATATGGTGCACTGAAACATCAACATTGAGTCACACTTCCTGATGTATTGATACGTGTGGTTTCTTTTGCTTCAGCATATCCTTTGTTCTTTACAGTCATGCGTAATGTTTTCCTTACAAAGTTCAAAGCAGTGAGAAGCATTGGGAGAAATCTTTAAACTGTTCCTGTCATCTTGGTAATAAATAACAAGTATACTGAGAAGTAATGTCTACATAAATGCATCATATTTTTTACACACTTTAATGAAAAATGGCTTGCCAGACTAGATCCGCTGTTTGCATAGTTATACTTCAAAAAGTCTTTTTTGATTCCTACCTTGCAAGGACAATTCTTTGTTTGCATCCTTATTGGGAAGAATATCAGTTAATTTGATAAGCTGTTCTTATAAATCCTTAAATCCTTGCTATAATTCCAAGATAGAACCTGCCTTCTAGGGTCTGCATTACAAGAATTTGGGCTCATATATTAATGATGGTTTCATATATGTAATTATTTTGATAGTTGGTGCAGATATATTTATAAATGTTACATTTTCCTGATAAGTTAATCCTATCATCAGTATATTATGTCCATCTTTGTCTCTTGCAAAAGTTTTTGATTTAGTCTATTTTGCTGGATATTAGTCTAGTCACCTTAGATATTAGTCTAGTCACTCTTCTTTTAAAATAAATATATTTTTAAAGATTTATTTTATTTATTTGAAAGAGTTACAGAGAGAGGTAGAGACAGAGAGAGAGGTCTTCCATCCACTTGTTCACTCTTCACATGGCCGCAATGTCTGGAGCTGTGCCACCCCAAAAGCCAGGAGCTGGGAGCTTCTTCTGGGTCTCCCACGTGGGTGCAGGGGCCCAAGGACTTGGGCCATCCTCTACTGCTATCTCAGGCCATAGCAGAGAGCTGGATCAGAAGAGGAGCAGCTGGGACTAGAACCAGCGCCCATATGGGATGCCAGTGCTTTAGGCCAGGGCATTAACCCACTGCACCACAGCACCAGCCCCATAAATAAATATTTTTTAAAAAAACAAATAAGTGGTGCTAAAAGGAAATGATCAATAGAGTGGAGAGACACCCAAGGGAAATGGAAAATTGTTTGTAAACCTATTTAGCAAAAATTAATATCCCAAATATATCAGCAACTTAAAAAACTCAACAAAAAATATCCAATCCAGTTTAGAAATGGGCAAAGGACCTCAATACACGAAAGAATACAAATGACCAATGAATATATGAAAAAGTGTTCAACATTACTAGACATCAGGAGAATGTAAATTAAAACCACAATGAGATATTACCTCACTGTTGTCAGAATGCTTCAAATCCAAAACACAGAGAATAACAATTGTTGGCAAGGATGTGAAGAAAGGGGAACATTTATATACTGTCAGTGGGAATGTAAATTAGTTCAGACCCTGTGGAAAAGAATATGCAGATTTCTTAAAAAACTAGAAATAGACTTGCCATATGACCCAGCAATCTCACTACTGGGTATGTACCCAAAACACATGAATACACTATGTCAAAGAGATATCTGCACCACCACATTTACAGCAGCACTGTTCGCAGTAGCCAAAATTTGGAACCAACCAAGGTGTCCATCACTAGATGAATGGATAAATAAAATGTGGTATTTATATACAATGGAATATTATTCAGCTATAAAAAAGAGTGAAATTCTACCATTTGCAACAAAATGGATGTAACTGAAGGACATCATATTGAATGAAATAAACTGGATACAGAAAGACAAATGCCACATTTTCCTTTATATATGGGAGCTAAAATTTAAAAAAGAAAAAAAGAAATGCCCTTGTGTATCAATATTGCTGCAAATACAGTTTTATAAATCTTCCATTTTATACCTTTGTCAAACCAATGTTTAAGAATGTTATAATAAGGCCGGCACTGCAGCTCACTAGGCTAATCCTTCACCTAGCGGCGCGAGTGCACTGGGTTCTAGTCCTGGTCGGGGCGCTGGATTCTATCCTGGTTGCCCCTCTTCCAGGCCAACTCTCTGCTATGGCCCAGGAGTGCATTGGAGGATGGCCCAAGTGCTTGGGCCCTGCACCCCATGGGAGACCAGGAGAAGCACCTGGCTCCTGCCTTCGGATCAGCATGGTGTGCCGGCCACAGCACACTGGCCATGGCAGCCATTGGAGGGTGAACCAACAGCAAAAGGAAGACCTTTCTCTCTCTCTCTCTCTCTCACTGTCCACTCTGCCTGTCAAAAAAAATAATGTTATAATAAGGGCCAGCACTGTGGTATAGCAGGTAAAACCCTTGCCTGCAGCACTGGCTTCAATGTAGGTGCTGGTTCGAATTCTGGTTGCTCCACTTCCACATCCAGCTCCCTGTAATGTGCCTGAAAAAGCAGCAGAAGGTGGCTCACGTACTTTGACCCCTACACCCATGTGAGAGACTCGGAGGAAACTCCTGGCTCCTATCTTGGGTCTGCCTCAGCCTTGACCATTAAGGCTGTTTGAGGAGTGTACCATAGGATGGAAGATCTCTCTGTCTCTCTCTGCCTCTTCCTATCTTTTCAAATAATAAAAAAGACTGTTATACTACTATTGTTTAAATGATTTGTGACTACTTTAGAATTTAGGTCATTTTTCCAATAAATTGTTGTTTTTAGCTGTTGTCTGTATTCCCACTAAACTAGATTCTTTTGCTTTTTACTTGTTAAACTTATTATTCAGTGGAGTATTAAGCCTTTTTACTGTAATGTAAATTTAAAATGTGCTATCTCAAAATCTATAAAAAATAGGGAGAAGGGAAAAGGGTAGAAGGGAGGGGGGAGGGAAGAGGGAGGAGTAGAATACCATTATGTTCTTAAAAGTATATCTACATATCATATTGAATCTGCTAAAACTAAAAAAGAAAGAAAGTTTAAAAGGAGTAAAAACTCTGGAAAATTTTTTAAAATTTCAACTAGGCTGAAAAGTGGCAAGATGGTGAAATAGGAAGGGAGCACACTGATAGTCTGGGGAGAGACAGTTTAATAAAAGTGGAGATACTGCAGGTTCAAGGAAGAGTAGGGGAAGAAACAGCAGAGGAAACCCTTCCAGAACTAGTGATTTACAGTGGACCTGCGGGGAGGGCATGGGAGCCCATGGCTCGGGACACCTGCAGCAGAATCAACGCACAAGCGCTGGAACGTGAGGTGAGCCAAACCTCAATAGCCCGAGACACTGGCAGGAAAGCAAAAGAGGAGACTAGAGGGAATGAGGCTTGAAACCCTGTGAGGAAAAGTTCACCAGGCTAACTAGAAGAGAGAGAGAGAGAAAAAAAAAGTGACCGATATGGACACAAGTTTCTCTCTCAACGCCCACCTCTCAACGGTGAGTAAGACAAAGAGCAGGCGCCATTTTGGACATACATCATAAGTGGTGCAACCTCAGGGCTGCACCCGCCCTCAGCCAAGCAGAAAAACCTGACTCGGGGTGGGGGGTGGTGGTGGTGGTGGTGGTGATTAGGACCTAGTTAATGTGTGGTGCTAATGAACCGAGACTGTGAAGAAAGAGAAGGTGGGTGAGAGAACCCACGGAATTCATGTGAGTACTCTCCAGAGATGCTACAATTCGGTAACCTTGGCAACCCAGTGGGAGATTGCAGGAGAATTTGAGCCCACACTGAGGGCCGCACAGATTCCCTGTGTGGTCCTTGGAAAAGAACTCCCAATCTCTGGCTCCTGTGGGTATATCATTTGCCTGCTAACTACCTTCAACTCCACTCAGCTGTGTGGCATTACTTCCCTTCTGAATAAAAAAAAAGGGTGAGAGATTTACCATACCTAACCTGTGTATGTCACCTTTGGCACACCCTTAACACTAAGGAACCAAACAGAGCTCTCAGGCCACATCCATCTCAAGCCTCTAAGGCTCCATCAAAAGCAGACAGTCCACTTAATCTAGAGTCATAGTATAACAAGAAAAAAACACCACATCGAGGGAAGAAGAATCCAAAGAACATCTCCACAATGCGAAGCAACAAAAACAGAAACTGAGGAAACAAGAACAAGGAAGACATTGTAGCGCCCCCAAATGAACAAAACACCCCAAGCAAAGATTATGAAGATGATGAGATAGAAGAAATGCAGGATACATATTTCAAAAAATTAATGATAAGAACAATTAGAAGTTTTCAAAAACAAATGCTTGAGCTACAGAAATCCTTACTGGACAGGATAGAAAATCTCCTACGAGAAAATGAAATCTTAAGGAGGTATCAAAATGAAACACAGAAACTAGTAGAATAGGAAAGTGTGATAGTGAAGAGAAATCAAAATGAAATGAAGAATTCAATAGATCAAATGAAAAAATGCATCAGAGAGCCTTAAAAACAGAGTCAGTGAGGCAGCAGAGAATATGAGACTTAGAAGACAGAGCACAGGAAAGTTTACAGTCAAACCAAAGAACCAAAGAAAAGAAGAGGAAATTAGAAATCTGAAAAATATTGTGGGGAATCTACAGGATACTATTAAAAAACCCAACATTCAGGTTCTAGGACTTCCTGAAGGCATGGAGAGAGAGAAAGGATTAGGAGGCCTTTTTAGTGAGATACTAACAGAGAACTTCCCAGGTTTGGAGAAGGACAGAGACATCCTAGTACAGGAAGCTCATAGAACCCCTAGTAAACATGACCAAAAGAGATCCTCACCACGACACGTTGTAATCAAACTCACCACAGCAAAACACAAAGAAAAGATTCTAAAATGTGCAAGAGAGAAACATCAGATTACTCTCAGAGGATCTCCAATTAGACTCACAGCAGACTTCTCAACAGAAACCCTACAGGCTAGAAGGGGAGGGTGAGACACAGCCGAGGTACTAAGAGAGAAAAACTGCCAGCCCAGAATATTATATCCTGCCAAGCTCTCATTCGTGAATGAAGTTGAAATAAAGACCTTTCACAACAAACAGAAATTGAAAGAATTTGTTGCACTCATCCAGCCCTGCAAAAGATGCTTAAAGATGTTTTACACACAGAAACACAGAAACATGGTCATCAATATGAAAGAAGGTAAAGGAAGGAAACCTCACAGCAAAAGATCCCAGGAAGTTCAAAGCTCATATTAGAAAGAATCTTTGGAAAATGGCAGGGCTAAGTTACTACTTATCAATAGTCACATTGAATATTAATGGCCTGAACTGTCCAGTTAAAAGACACAGATTGGCTGATAGGTTAAGTAACAAAACCCATCTATTTGCTTCTTACAAGAAACACATCTTTCCAACAAAGATCCATACAGACTGAAAGTGAAAGGCTGGAAAAAGATATACCATACCAACAGAAATGAAAAAAGAGCTGGTGTAGCCATATTAATATCAGATAACATAAACTTTAACACAAAAACTGTTAAGAGAGACAAAGAGGGGCACTGTATAATGATTAAAGGATCAATTCAACAGGAAGATATAACGATTATCAATGTATATGCACCTAATTACAGGGCACCAGTATATTTAAAAGATTTGTTAAGGAAACTAAAGGGAGACTTAGACCCCAACACAGTAATACTGGGGGACTTCAATACTCCACTCACAGAAATAGACAGATCAACCGGACAGAAGATCAACAAGGAGACAGTAGATTTAAATGACACTATAGCCCAATGGATCTAACAGATATCTACAGAACTTTTCATCCTACACATAAAGCATTTACATTCTTCTCAGCAGTACATGGAACCTACTCTAGGATTGACCACATACTAGGCCATAAAGCAAGTCTCAGCAAATTCAAAAGAATTAGAATCATACCATGCAGCTTCTCAGACCATAAGGGAATGAAGTTGGAACTTAGGAACTCAGGAATCCCTAGAGCATATGCAAACACATGGAGATTGAACAACATGCTCCTGAATGAACAATGGGTCATAGAAGAAATCAAAAGAGAAATCAAAAATTTTCTGGAAGTAAATGAGGATAACAGCACAACATACCAAAACTTATGGGATACAGCAAAAGCAGTGTTAAGAGGAAAGTTTATATCAATAGGTGCCTACATCAAAAAACTGGAAAGTCACCAAATAAATGAGCTTTCAATGCATCTCAAGGATCTAGAAAATCTGCAGCAAACTAGACCCAAATCTACTAGAAAAAGAGAAATAATCAAAATCAGAGAAGAAATCAACAGGATTGAATCCAAAAAAAGTATAAAAAATCAGCCAAACGAGGAGCTGGTTCTTTGAAAAAATAAACAAAATTGACACCCCATTGGCCCAACTAACTAAAAAAAGAAGAGAAAAGACCCAAATCAGTAAAATCAGAGATGAAAAAGGAAATGTAACAACAGACACCACAGAAATCAAAAGAATCATCAGAAATTACTACAAGGACTTGTATGTCAGCAAACACGGAAACCTATCAGAAATGGATAGATTCCTGGACACATGCAACCTACCTAAATTGAACCAGGAAGACAGAGAAAACATAAGCAGACCCATAAGTGAGTCAGAAATTGAATCAGTAATAAAGGCCCTCCGAACAAAGAAAAGCCCAGGACCAGATGGATTCACTGCTGAATTCTACCAGACATGTAAGGAAGAACTAACTCCAATTCTTCTCAAACTATTCAGAACAATCGAAAAAGAGGAAATCCTCCCAAATTCTTTCTATGAAGCCAGCATTACCTTAATTCCTAAGCCAGAAAAAGATGCAGCATTGAAAGAGAATTACAGACCAATATCCCTCTTGAACATAGATGCAAAAATCCTCAATAAAATTCTGGCCAATAGACTGCAACAACACATCAGAAAGATCATCCACCCAGACCAAGTGGGATTCATCCCTGGTATGCAGGGATGGTTCAATATTCACAAAACAATCAACGTGATACACCACATTAACCGACTGCAGAAGTAAACCACATGATTATCTCACTAGACGCAGAGAAAGCATTCGATAAAATTCAACACCCTTTCATGATGAAAACCCTAAGCAAACTGGGTATAAAAGGCACATTCCTCAATACAATCAAAGCAATTTATGAAAAACCCACGGCCAATATCCTATTGAATGGGGAAAAGTTGGAAGCATTTCCACTGAGATCTGGTACCAGACAGGGATGCCCACTCTCACCACTGCTATTCAATATAGTGCTGGAAGTCTTGGCCAGAGCTATTGGGCAAGAAAAAGAAATTAAAGGGATACAAATTGGGAAGGAAGAACTCAAACTATCCCTCTTTGCAGATGATATGATTCTTTATTTAGGGGACCCAAAGAACTCTACTAAGAGACTATTGGAACTCATAGAAGAGTTTGGCAAAGTAGCAGGATATAAAATCAATGCACAAAAATCCACAGCCTTTGTATACACAGGCAATGCCACGGCTGAGGAAGAACTGCTAAGATCAATCCCATTCACAATAGCTACAAAAACAATCAAATACCTTGGAATAAACTTAACCAAGGACATTAAAGATCTCTACGATGAAAATTACAAAACCTTAAAGAAAGAAATAGAAGAGGATACCAAAAAATGGAGAAATTTTCCATGTTCATGGATTAGAAGAATCAATATCATCAAAATGTCCATTCTGCCAAAAGCAATTTACAGATTTAATGCAATACCAATCAAGATACTGAGGACATTCTTCTCAGATCTGGAAAAAATGATGCTGAAATTCATATGGAGACACAAGAGACCTCGAATAGCTAAAGCAATCTTGTACAACAAAAACAAAGCCGGAGTCATCACAATACCAGATTTCAGGACATACTACAGGGCAGTTGTTATCAAAACAGCATGGTACTGGTACAGAAACAGATGGATAGTCGAATGGAACAGAATAGAAACACCAGAAATCAATCCAAACATCTACAGCCAACTTATATTTGATCAAGGATCCAAAACCAATCCCTGGAGTAAGGACAGTCTGTTCAATAAATGGTGCTGGGAAAACGGGATTTCCACGTGCAGAACCATGAAGCAAGATCCCTACCTTTCACCTTACACAAAAATTCATTCAACATGGATTAAAAATTTAAACCTACGACCTGGCACCATCAAATTATTAGAGAGCATAGGAGAAACCCTGCAAGACATAGGTACTGGCAAAGACTTCTTGGAAAATAACCCAGAAGCACAGGCAATCAAAGCCAAAATTAACTACTGGGATTGCATCAAATTGAGAAATTTCTGTACTGCAAAAGAAACAGTCAGGAAAGTGAATAGGCAACCGACATAATGGGAAAATATATTTGCAAACTATGCAACAGATAAAGGGTTGATAACCAGAATCTACAAAGAAATTAAGAAACTCCACAACATCAAAACAAACAACCCACTTAAGAGATGGGCCAAGGACCTCAATAGACATTTTTCAAAAGAGGAAATCCAAATGGCCAACAGACACATGAAAAAATGTTCAAGATCACTAGCAATCAGGGAAATGCAAATCAAAACCACAATGAAGTTTCACCTCACCCCAGTTAGAATGGCTCACATTCAGAAATCCACCAACAATAGATGCTGGAGAAGATGTGGGGAAAAAGAGACACTAATCCACTGTTGGTGGGAATGCAAACTGGTGAAGCCACTATGGAAGTCAGTCTGGAGATTCCTCAGAAACCTGAATATAACCCTACCATTCAACCCAGCCATCCCACTCCTTAGAATTTACCCAAAGGAAATTAAATTGGCAAACAAAAAGCCGTCTGCGCAGTAATGTTTATTGCGGCTCAATTCACAATAGCTAAGACTTGGAACCAACCCAAATGCCCATCAAGAGTAGACTGGATTAGGAAATTATGGGACATGTACTCTACAGAATACTATACAGCAGTCAAAAACAATGAAATCCAGTCATTTGCAACAAAATGGAATAATCTGGAAAACATCATGCTGAGTGAATTAAGCCAGTCCCAAAGAGACAAATATCATTTGTTTTCCTTGATCGGTGATGACTAACTGAGCACCAAAGGGGAAACCTGTTGAAGTGAAATGGACACTATGAGGAACAGTGACTTGATCAGCTCTTGTGCTAACTGTTGTTGTACAATGTAATACTTTATCCATTTTAGTATTTTTTTATCCTCGTACTAGTGGTTGAACTCTGTAATTAACACACAATTATTCTTAGGTGTTTAAATTTAACTGAAAAGTGATCCCTGTGAAATATAAGAGTGGGAATAAGAGAGGGAGGGGATGTACAATTTGGGACATGCTCAATCGGACTTGCCCCAAATGATGGAGTTAGAATTGTGCCAGGGGATTCCAATACAATGCCATCAAGTTGGCATGTACCAAGGCCATCTCACTAGTCCAAATGATCAATTTCAGTTCACAGTTGATCACACTTATAGGTCTAAGAGTCAAAGGGATCACACAAACAAGACTAGTGTCTGCTAATACTAACTGATAGAATGAAAAAGGGAGAGAATGATCCAATATGGGAAGTGGGATACGATACACAGCAGACTTATAGAATGGCAGATGTCCTAAATAGCACTCTGGCCTCAGAATCAGCCCTTAAGGCATTCGGATCTGGCTCAAGAGCCCATGAGAATATTTTAGGCATGGAAAGCTAAGACACTCCTAAAAACAAAAAAAAAAAAAAAAAGAAGACTTAAATGAAAGATCTCTGTGAGTGAGATCACAGTGGAAATAACGGGGCCATCAAAGAAGGAGGTACCTTTCTCTGAAGGGAGGAGAGAACTTCCACTTTGACTATGACCCTGTCAGAATAAGATCAAAGTCGGCGAACCCTAAAGGCTTCCATAGCCTCAGCAACTCATGACTAGAGCCTAGGGAGATTACTGACGCCATAAACAAGAGTGCCAAATTGTTAAATCAACATCAGGAGTCACTGTGTACTTATGTCTCATGAGGGATCTGTCCTTAATGTGTTATGCAATGTGAAATAATGCTATTACTAGTACTGAAACAGTATTTTTACACTTTGTGTTTCTGTGTGGGTGCAAACTGATTAAATCTTTACATAGTATATACTGAATCGATCCTCTGTATATAAAGATAATTGAAAATGATTAAAAAATCTTGGTGTTAAATTGAAATTGCATAGATAATTAATCAATTCCTTTAAAAAAATCATGTAGGATCTCTGTCCTTAATGTGCTATACATTGTGAATTAATACTATAACTAGTACTCCAACAGTATTTTCACTTTGTGTCTCTATGTGAGGGCAAACTGTTGAAATCTTTACGTAATATGTACTAAACTGATCGTCTGTGTATAAAGTGAATTGAAAATGAATCTTGATGTGAATGCAAGGGGAGAGGGAGTGGGAAAGGGGAGGGTAGCGGGTGGGAGGGAAGTTGTGTGGGGGGGAGCCATTTTAATCCATAAGCTGTACTTTGGAAATTTATATTCTTTAAATAAAAGCTTTATATATATAAAAAAGAAAAAAATATAGCTATTTTGAGGTAATTGGTTTGATTTTGGGGTATCTTAAAATTTGATATGTATCAAATGCGTTAAATATGCTGTTGTACATGCAAATCTAAAAATCAAGGGAGAGGTTCAGGCTACAGATTTCAGAGTCATCAACATTTAAGTAGTATTTAAAGCTATGCAAATGGTTGAGATCAACTAGAAGCTGTGTGTAAACAACGAGTAGAAAATACCTGGTGCTGGCATTGTGGCATAGCAGGTTAAGTCACTGCCTGTAATGCCAGCATCCCATATGTGTGCTGGTTCAAGTCCTGACTTCTCCACTTCCAATTCAGTTCCCTCCTAATGATCCTAGGAAAGCAGCAGAAGATGGCCCAAGTGCTTGGATCCCTATACCCATGTAGGATACCCAGAGGAAGCCCTGAAGGCTCCTGGCTTTGGCCTGGTCCAACCCTGGCCATTGCAGACATTTGGGGGGTGTACCTGTGTATGGAAGATTCTCTCTCTCACTCTCACTCTATAACTCTGCCATTCAAATAAATAAATAAATTTTTAAAAATAATGAAATATCTGAAGCCTATACCTTAGGTAACATCAATAGTTAGAAGTCAGTCTTTGGTATTAGCTAAACTTGTGAATTCATTGTGTAGTTGGATTGTAAGACAGAGATGTGGGTCACCAAGGCTCTTAACAGGAAGACAGCTTTTATTGTTGTTGGCAGAACCAGAGGAGAGTTTTGTCTCGAAATTCTAGGCCCTGAACAAAGCAGGGTATTGTCTTATATACCCTGGCACAAACAACTTAAAGTTTTTTCAGTGCAGATGTTGTTACATCTCCCTAGATTGGATGGTTAAAAGCTATAACACTGCTCACACAACTGTTGCACAAAGTTACATCTGCATGCATCAGATTTGGTTCAGTTGACCTAGTTGCAATTGTGGTGTTTCTCAGAAAATTCCCTCCAACCCATTTCAAGAAGGCTACCACTGAATAGATTCTACCATTTTGACCTCTAGCCATTTTTTTTCTGCCTTTGGGGAGAGTGTCCCTGCCACATTCTCCAGAGTCTCTGCCACAATTGAGAAGAGAGTTTTAGAGAAAGGTCTTCCTTTTCCGTTAGTTCACCCCTCAATGGCCGCTGCAGCCAGTGTGCTGTGGCCAGCGCACCGCGCTGATCCGAAGCCAGGAGCCAGGTGTTTCTCCTGGTCTCCCATGCAGGTGCAGGGCCCAATGACTTGGGCCATCTTCAACTGCACTCCTGGGCCACAGCAGAGAGCTGGCCTGGAAGAGGAGCAACTGAGACAAAATCTGGCGCCCCCACTGGGACTAGAACCCCAGGGTGCCGGTGCTGCAGGCAGAGGATTAGCCTATTGAGCCACAGCGCTGGCCAAGAAGAGAGTTTTATAGTGTCTATATAGTCTATGGTTGACACTGTGGTTAGGAGGGAGTAATATGATTGCTTCTCCTAGAAATAAAGAGCCACAGAAGATGTTGATGCTGAGACAGAAGACAACCTAAACGTGCCACAAAAGCCCAAGCCAATAAGCCTCTCACCTCTAAGAAGCAGCATATGATGTGCTGACCTTTGTCATCAATCAGCCTCCTGTGCTCTGTGTTGCTTGGTTGTGTCAAGAATCAGCAAGAGCCTTGTCCAAACTTATAAGCAAAAGCAATGAATGCATCTGGGTCTGCAGACACTAATTTGCTGGGATCATATACCATGTGAATAGCAGCTGCTACTTACACAGAAAAATTCCCTTGGCATAACATTTGGAAGCCAAACAGATGGTCTTCCCTAGGGTTCACTTACTAATACAGCTTGTGTTCAAATGAACATAAAATTGCAAATTAATTAACATGTTTAATCCGAGGTGTATAGTCAATTCTCTACTAATCACATGAATGAAAGGTAACAGCAGTGGCACAATTAATTCAAAATCATAAATAACTGATGGTTGCTTTCTATTCCAGGTCTATGAGTAATCTTACAGAATTTTATATTAGATGAAGAATAATAAATCTGCATTCCTGCTCATAATCCCTATAAACTCTAAGTATACTAATCTATGAGTACAAATGAAATTATGTTAATGTTGATATGTAAATTTTATTGTTATAGTCCCTGTTTTTATAATTACAAGTCATAGGTAGATTCCTCCTCTTACATCCCACTATACACCTTTCCAAAGTTTCCTTTTTTTGAGAGTCTTCAGGGAATGACTCATACATACTTGAGAACAAATGTCTTCATGTTCTTAATCCACTGGCCTCATTAAATTTCCAACCTGTAAGCCTTCTTTGGGATGGAAAGATAGGTCAATGAGAAAACTAAACCTTGATACTCTGCAATTCATAAAGAATGTCACTATCTTCTATGTAGACATGAGGAAAGTACTGTTTCTCCCATTTGGTTTTCACTTTATCAACCAATGCACTGCCTGTACATTGACAAACACAGTCTCCCATCAAATTTGTATCCCCTTTTATTATAGCCCCTTTACAGGTAAGAATCAGAGATTCTGGTACCCGGAGCCAGGCTATAAACAGACACCACACTATCACCTCTTGCCTCTTCTTCAACTACTAGTATAAACCTCATACCCTGACTTCAAACAAAAGCCATCTAACTATGAAAGCAAATGCCTAGGTGGAGGGGTCTGGTAATTCCACTTCACATACCCAATGTTGACATATGTGGGATAACGTGGTACATAATTATGTTGAACTGGCCAGCGCCGCAGCTCACTAAGCTATTCCTCCGCCTGTGGCGCCTGCACACTGGGTTCTAGTCCCAGTTGGGGCGCCAGATTCTGTTCCGGTTGCCCCTCTTCCAGGCCAGCTCTCTGCTGTGGCCAGGGAGTGCAGTGGAGGATGGCCCAAGTGCTTGGGCCCTGCACCCACATGGGAGACCAGGAGAAGCACCTGGCTCCTGCCATCGGATCAGCGCGGTGCGCCAGCAGCAGTGTGCCGGCCGCAGCGGCCATTGGAGGGTGAACCAACAGCAAAAGGAAGACCTTTCTCTCTGTCACTGTCCACTCCGCCTGTCAAAAAAAAAATTATGTTCAACTGAGATGGAAATCACATCCAGCTTATACTGTGTTAGCACCCATCAACTACTACTGATGTGATGGAATTTTCTTAGAAATTGTTCTTAGAAGTTAAACACTGGCTTATATACTACTTGATACTCATTTTGAACTACAGAATCAATGGTTTAGGTCTACATTCATGAGCCTAATAATTATGAGGAGAACTACCACAGTGTTTTAAATTCAAGCAAGAGCTTCAGTTAACAATTCTCAATTTTTTGGTTTCAAGACCCCTATACACTCATAAAAATTACTGAGGAGAGGCCAACACTGTGATGTAGTAGGTTAAGCCTCTGCCTACAGTGCTGGCATCCCATATGGGCACCAGTTCAAGTCCTAGCTGCTCCACTTCCTATCCAGCTTTCTGTTATGGCCTGGGAGGTCAGTGGAAGATAGCCCAAGTCCTTGGGGCCCCTCTTCCACAGGGGAGACTTTGGTAAAAGTCCCTGGCTCCTGACTTCTGATCAGCTTAGCACTAGACATTACAGCCATTTGAGAGTGAACCAGCAGGTGGAAGACCTCTCTCTCTCTCTCTCTTTCTATAACTCTGCCTCCCAAATAAATAATCTTTCAAAAAAATTAGTGAAGAACAAAAATCTTTTGTTTCCATCAATTGTATTTATACATATTTACTGTTTCAAAATTAAAATAAGCAAAAATATTTAAATACATATTTAAAATAACTAATAAACAAGATTCATTTTCATATGAATCTTGATGTGAATGCAAGGGGAGAGGGAGTGGGAAAGGGGAGGGTTGCAGGTGGGAGGGAAGTTACAGGGGGGAGAAGCCATTGTAATCTATAAGCTGTATTTTGGAAATTTATATTCTTTAAATAAAAGCGTTATTAAAAAATAACTAATAAACAATATAAATAACCTGTGTTCTAGGAAAAATAATTCCAATTTAAAAAAAAGTGAGAATAATAGCATTTTGTAAATTTTTTTTTATTTTTCATTTATTTGAAGGGCAGAGTTATAGAGAGAAAGGGAGAGACAGAGAGAGAAATCTCCCATCCACTGGTTCACTCCCCGGATGGCCACAATGGCCTGGTCTGTGCCAGACTGAAGCCAGGAACCCAGACCTTCTCTTGGATCTCCTACTTGGATGCAGGGGCCCAAGCACCTGGGCCATTTTTTCTTTCCCAGGTACGTTACAGGGAACCGGACCAGAAGAGGAGCAGTGCCCATATGGGATGCCATCATCACAGGCAGTGGCTTAACCTGCCACACCACAAAGCCTGCTCCAGCATTTTAATTTTTGTTAATATGTTTAATATTTGTCTTTACAAAAGATAGGTGGATTTTCAACTGCTCTGATAACACCTATTATATAATCTATGGAAAACAGAGTGAAACGTCAAATTAGAGTACAAAATGTAAAGTACTTATTAAAACCATGTTATGAAAACCATATTTCTTTTTTAAAGATTAACTTATTTATTTGAAGGGCAGAGTTACAGAGAGGCAGAGGCAGAGAGAGAGGTCTTCCATCCACTGGTTCACTCCCCAAATAGCCACAATAGCCAGAGCTGCGCCCATCCAAAGCCAGCAGCCAGGAACTTCTTCTGGGTCTGCCATGCCATGCAGCGCCCATATGGGATGCTGGCACTGCAGGTGGTGGCTTTACCTGTTACACCACAGCGCTGCCCCGAAAACAAACTTGACCTTAAAGATTCTTTGAAAAGTTCTCGGAGACTACTTTTGACCATGTTGTCCTTTCTTCTTTTTATCTATGCTCTCTTCCCTAGTTAATGTCTGCCAATGCTGTTACTTTAAATGCTGTCTATATGATGATGAATTCAGACCCATCTAAGTTTTATTTGGAACTCTGAAAATCATTCCTTTTTTAAAACTTTTAAATTCAGAATAGTTTTCAATTTACAAAAAAAAAAGCTGTGCAAAGAGTCCCAATACCCCACACCTAGCTTCCCCTACTATTAACATCTCATATTATTATGATATGTTTGTCACAATTAATGAACCACACCCAGGTCCCCCTATTTTTAAATACAGACTCCCTCTATTCCTCCCACCCCTCCCAGCCTCTAGTAATCAACATTCTGTATTCAGGGTGAGATTTTTCTTAGCTTGCACATATGAAGGAGAACATGCAGTATTTGTCTTTTTGTGTCTAGTTTATTTCACTTAACACGATGTCCTCCAGCTCCATCCATTTTGCTGCAACTGACTGAGTTTCATTATTTTTATGACTAAATAATGTTCCACCGTGTATATATACCACATTGTCTTTATTCATCTGATGATGGAGACACTGATTGATTGCATACCTTGGCTGTTGAGAGTAGTGCTTCAGTAAACACAGAGGAGCAGGTATCTGATCCAATGAATTCATGTCTTTTGAGTATAAACCCAGTAGTGGGATTGCTTAATTATAATTGTAGTTCTATTTCTAGTATTTTTAAAAAGAAATCTCCATACTGTTTCAAACTATATATAAACAAAATAGAAATTCTGGTTTCTTTGAATTTTCTCTTACTATCCTCCTCATACCATTAAGTGACATCTAAACCACCAGCTCTAACCCAAAATCTAGGACACACTTTATTCTTCTCTGGTCCTTGCCTCACATATAATCCATTTTCAAGGAATGGTAGCTTTAATTTCAAAATGTATTCCAAATCCATTCTCTTCTCTCCATCAATACTCCTATCACCTTGCTCTGAATTACTGTTTTCTGCTTAGTATTATTATAACAGCTTCCTAATTGATATTAGCAATTCAACTCATGTCCTTATGACAATCTATTCCCTACATAGCAACAAGAATTGTATGTATTAAATGTTAGTCAAATACATGACTCCCTTGATAAAACTCTCTAATGGCTGCCAGTAACAATTTAAAAAACATACAAACTCCTTGGTTGAATAAAGTTTATATCTGGAACATGTCTACTTGTGCCCAGTCTTTTTTTTTTATTTTATTTTTTTGACAAGCAGAGTTAGACAGTGAGAGAGAGAGAGAGAGAGAGAGAGAGAGAGAGAGAGAAAGAGAAAGGTCTTCCTTCCGTTGGTTCACACCCCAAATGAGCGCTATGACTGGCGCTGCAGCCGGCACACTGCAGCTGGCACATTGCGCCGATCCAAAGCCAGGCGCTTCCTCCTAATCTCCCATGTGGGTGCAGGGCCCAAGGACTTGGGCCATCCTCCACTGCCTTCCCCAGGCCACAGTAGAGAGCTGGACTGGAAGAGGAGCAACTGGGACTAGAACCCTGGGTGCCAGTGCCGCAGGCAGAGGATTAGCTAAGTGAACCACGGCACTGGCTTTTTTTTTTCTTTTTTACTATTTTCCTTTTTATTTCTGTTAGGAAAATGGTGCAGTTTTATCTATGGTGCAATCTACACCCTGATTTACATCCTAGGCTCTAGCTCCCTTTGCTGAAAGCCAGGTGGCCACAAGGCCAAACCTCTGTGGTCAAGCTCCACCCCCATCCTAATGGGATTCGCTGCTCCTGCTTCCTTGCCCGCCCTCAGGCAAAGTTTTAAAAGGGCCTGTTCCTGAACACGAGGCTCTCTTGGCTCTTCTCTCCTGCTCTCTTGGCTCTTGTCTCCTGCTCTCCTCTCCTCCTCTCATCTCTCTTCTCTGTGCTCTATCTTCTCTCCTCACTAGCTCCTCTCCTCTCTCTTTCTCTCTCTCTCTCTCTTATACTCTCTTTCTCTTTCTTATCCTTCTTCGTCCCTCCCCTCTAGTCTGCTGGGTTTTCCCCAATAAACCCTTTCCCTTACTCTGGTGTTTGGTGTGTTTTGTGACGGCCTAACAGAAATATATAACAAATCCTATCACAGGACCTTTGTTCTCACTAGATTTTCCTTCCTAAAATACTAAATTCCAGAATCACTTCCCTAGTCAATCCTTCTCATTCAGATCTCCATTCAATTAAAATCCATTCAGATATTTTCCCTAACAACACAATCTATAGAAACCTCGCATCTCAACACTGTTTCTGTTACTAATGATTACTGAATGCTTATAGCAGTTTTCACTTTTACACTACTTTGATATATATATATATATGTATATATATATATATATACACACATACATACATACGTATATATATTCTACTAGGTTGTGAGGTCACTGTGGTTGGAGAGCTCATCAAATTTACTTTACTCACAATTCTCAGCATACTACCTTGCAAATAAAAGGGATACTAAAATTGCTTCTTAAGTTTTTTTCTTTAAAATTGTCTATCTGTATTCTCCTTTTCATTTCTGACTTAGACTAACATTTTTAAACTTTAAATTCTGTAGTATCCTCATGATCATGTTTGTCTCTAGTCTTTCCTCCTACAGGATTACAATTCTGTGCATTAATCTGCTAACAGATTACACTTTCTTCTGTATTGCTAAGATAACTCAACTTCTGTGCTACAAAAATGTCCAGTAATTCCCCATTACCCATTATGCCTTTTGGAAACTCATCAACTTCAAATACACCTCCAGTCATGATATACAATGCTTCAGGGCCCATTGATAATTTCCCTTTTATCATTCTGTGAGAGGCCAGAGCCATGCCATGACAGACTCAGAAGAAGCTCCTGGCTCCTGGCTTTGTATTGGCACAGCTGTGGTCATTGAGGCCATTTGTGGAAGACCTTTCTGTGTTTCCCTCTCTCTGTCTGTAACTCTACCTCTCAAATAAATCAATAAATCAATACATCTTTTTTTAAAGTGCAAATCTACTTACTGCATCATGGGAGTTGGATTTTTAGTATATGAAGGCATTTCCAGAATTCATGGAAAATGAAATTAAAAGATAAGTTTATTTTGGTGTAAAACATTTTTAAGCCCATGCATAGTTTTTTCATAACACATATTTTCATGAACTTTTTGAAGATCTCTTGTGTACATGGATTCAAAAATTTTTGTAGCAAAATAAACTTGTCTTTTAAGTCAGTTTTTCCTGCAAACTTTTTAAAGTACCTTCATTTCTAGGCATCATTCAGGAGAAAAGAACCTGTTACTGGTCTGAGAATTCTTATTACTTCATGGTTAAGGAATTCATCTGCCCCATAGCATCTTCTATTTGTCCTGACAGTATGTCTGAAATTTCAGCAGGAACGACTATTTCTCCATTTTACAAAATTCTGCATTTTCCCTGTGTTTCACGGTAATATGGACATGCTATATACAGAAACATAATTTTTTTAATTGTATGCCAAACTCTAAATGATTTTGCACTTTTTTCTGGGCAAGAAAAAAGTCTCATAAGATTCCAAGTTATCCTCAAATAAGTCAAAGGTTGGCAACCAATTGTGTTAGGTTTTCATTAGGAATTATCTATATTTCTTTTAACACTTTTAGTATGGTGTTATCAAAGATCATCTGCTCAAGGGTTTTTATCTTCATGCAACAAGGATTTAGATATGAGACAGAGAGTAGCAGTAAGCAGGCTAGCCATGTTTAATGGAGAGAAATAATGAAGAGAGTACACATGATAGACAAGGTGGATAACTCAGTAAAGAGCTGAGCCCAGTCTGTGTTCAGACTGGAGTTTTTATGGATTTGGGTAGGGGGTCCTCCATTTCTCCTCCCCCTACACGCTTCCTGGGATATTGCTGAGTGCTTTCCTCATAATAGCCACCTTGGAGAGGGGCTGATGAGATTCCCTTAAGCTGTCCTCCAGGGGAGGGACTGGGAACCACCCAAGTTACTGAACAAAGACAAGACTTCTGATGTGTAAATTCTAGTTTGCTCCCTAGGCTTGCTTCCTCCTTCCATCACACAAAAATTCCCATTTCCTAAGTCCCCTCACACACACACACACACACACTTAGGCTAACATCTACCTAGCTACCTTAACAAAATTATAAAGTAACCACGTATTTTGTCAATTTAAATATACAATTCAATGATTTCAAGTATATTTATAGGTAGGTACATCCATTGCCACAGTCAATCTTGGAACATATCCATCATCTCAAAAAGAAACTTTTTTAAAAAATGATTTATTGGCCGGCGCCGTGGCTCAATAGGCTAATCCTCCGCCTAGCAGCACCGGCACATCGGGTTCTAGTCCCAGTCGGGGCACCAGATTCTGTCCCAGTTGCCCCTCTTCCAGGCCAGCTCTCTGCTGTGGCCCTGGAGTGCAGTGGAGGATAGCCCAAGTGCTTGGGCCCTGCACCCCATGGGAGACCAGGAGAAGCACCTGGCTCTTGCCTTCAGATCAGCGCAGTACGCGCCGGCCGAAGCGCGCTGGCCGCAGCGGCCATTGGAGAGTGAACCAATGGTAAAAGGAAGACCTTTCTCTCTTTCTCTCTCTCTCTCACTGTCCACTCTGCGTGTCAAAAAAAAAAAAAAAGATTTATTTATCTATTTGAAAGAGTGACAGAGAAAGACAAAGAGAATTTCCATCCACTAGTTCACTTCCCAAATGGTTGCAACAGTCTAGACTGGGTCAGGCTGAAACCAGGAACCAGGAACTCCACCTGAGTCTACTGTGGCTGGGGGTGGGAGCCAGGGACTGAAGTACTTAAGTCATCATGTTAGGTAGGAAGTCAGATATGAGCTTATGTGTGTGTGTGAAATAAAGGCCTAAAGACAAGACATCTATGTCCAGCATATGCTGCATCTGAAAGTCATCCCAATAATGTTTGTTTCAGGGGCAGCCCAGTGTTCGCATCCTGCCCTGCCCCTTCTACCTGATAAGCTGCCAGGTGGGGGTCCCCGCCCCTTCTGCCTGGCAATCTTCCACAATCTCCCAGAAGCAGCCCAGTATCTGCATTTCAAATACCCTGCTCCAGACCTGTTGGGATCCTGGGTTATGATGATGGTGCCAGCTAGGCTTCCTCCTGTCTGATACCTTCAGGGGAAAACTCAGATAGGAGCTTCTTAATATTTACATCCATAAAATCCTTTGTTTCAGAAGGAGATGTGTGAAGACAAAGACCCATCTCCTTAAAACCCCCCAGCCTCAACCAGACTGCGTGCTCAGCCCACTGCCTCTCTGCTGAGTCCCCCGCCTGCCTGCCCAAGTGTAATCTCTCTACTCAACCATGTAACCTTGCTCTTTCCCCCTGTCCAAGTGAGGAAGCATTCTCTCTGAGGTCCTGTCTGGAGAGATCCTGTCTGTCCTGTCTGGACATCTTACAGATGTCCCTACCCTAATAAACTTTTTTACTTTACTTTCCACTACTCTGTCTCATGCCTGAATTCTTTCTTGTGCAAAAACAAGAACCCTGCCATTCACTGGTAACAATCATCCACTGCTTCCTAGGTGCAAGGTAATTGTATGATGTTAATGTGAGGAGTCAAATAGGTAATAGGCAGTCTGGGTATTCCCTGGTAGAAATTTGGAACAGAGAGGTGCCTGCTCCCCACAAAAGGTTATCTTTAGCAGATCAAAGTGCCCTGCTTCCTTAGGAATCTCCAAATTACAAATTGACCATGAGAATAGCAAGGGTAATAAAACACGCCTGGATGAGATTTTTAATCATAAGGGAGCCACCCCTGTATTGGAAGTGATCAATGATCCTGGCTGCCTGTGCTCTGGTCATTGATAGTGCAGGGAGAGCAGCTGCTGAAAGCACTTCCCCGTGTTTGGAGGGTCCGCTGCCGTCCCTGCCGAACCCAGGAGCTTTCCCACACCTCTGCCCTCTCAGCACCTTCTGGATACCTCCCGGCAGCTGGAGGCTGGCCTCACCTCGAAGGTGGTGTCCAGCTTACTTCTGGCAGAGGGCAGTATTCAGCACTTAAAGCAGGAGTGAAAACAGAAGCTGGACAGAACACAGAGGTGCAGCTCTAAGGAAGGTTGAGTGACTGCTGCTTCAGGTGTGCTTGTGGTGGCCTCAACGAAACCATGGATTGTGAGCTCCAGGTGGGTCTGCTGTACGGAGCCTCCGGGCATGCGTCTGCCTCACTGCAGCAAGAACTGGACCAGAGGCCCTGAGATCACTTGGTGGTGTTTGTGGACAACAAAGGGACAGAATGGATAGAGGTCATCGTGTGAAGTATCACCAGAGTTGCTTCCTGCTGCTGGCTCGGAGCACTGTGGAACAGCTCTGCACAAGAATCCTGTCTAGTCCTGGGAGACTTGGCTGGCTCTGGCTTTAACCTTAATAGCCAAGTTTTTCTGGTGGAATCCCATCAATAAACCTTATAGACTAAAAAATAAATACATACATTTAAAAAGCCAGACAAGATGGAGAATTGTAACTCTGGTCTTTTGTTGAGTTTATCCCCAGCTTGTTGACTGACAGTTTGGTCCCCAAGATTGTATTTATAAATCCAAATGCTACTGGAACTTTTGGGTTCTTTCCTCTCTTGGAAGCCTTCCTCCCTGCTGCTCTTGCTGGAGGTCTTTGACTCTAGTAAATACTTTTAAATTTCTCTGCTGTCTGCTTAGAAATTATAAGTCCCTTACAATTGTCAATATAATCTTGAATAAAAAAAACTTATGGGACTTATACATATACTTGCATTTTAAAAGTACTTACATATTTATGCACCTACTATAAACCATAAGAATTCAGAATATGTTATTGGCAAATAGGTAATAACTCAATCACTGAAATAAAATAGAGGGTCCAGAATCAGGCACATACTCATAAGTTCACTTTATTTACAACAAAGCCATCATTATAATTCAGTGGAGAGGGAATGTTCTTTTCAATAAATTAGGTTGATCCAATCATTTACTCATTAAAAACTTGAAATTGGACATACCTCATGCAATACACACAAAATGAGGTATAACATAGTTACAAATCTGAACCATTAAGCAATAAAACTTCTAGGATAACATATAATATAAAACTTCTAGGATAACATATAATATAAAATTGAGAAATTCTCATCAAAGATTACTTTACAGAGGCAAGGCACAGCCCAAGGAAGATGTTCTCAATATCTGTTCCAGATATCCAGAATATTTTAATATCTTGCAAAATCAATAAAAAAGAAAATCCATGTAAAATTAGGCAAAAATATTTTAACAAATACTTCACAGAGAAAGATATTCATATGTTCAATAAACCTCTGAAACAATGTCCAACATTGATTGAGATCATAATAATCCAAATAAACCCATAATTAAATAAGACTATACTCCAACAAATGACTAAAATTAAAAAGACCCATTTTAGTAATTGTTGTCCAGGATGCAGTGCAGCTGAAACTCTGATACACTGTGGTTGGAGAGCATATTAAGGAAGTAGTACCCTAAGTTTTAGCAATTATACTCATAGGTATATCCCAAATTAAATGGCGTCATTTATCCCACCCCCCAAAAAAAAACTGTACAAAAATTTTCATGGCAGATTTACTTGGGCAAAAATTGGAAATGTCTCAGATTTTCATCAGTAATAGAATGAATAAATAAATTATAGCATAGCATTTTAACAGAATATTGCATGGGAATATAAAAGACTGCACTAGAGCCCAATTCAACTTTATGAATATGATATGCATAATGTTGAATGAAAGAAATATAATATAAAATTACTTATTGCACAACTCTAAATAAACTTTAAGAATAGATAAAAGCAGTCTATGACATTAGAAGCCAAAATTGTGTTTATCTCTTGAATTATAGGTGGTATAGGAGGAATTCTATAGTGCTGGTAATAGTCTATATCTAGATCTGGCTAGTAGTGACATGAATATATGAATATGAAAATATTACTTAAACTGTACACTTGAGATTTGTGCCACCATATGTAAGTGATGTGAGAAATTTCAGTGAAAGAAAAAATATTTGAATGATGTCACCAAGATGGCATAGTAGGAAATACCAACCTTCAACCCCCTTCACCCCAAAAAACCATAAATAGTAAACCACAAAGCAATATAACACTCAGATGTCTCAAGAGCCCATTTAGAAATCTGCAGCAACATAGTAGAACAAAACACAAATGGATAACATTCACACAGAAAGGATCACTAGCAAGATGGGTGTTTGGCTCAGGGGTGAAGGTGCTGCTTGGAATGCTTACATCTCTTATCAGAGTTGCCTGGGTTTCTTTTGCAAATCCGCTTTCCATTCCAGCCTTTCTGTTACTGTGTGCCTTGGGAGGCAGTAGATTATGGCTCAAGTAGTTGGGTCTTTGCCATCCACATAGTTGAGCCAGATTGTGTTTTAGTCCCTCGTTTTCAGCTTGGCCCAGATCTGGCTGCTTTGGGCATTCTGGAAGTGAACCAGTTGGTGGGAGTTCTCTAACTCTCTTCCTGTCTCTCTACCTTTAAAATAAGTAAAATTAAAGTATTTTTAATATCAAGACAAAATAAAGTGTCACTAGTCACATTGGCATGCCTGCGATGCCTGGAGATGATGAGTAACAAAAGAGAAAGGTGGAAGTTATCAGTATTAGCCATTCAGTGGGAACCACTGTGGTCTTGAGGTCTACTCCAAATAGTATACCAATATATTTTGCCACAGAGATAACCAACAGCCATTCATACCAGGGAACCTCAGAGAGGAAAACATGACTATACACCCTCCCTACTTCAAAAAGTAGTCACTGTTGTTCTGCCCTGCATTGGAACCATCACCTCTCCCAAACCCATATGGACCCTTGACCTCCAAGGTATGACCCTTCTGTGAGGGTTCACATGCCTGAACCTAGCTCTGTGGCTGTGTGTACCTACGCATGCCTCAGAAGCCAGAGCTACCACTAGGAGGAGCTTGCTCATACTATGGACTCCAGATCCAAGGGCTATCTGCACATGACCTCACTCTGGCCACCATCACAGCTGCCATAGTACATATGTCCTGGGGGCCAGTGTTGTGGCACAGCAGGTTAAGTTGTCACTTGCCGCTCCAGATTCTCTCATAGGAGTGCCTGTTTGAGTGCCGGCTACTCTGCTTCCAATCCAGATTCCTGACAATGTGTTTGAGAAGGCAGCAGATGACTGTGCAAGTACTTGCATCCCTGCTGCCTAAGTGGGAAACCA
This sequence comes from Sylvilagus floridanus, assembly GCA_949820135.1. Taxonomy (NCBI): domain Eukaryota; kingdom Metazoa; phylum Chordata; class Mammalia; order Lagomorpha; family Leporidae; genus Sylvilagus; species Sylvilagus floridanus. The sequence continues at coordinate 61,074,879 of OX463223.1, read as the reverse complement.
AGATGGTGTTCCTAGCTCCTGACTTTGGCTTGGACCAGATGTGGCTGCTGCAGCCATTTAAAGATTTAACCAGCATATGGAAAAGTTTCTTTATTTCTCTCTTTCTGTTGGTTTACCTTTCAAATAAAGAAAGAAAGATTTTTTTAAAGTATGCCCCAGCCCAAACCCTAGAGATGCTGCAATATGCCTACAAGGTTGTGTTCCTATCCTGTGAGCCTCAGCTTCTACACAAATACTCATATGAACACTGATGTGGGAGTGCTTATACTGTGGACCCTGATGCCATTTTTATCCAAGAGTAATTCTGCATGTGTTTCAGGTCTCCAACTCATCAGATATGGGATGCATCCATCAGATACCAGTGTCATTGCCAATGTGAGCGGATCTACAAGTCAGATCCAATGCAAACAGGTATCCCCTCAAGCACAACTTTTCAAGTGGGAGAAAATGATATCAGAAGGGCTCTAGTGGCCTTTGCACTAAACGTCTCTGCAGCCCCCATTTTTTCTGTGTACATTCACAACACTGGTCAATGAGGATCCTTGAAATCTTTGCCATTACTGACCACATCTGGCAGAGCTTCATAGAGACTGTGCTGCTCTACCCTCACCAGAGCAACAACCACTGCAATCTACTGAACCCCATAGCAAAAAGCCTTTCCTCAATAAACTGATTCCATAAAGTCTAGCAAAGATGACTGTCCCTCCAAATGTGTAAACATCAATGTAAAGTAATGAAAAAAACCAGGAAATATACCAGTACCAAAGGAGATAATACTTTCCCTACAGTTGATTTCCATAAAATGAATATCTACAAACTGCCTGACAAAACAATTCAAAAAAATTATTTTAAGGAAGTTCAGTGACTTCAAGAAAATACAGACTGTTTAACTAATAATTACTTTAAAATAAATGTGTTGTATTCTCCAGTGAAAAGAAATAGAATGGCTCAATGGATAAAAGCCAAAATGCATCTATACATTGCCTACAAGAGACACATTTAACATTTATAAATACACCATTTTGAAAGTGAAGTCATGGAAAAAGATATACCATGCAAATAGAAATAAGAGTTGGGATAGCTAAACTTAGATGAAATAGACTTTATGTCAAAACTTATAAAAAGATACAGAGAAGGTAATTACATAATGATAAAGACTCAATTAACCAAGAAGCTACAGCAACTACAGCATACACACAATATAGGGACATCTAAATATATTAAAGTTTCATAGGTCTTGAGACCAAAACAGACAATTGTATACTAATAGTTGGGGACTTCAATATTCCATTTTCAACAATAGACAGACCAACTAGACAGGAAACTAATAAGGGCACATTGAATTTGAGCCATAAGTTGGAGTGAATAGATTTAGCATACATATACAGAATTTTTTTATCCAACACAGCATAGTACATATTCTTTTCCAGCTAGCATGGAACACTGTCCAATACAGATTATATGTTCTACCATAAAACATGTCTTAACAAATTTAATAATGAAATAATATTAAGTGACTATTCTTTTCATAATAGTATTAAAAATTAGAAATCATTGGGGCCAGTGTTGTGGCATAGCAGGTAAAGCTGCTGCCTGCAGTGTTGGCATCTCATGTGGGTGCTCGTTCTAGTCCTAGCTGCTCCGCTTCCAATCCAGCTCTCTGCTATGACCTGGGGAAGCAGTAAAAGATGGCCCAAGTCCTTGAGCTGCTGAACCCATGTGGGAGACCCAGAAGAAGCTCCTGACTCCTGACTTTGGATCAGCTTTGGCCGCTGTGGACAATTGGGGAGTTAACCAGGAGATGGAATACCCCTCTCTCTCTCTCTCTCTCTCTGTCTCTCACACACACACTGCCTCTCCTCTCCATGTGTAAATCTGACTTTCAAATAAAATCGGTAAATCTTAAAAAAAAAATCATTAACTTGAGGAATTTGGGAAAATTCACAAGTGTGTGGAAATTAAACACCATACTGCTGAAAAATCAATGAGACACATAAAAAAATTTTAAATATGTTGAGAAACAAAAACTGAAAAATGACCTACCAACACTTACAGGATGCAACAAAGATAGTTCTACAGTAATAAATCACCACATCAAAAAAGAGCAAATATTTCAAACAAACAATGTTACATTTTAATAAACAACAACAAAAGAAAACCTTAGAAGGAACTTAGTAGAATGAAGGAAGTAAACTTGTCAGAAAAACTTTAGATTCATACTACATACATACATACATACAAACTTTAGATTCCACCTGTCTATCTATCTATAAATCAATCAACGTAAAGATGCAGATGTAGAGATTATTAAAATACTGCACTGTATCTCATAAATTGTGCAGATATTTCATGATACACCAACATTTTAAAATAATTAGTAAGTAAATATACAGAAAAGAAAAATTAGAGCAAAAGTAAGTGGAATGAAGATTAGAAAAACAGCAGAAAAGACAAAATAAACAGAATAGCTTTTTGAAAAGATAACCAAAGTTACTATATCTTAGCTATGCTAAGAAAAAAAAAGAGACAACTCAAATAAAATCAGAAATCAAACAGGAGATGTTAAAATGATATCACAGAAATGCAAAGGTTCATATAAAAACAACTTTGAACAATCAAAGGCCAAAAATGTGTAAACACATACAACCCTACTAAGGCGGAATCATGAGGAAATAGAAAATCTGAAGAGACCAGTAACAAGTATGGAGATTGAATCAGAACAGAAAGTTTTCCATTAAACAAAAGCCCCCCAAACTTGACAATTTCATGGCTAAATGCTACTAAACAAATAAAAAAGAACTAGTGCAAGTCCTTCTCAAACTTTTACACATATTGAAAAGGACAGAATATGTTGAAACACATTGTAAGAAGTCAGAATTACCTTGATATCAAACACAGAGAAGGATACTACACTAAAAGAAAATTAGAAGCCAATAATTCTAATCATAACTAAAGGTAGATATAGAAATCTTTATAAAATATTGCCAAGCAAAAGCCAGCATCACAGTAAAAGGATAATTCACCATGATCAAGTGAGATTTATTCCTGAGGTACAAGAATGTTTCAAAATGGGCAAAAGTTTGGTGCATCATTTAAGATTCTGCTTGGGACACACATATCCTGAATTGGAGTGTTTGGTTTGAGTCCCAGCTACTCTGGTTCAGCTGCTACTTTCTGCTGCACAACCTGGGATGCAGCTGATGATGGCTCAAGTACTTGGGTCCCTGCCACCCACATGGGAGACTCAGATTGAGTTCCAGTCTCCTGTCTTTGGCCTAGTTCACTCCTGGTTGTTGTAGGCATTTGGGCAGTGAACTAGTGGATGAAAAATTTCTCTCTTTCCATCTGTCTCTGCCTCTCAAATAAAGTGAAAATAAATTAGCAGAAATTTTAAGAATGTTTCAACCTAAGCACAATGAAGGATCAAGCCATATGATTGGGCTAGCACAGTGGCTCAGTGGGTTAAAGCTGCCTGCTGGACCTGTATCCCATATGGACATCAGTTCCAGTCTTAGCTGTTCCACTTCCTATTCAGCTCCCTGCTAATGTACCTGGGAAAGAAGCAGAAGATGGTCCAAATGCTTGGACCCCGGAAACCATGTGAGAGACCTGCAAGAAGCTCCTAGCTCCTGGCTTCAGCCTGGTCTAGTCCTCACTATTGTGGCCATTTGGGAAGTGAACCAGCAGATAGAAAGATCTCTCTCTGTCTCTCTCCCTCTCTCTCTCTTCCTCTCTCTCTATAATTCTGTCTTTCAAATAAATAAAAAATAAATTAAAAATGCTTTTATTAGTAAGTGTAGAAAAAGCATTTGACAAAATTCATCATGACAAGTCTCAACAATTTAAATATGGAAGGATTGAACCTCAACACAATAAAGGGTACAGATGTTAAACCCAATGTTAATCATCATACTCAAAGTTGAAAGTGTTTTCCTACAATCAGAAAAAAACAAGGGTGCTCACTCCTAGCCAAAGGAATTAGGAAAGGGAGAAAGAAAAGATATTTTTTTTAAATTTATTTGACAGGTAGAGTTACAGACAGAGACAGAGACAGAAAGAAAGGTCTTCCTTCTGTTGGTTCACTCCCCAAATGACCGTATGGCTGGTGCTGCGCCAATCTGAAGCCAGGAGTCAGGTGTTTCTTCCTGGTCTCCCATGTGGGTGCAGGAGCCCAAGCACTTGGGCCATCCTCCAGTGCCCTTTCGGGAAACAACAGAGAGCTGGACTGGAAGAGGAGCAACCGGGACTAGAATTGGTGCCCATATGGGATGCTGGCACTGCAGGTGGAGGATTAACCAAGTGAGCCACGGCACTGGCCCCAGAAAGAAAAGGTGTTTAAATCAGAAAGCAAGCACCTAAATTATCTCTGTTTGCAAACAAAATGATCTTATATACAGAAAACCCTGAAGACTACATGAAACATACATTAGAGTTAATAAATTATTTCATTAGCGCTTCAGGTTAAAAATCAATATAAAAATAAGTAACATTTCATTTTTACTTTATATTTAATTACTTAACTGACGAATGAAAATTATATATTGATCATGTACAACATGTTGTTTTGAAATATGTATGTATTGTGGAATGCCTAAATCAAACTAATTAACATGTGTATTACCTCATATTTATCACATTTCATGGTGAGAATAGTTAAAATCTACTATCATAGCAATTGTATAATATGCTGTTAACTATACTGACAATGTTGCACAATAGCTTTCTTGAATTTATTCCTTCTAGCTTACTGAAATTTTATAGTCTTCAAACAACAGTGCCCCAAATTTTTCCTACAGCACACTCATAACCGTAATTCTACTCTCTACTTATATGAGTCCTACTTTACTAGAATCCACATATATGTGAGATCACACGGCATTTATCTTTATGTACCTGGTTTGTTTCGTGTAATATAATATCTTCTAAGTGCATCCATGTTGAACGTCCCTTTTAAGACTGAGTGTTATTTAGGGGCCAGAGTTGTGGCACAGCATGTTAGCCTATTGCTTTCCATGCTAGCAACCCATACGAGCACCAAGTTGAGTCCTGGCTACTCTGTTTCCAATCCAGCTCCTGCTAATGTGCCTAGGAAAGCGATGGAAGATGACCTGAGAAATTAGGACCCTGTCACTCATGTGGGAGACCTGGATGGAGTTCTGGGCTGATGGCTTCAGCTCAGCATATTGCAGCCATTTGAGGAATGAACCAGCTAATGAAAGATCTCTTTCGCTCTCTCTGTCTCTCCTCTTTCTGTAACTTTGCCTTTCAAATAAATAATTTTTTATAAAGATTGAGTATTATTCCAATGTGTGAGTGTATGTCTATACCTATATTGTTTATAATATGAGAAAATGTATAAAGTGATAAAACTGTTCAATATATAGAGAGCATTCTCCAGTTGATATATGAGGGTACTTCAAAAAATTCAAAGAAAAATAGAATTAAAAGATGTTCATTTTCTTGAAAAAATTTCTAAATTCATGCATTTCCATGAACTTTTAAAATCTCATATGCTAAAATTATCTCACATGCTAACAAATATCTACTTGATATCTTGTATACATATATGTTTATATTTGGTTAATCATCCACCTGTGGCGCCGGCATCCCATATGAGCTCCGATTCTAGTCCCAGTTGCTCCTTTTCCAGTCCAGATTCCTCCATTTTGTTGCATGTGACTGGATTTCATTTTTTTTACTGCTGTATAGTATCCTATTGAGAACATATCCCATAAGTTCTTTATCCAGTCTTCAGTTGATGGGCATTTATATTGATTCCAAGTCTTAGCTATTGTGAATTGAGCTGCAATAAACATTGAGGTGCAGATAGTTCTTTTATTTGCCAATTTAATTTCCCTTACGTAAATTCTGAGGAGTGGGATGGCTGGGTTGTATGGTAGGGTTATATTCAGGTTTCTGAGGACTCTCCAAACTGTCTTCCATAGTGGCTTTACTAGTTTGCATTCCCACCAACAGTGGGTTAGTGTTCCATTTTCCAAACACATCCTCACAGCATCTGTTGTTGGTGGATTTCTGTATGTGAGCCATTCTAAGCGGGATGAGGTGAAACCTCATTGTGGTTTTGATTTGCATTTCCTTGATTGCTAGTGATTTTGAAAATTTTTTCACGTGCCTGTTGGCCATTTGGATTTCCTCTTTTGAAAAATGTCTATTGAGGTCCTTGGCTCATCTCTTAAGTGGGTTGTTTGTTTTGATGTTGTGGAGTTTCTTGATCTCTTTATAGATTCTGGGTATTAATCCTTTATCAGTTGCATAATTTGCAAACATTTTCTCTTATTCTGTTGGTTGCCTCTTCACTTTCCTGACTGTTTCTTTTGCAGTACAGAAACTCCTCAATTTGATGTAATCCCAGTTGTTAATTTTGGCTTTGGCTGCCTGTGCCTCTGGCATCTTTTACAAGAAGTATTTGCCTGTACCAATATCTTGCAGGGCTTCTCTGCTGTACTCTAGTAATTTGATGTTGAGTGGACTTTTGTGTAAGGTGTAAGGTAGAGGTCTTGCTTCATGCTTCTGCATGTGGAAATCCAGTTTTCCCAGCACCATTTGTTGAATAGACTGTCCTTGCTCCAGGAATTGGTTTTAGCTCCTTGATCAAATATAAGTTGATTTTAGATGTTTGGGTTGATTTCTGGTGTTTCTATTCTGTTCCATTTGACTATCCATCTGTTTCTTTACCGTGCCAGGCTGTTTTGATTATAATTGTCCTGTAGTACATCTTCAAATCTGGTATTGTGATGCCACTGGTTCTGTTTTTGTTGTATAAGATTGCTTTAACTATTCGAGGTCTCCTGTACCTCCATACGAATTTCAGCATCATTTTTTTCCATATCTGAGAAGAATGTCTGGTATTTTGATTGGTATCACATTGAATCTGTAAATTGCTTTTGGAAGAATGGACATTTTGATGATATTGATTCTTCTAATCCATGAACATGGAAGAATTTTCCATTTTTTGGTATCCTCTTCTATTTCTTTAAGGTTTTGTAATTCTCATCATAGAGATCTTTAACGTCCTTGGTTAAGTTTATTCCAAGGTATTTGATTGTTTTTGTAGCTATTGTGAATGGGATTGATCTTAGCAGTTTTTTCTCAGCTGTGGCATTGTCTGTGTATACAAAGGCTGTTGATTTTTGTGTATTGATTTTATATCCTGCTACTTTACCAAACTCTTCTATGAATTCCAATAGTCTTAGTGGATTTCTTTTAACCCCCTCAATAACAAATCATAACATCTGCAAATAGGGATAATTTTAATTCTGCCTTCCCAATTTGTATCCTGTTGATTTCTTTTTCTTGCCTAATGGTTCTGGCTAAAACTTCCAGTATTAGATTGAATAGTAGTGGTGAGAGTGGGCATCCCTGTCTGACACTGGATCTCAGTGTGAATGCTTCCAACTTTTCCTCATTTAATATGATGTTTTCCATGGGTTTTTAATAAATTGCCTTGACCGTGTTGAGGAATGTTCCTTTTATACCCAATTTGCATAGAGTTTTCATCATAAATATGTACTTTATCAATTGACTTCTCTACATCTATTGAGATAATCGTATGGTTTTTTCTTCTGCAGTTTGTTAATGAACCATCCCTGCATACCAGGGATAAATCACACTTGGTCTGGGTTTATGATCTTTCTGATGTGTTGTTGGATTCTATTGACTAGATTTTCATTGAGGATTTTTGTGTTCATGTCATCAGGGAAATTGGTCTGTAATTTTCTTCCAATGCTGCATCTTTTTCAGGTATAGGAATTAAGGTGATGCTGGCTTCATAAAAAGAGTTTGGGAGGATTCCCTCTCTTTAAGTTGTTTTAAATAGTTTGAGAAGAATTGGAGTTAGTTCTTCTTTAAATGTCTGGTAGAATTCAGCAGTGAATCCATCTGGTCCTGGGCTTTTCTTTGTTGGGAGGGCCTTTATTACAGTTTCAATTTCTGTCTCAGTTATGGGTCTATTTAGGTTTTCTATGTCTTCATGGTTCAATTTAGGTAGGTTGTATGTGTCCAGGAATCTATCCAATTCTGATAGATTTCCCTGTTTGCTGGTACACAACTCTTTGTAGTAATTTCTGATGACTCTTTTTTATTTCTGTGGTGTCTGCTGTTACATTCCCTTTTTCATCTCTAATTTTATTGATTTGGTTCTTCTCTCTCCTTTTTTTTGGCTAGTTGGGCCAATGGTTGTCAATTTTGTTTATTTTTTCAAAAATCAGCTCTTCATTTTCCTGATCTTTTCTAATGTTTTTTTAATTCAATTTTGTTGATATCTTCTCTAATTTTTTTATAATTTTTTAAAGATTTTATTTATTTCAGAGGTAGTTACAGACATTGAGAAGGAGATAGAGAGAAATGTCTTCTACTGCTTTCCCAGGCCATAACAGAGGGCTGGATCGGAAGAGGAGCAGCTGGGACTAGAACCGGTGTGGACATGGGATGCCAGTGCTTCAGGCCTGGGCTTTAACCCACTGCACCACAGTGCTGGCCCCTCCTTTGATCTTTTACTGAGAGATTTTCTTCCTTTACCTTCTTTCTTATTGATGACCATGTTTCTGTGTTTCTGTGTTTAACACATCTTTAAGCATCTTTTGCAGGGTTGGAATAATGGTGACTAATTCTATTTATTTTTGTTATGAAAGGTCTTTATTTCACATTCTTTCATGAATGAGAGTTTTGTAGGTTATAATATTCTGGTATGATAATTTTTTTCTCTGAGGACTTGCACTGTATCTTGGCATTCTCTCCTAGCCTGTAGGGTTTCTGATGAGAAGTCTGCTGTGAGTCTATTTGGAGATCCTCTGAAAACAATCTGGCATTTCTCTCTTGTACATTTTAGAATCTTCTCTTTATGTTTCACTTTGCTGAGTTTGATTACAATGTGTCATGGCATGGATCTTTTCTGGTCATGTCTATGGGAGATCTATGTGCTTCCTGTACTTGGATGTCTCTTTCTTTCTCCAAACCTGGGAAGTTTTATGCTACTATTTCACTAAAAAGGCCTTCTAATCCCTTCTCTTTCTCTATGCCTTCAGGAACTTCTAGAACCCTAATATTGTTTTTTTTAAATAGTATCCTTTACATTCCCAACAATGTTTTTTAGATTTCTAATTTCTTCTTCTTGTCTTTGGTTTGACTGTATGCTTTCCTGTGCTCAGTCTTTTAAGTCCAATATTCTCCCTTCTGCCTCACTGATTCTAGTTTTAAGGTTCTCGAATGTGTTTTTCATTTGTTCTTTTGATTTCTCTTTAATATCTCAATTTCATGTTCTATTGAATTCTTCATTTCTTTTTGATTCCTCCTTATGATTTCAATTTCATGGGAGAGATCTTCATTCATGTCCAGCATGGATTTCAGTAGTTCATTTGTTTGCTTTTGATTATTCTATGTAATCTTATGATCAATTTTTTGATTTGCATTTCTTGCATTTCTTATATCTTATTGTCTTCAAAACCTAGTATTGAAGTGTCATGTCCTTTTGGGAGTGTCGTGTTGTCTTCCTCTCTCTTGCTTTTTGGATTGTTGTGTTTGTTTTTTGGCATTTTTGGATATATGCCTTGGTTTCTTCTTCATTTTTTCCCCTGTGATGGCTTTTATCATTGTGCTATGACTCTGTACATAAGCAGACTGTCTGCTTTCAGTGAATTTCTAGAGGTTTATAGTGGGTGTGGCCAGAGAGCTCTGTTCAGTTCTCTAGGGTTAAGGGTATGCCTGAGGTGTTATACCCAGGTTTGGTGTGGTAAATCTTCTCTCTCTTTTTAAATCAGAAGGGAAGTATATTCTGCTCAGCTGAGCTCTTCTCCTTGATGGAGTCTAGTGCCTGAGTGCTAGACCCAGTGGGTATAATATTCGTCTGCTCTGTCCCAAGGACCACACAATGGATCTGTGTAGTTCTCAGTGTAACTTCAGATTCCTCAGCAATATCTCTCACCATGTAACCAGGAACCCCCAAGCTTGTGGTGTCTCCCACTGTGACTGCTTAAAGTCCTAGCCACACCATGAGTTCTCCCACACACCCTCAATAATTTTTTTCATAGTCTTGGTTCAGAAGCTTCACACAGTCACAGACTCCTATCCCACTGTTATTTCTCCCCACCAGAGTCAGGAGTCTCCACTCGGCTGATTACCAGGTGCAGCCCCGAGCTGCTGCAGCTATTACATATGTCCAAAATGGCTCCCACTCTGTCAGCTTGTACACCTCTGTAAGGTGATCAGAGAGAATGAAACGTGTCCATACCATCCTTTTTCTTTTTTTTTTTTCCCTCTCCTCTAGTTGGCTGGTATATTTTCCCCCATGGAGCTTCAAGCCTTGTTCTCTCTAAGCTCTTCCTGCTGCTTTTTCTCTAGTGGCTTGGGCTACTGTGGTCTCATCTCACCACACTTTCCAGCGCTGGTACATAAGCTCTTGGCTGTTAGAGTCCTGAGCCATGGGCATCCACGACCTCCATGTAGGTCCACTGTGTCCCTCTAATTTCAGTAGCATTTCTATTGAAGTTCTTTGCCCATTTCTTAACTAGATTGGTTATTTTTTGTTCTTGTTGAGTTTTTAAAGTTGATATATTTTGAATATTAATCTTTTGTCTTGTTGTTAGCTACCAAATATTATGGCATAGCTTTTTCTCAGGCTGCCTGTCATCAGGACTTAGTATTGGGACTAATACCCAGAAGATTATTTTGGAATTCTCACATTACTTCCCTTGCCACAAACATCTAAGACATACATCTAATGAAACATACTTCACAAATCTTTGAAGACATAATGAGCTTGACTGTTCTTCATAGTTATTTATGTGTCTGTTGAACTCCTGGGAACACAAAGGGTCAGGTTGAAATAGAGTAGTGGCTAACTCACATAAATGATATACAAGGGCTTCCTGCTTCATATGGTAAATAAAAATCAAACTTATTAGTAGCATTTGGATTTTTTAAATAGTTAAACTCTGCTTCAGGCTCCTTCCATTCAACTTTCAAGATAATGCCCACTCCTCAAAGAAGAGATCATAAAGCTGTCAAATTTTAGAATATAAGATTATTGATTCTCGGAAAATTATATATTAAAATATGGTTATTAGGGTTGGCATTGTGGCACACCACTTGGGATGCTGGCATCCCACATCAGAGTGCCAGTTCAAGTCCTGGCTCCTCTGTTTCTAGTTCATTTTCCTGCTAATCTACCTAGGAAGGTGGCTGATCATGGGCTAAATACTAGGAGCCTTACCACCTCTTGGGAGACCACATGGAGTTCCTGACTCCTGGCTTTGGCCTGGTCCGGCTCTAGCTGTAACAGACATTTGGAGAACAAGCAAACAGATGGAAAATCTCTCAAGTTCTTTCTTAATCTCTCTTTCTTTCTTTCTTTCTTTCTTTCTTTCTTTCTTTCTTTCTTTCTTTCTTTCTTTCTTCCTTCCTTCCTTCCTTCCTTCCTTTCTCTCTCTCTCTCTCTCTCTCTTCTACCTCCCCTGCCTACTTTCCTCTTTCCTTGCCTCCCTCCCTTTTTCTGTCACTCTTCATTTCAAATTAATAAATACATCTTTTAAAAAACTACTGTTACATGAAAGGTAAATAAACCATCTCATATAACTGGATTCAGATATCATTTAGCACTTCTGAGTCTTCAGAAGTCATTTACATTTTTTTGTTTTGAAATAGCTTAAAAAAGAAATAACTTTACACAAAGAAGATATCATAAAAATAGTAAAAAGAAGGTGATGTCAGTGAGAATGGTTAAATAAGAACTTCTGAAAATTATTTCCTCTGTAATAGCAATGGAAAACTGGCAAAATTATCTCAATTTTTCACTTGTCTGGAAACTGACCAGAGGCATGCAGAAATTTGGCAAGCATTTACTGGAGAAAGATGACTCAATCTTGTTAATACGTGTAAACTTGGGCCTATTCCCAACTCCTTTCCCAGTTACACAGTAGCCTTAAAAAGCAACATCTTCCAATCACAGGGAGAATCAGCAGCCTAGCAGCCACTGATGGAGCCAGAATGATTTTGGGACTCTTTAGAAGCCTAGATACTGGCAACTGTTATTATTAGACTTCTGTGGTTCCCTAGAAGACCCACTCAAAAGGCTGAATCTGTGTGCCCTGAATCAGAGATTTCCTATTATCTTTTCCTCCTGAGTGTTTGTTGAAAGCAAGTAGAGGCAATTATTATTTTTTTTGTTTTTGACAGGCAGAGTGGACAGTGAGAGAGAGACAGAGAGAAAGGTCTTCCTTTTGCCGTTGGTTCACCCTTCAATGGCTGCCGCAGCCGGCGCATGCGGCCGGCGCACCGCGCTCATCCGATGGCAGGAGCCAGGTACTAGGTGCTTTTCCTGGTCTCCCATGGGGTGCAGGGCCCAAGCACTTGGGCCATCCTCCACTGCACTCCCGGGCCACAGCAGAGGGCTGGCCTGGAAGAGGGGCAACCGGGACAGAATCCGGCGCCCCGACCGGGACTAGAACCCGGTGTGCCGGCGCCGCAAGGCGGAGGATTAGCCTGTTGAGCCACGGCGCCGGCCGCAATTATTTAACATTGTACGTACCTTCTGTAGTAAGTAACACAGAAAGCAATAGGATAAGTAAAAAGTTTGAAAGCAAAACCTTATGAATGTGAAGCCCTAGGATTTAAAAGTTCTGACATGTCTATGGCAATACAGAGAGCCATGTATATATGCATGAACAAAGAAAATCCTCTGCTTTCATCTCTGCCTGAAATTTCAGTTCTGTGTAAATAAGTATTAAAGGCAAAGGCAGAGATATCGATTGCTGAGCTGTGTGTTGGATACAAGACACAGCACAGAGTTTCTCTGCAATGTATGAAAGACTTAGGGGTTCCAAATATTTGAGGAAATCTGTGTGCAATCATGAGCTGACCACTAATCTAATTGAGCAGAAATTTCAGTGACCTGAAGGAATAAAGAATACAGACTTCACAGAATTATTTCAGAAAAGCTACCCACCAAGCCAAACAATAAGTGGCAATAACAAAATCATTCTGCACAAGGAAGAGAACCTGATTTCAAAAATTACTACAATACATTATTTAAAATATTTAATTTTCTATTAACAAGTAATACATATGCAAAGCAAAAAGAAAATATGGCTTACAAACAAGACAGAAACAATAGACGCTGTCTGTAAGAAAGCACAAGTATTTTACTCACTAGGCAAATACTTCAAATCAGTTATTTAAAAAACAGATGTGAGAACTAAAGGGAACCATACTATTTACGTTGAAACAAGCCTTCACAAATGAGAAAAATGACGTCATCTCCAGCTAAACAAACAAACAAAAAAACCTATAGAAATTGTTACTAGCAAACCTTTCCTACAGGAAATAAGGGAGGGGCTGTGACATAGCGGGTAAAGCTGCCACCTACAATGTTAGCATCCCATATGGGCACCGGTTCAAGTCCCAGCTGCTCCACTTCTGATCCAGCTGTCTGCTATAACCTGGAAAAGTACTAAAAGATGGCCCAAGTCCTTGGGCCCTGCACCTGCCTGGGAGGCCTGGAGGAAGCTCCTGGCTCCTGGCTTCGGATCAGCTCAGCTCTGGCTGTTGCAGGAAACTGGGGAGTGAACCAGTGAATGGAAGACTCTCTCTGCCTCTGCCTCTCTGTAACTCTGCCTTTCAAATAAATAAACAAATATTTTTTAAAAAAGAAAGCATCTTCATTTTTAATAAAACAAGATAAAAATAATAAATAAAAATAATAAAATCCTTCAGGTTCAAATGAAAACACACTAGACAGAAAATTGAATGCACATGAAGAAACAAAGAACACCAGTGGTAGTCTTCACCAGTAAATCTTTTTACAGAGGGAAATGTAAAAGACAGTGTATAAGGATTTTTCTGTGTGTTTAACACTTTTCTTCTATTCAACTTTATTTATTTTTTTTTTTTTATATTTATTTATTTATTTATTTATTTATTTATTTTTTTTTTTTATAAAGCTTTTATTTAAAGAATATAAATTTCCAAAGAACAGCTCATGGACCACAATGGCTCCCCCCACACACAACTTCCCTCCCTCCCCCCACCCTCCCCTTTTCCCGCTCCCTCTCCCCTTCCATTCACATCAAGATTCATTTTCAATTCTTTTTATACACAGGAGATCAATTTAGTACGTATTACGTAAAGATTTCAACGGTTTGCCCTCGCATAGAGACACAAAATGATAATACTGTTGGAGTACTAGTTATAGTATTAATTCACAATGTACAGCACATTAAGGACAGAGACCCTACATGATTTTTTTTTTTAAAAAATTGATTAATTGTCTATGCAATTTCCAGTTTAACACCAAGATTTTTTTTTTCATTTGCAATTATCTTTATATAAAGAAGATCGATTCAATATATACTATGTAAGGATTTCATCAGTTTGCACCCACACATAAACACAAAGTGTAAAAATACTGTTTCAGTACTAGTAATAGCATCACTTCACATTGGATAACACACTAAGGACAGATCCCCCATGAGACGCAAGTACACAGTGACTCCTGATGTTGATTTAACAATTTGACACTCTTGTTTATGGCGTCAGTAATCTCCCTAGGCTCTGGTCATGAGTTGCCGAGGCTATGGAAGCCTTTAGGGTTAGCCGACTTCGATCTTATTCCCACAGGGCCATAGTCAAAGTGGAAGTTCTCTCCTCCCTTCAGAGAAAGGTACTTCCTTCTTTGATGGCCCCGTTCTTTCCACTGGGATCTCACTCGCAGAGATCTTTCATTTAGGTCTTCTGTTTTTTCCAGAGTGTCTTAGCTTTCCATGCCTAAAATATTCTCATGGGCTCTTGAGCCAGATCCGAATGCCTTAAGGGCTGATTCTGAGGCCAGAGTGCTATTTAGGACATCTGCCATTCTATGAGTCTGCTGTGTATCCTGCTTCCCATGTTGGATCATTCTCTCCCTTTTTCATTCTATCAGTTAGTATTAGTTCTATTCAACTTTAAAAACGGTTGAAGAAACAATGATTATGTCAGTGTTGATGTATACACAATATATAAGTATATAAATTGTACCACAATAATAGCACAAATGAGGAGTGAGTAAAAGAGCTATATTGCAGTAAGTTTTATATATTAGAGAAATTAGATTGGAAATGTAATGAATGTAATGTCATAAACTGAAATATTAATTTAAAATAAAAATCAGGGCAAACAGTAGGAGAATAACTAAAAAGAGAGAAATAAGAAAGGAATTAAAATATGGCATATTAAATATCTACTTAACATAAAAGAAGCAATTAAAATTATATATTAGATATTGAGGACATAGAAAATAAGTAACAAAGTAAATGTGGAAATCCAAATTTATCTGCATTCATATTACATGTAAATTATTAAATACTCCAATTAAAATAAAAAGATTGTCCATTCATCTGGTAATGGACACCTTTGCTGATTTCATGGCTTGGCCATTGTGAATAGTGTTGCAGTGACCATGCTGGAGCAGGTATTTCTTCGACACAATGATTTCCTGTCTTCTGTACATATACCCAGTAGTTGGATAGTTGGACGTATGGCAGTTCTGTTTCTAGTTTTTAAAGGAATCTCTGTATTTATTTTCATAGTGGCTTTGCTAATTTATATTGGTACCACATCCTCGCCAGCATTTATTATTTTCTGCCTTTTTGTATCAGTCATTCTAATGGAGGTGAGGTGATATATTACTGTGGTTTTGATTTGCATTTCTCTTAAAAAGGAATTGAATCCTGTCATTTGCAGCAAAATGGAGGTAACTTGAGGATACCATGTTAACTGAAATAAACCAGACACAGAAAGACAATGCCACATGTTCTTCCTTCTATATTATTTAAAAAAAAAAGAACCTCAATAGGAACACAGAATAGTGATTAGTAGAGGCTAGGAGGAGTAGGGTAGGATAGAGAGAGTTTGGATTGCAGTTACCAATCACTTCTTGGCCTCTTGGCTAAGATCAAGTGTTTATTGCAGGTACCAAATCAAAGTTAGAAGAAATTAGTTCCTATTATTAGAATTGGTTTGCATAGCTCACAATAACCTATTATGTCTTTTATGATCAAGTGAAAGACAGAGTACCCTGGACTCCACTCATAAAGTAACGTCAAGTAAGGGGAAATATAGATTATGCTGAGTTGATTGGTAAATAGTTTATAGATGTTTTTTTTTTTTTTTATTTTTTGACAGGCAGAGTGGACAGTGAGAGAGAGACAGAGAGAAAGTTCTTCCTTTGCCGTTGGTTCACCCTCCAATGGCTGCCGCGGACTGCGCGCTGCGGCCGGCGCACCGCGCTCATCCGATGGCAGGAGCCAGGTGCTAGGTGCTTTTTCCTGGTCTCCCATGGGGTGCAGGGCCCAAGCACTTGGGCCATCCTCCACTGCACTCCCGGGCCACAGCAGAGGGCTGGCCTGGAAGAGGGGCAACCGGGACAGAATCCGGTGCCCCGACCGGGACTAGAACCCGGTGTGCTGGCGCCGCAAGGTGGAGGATTAGCCTGTTGAGCCACAGCGCCGGCCTATAGATGTTTTTAAATGTGACCCACAAACATATACAGTTATTGTTAATAATTTTTTGAAAGGAAAAAACCTGCAGATGAAAAAGTAGTTGTCTACCAGGAACACACTCTATTTTAGTTTGTTTTCTACTTTTAAAAGATTTTAACAGATATAAACATTGTGCATATTTATGGGGTACTATGTGATGTATCATTACATGTATACATTGTATAATATCCAATCATGATAAATATATTTATCTTTTCAGACATTTAACATTTTATAGTTAAAACATCCATAACCCTATCTTATAGGTTTTATTTTTAATAGAGAATGATACACTACCTTAACATCATCTATAGACACCCCAATGTGCAACTGAATTCCAGAACTTTTTACTCTTATCTAACTATAACCCAGTACAAGTTTACTCACCCCTTCCTTGCTGCTTCCCTCCCTACTTGCTGAACATCATTATTACATTTTTTACTTCTATAACATCATCAAATTTTTAGATACCACAAATTGGTAAGAAAGTGTGATATGTGTTTTTCTGTGTTCGACATTTTTCATTTAACATAATGAATTTCTGTTCCATCCATGTTGTTGCAAAAGACACTTCATTCATTTTGACAGCTGAGAAATATTCCATTGTGTATTTGCACCACATTTCCATTATTCATTCACTATTGTGAATAGTGATGCAATACCCATGGGAATGCAGCTGTCTCTTTAACAGATTGTTGCTATTTTCCTTGGATATATACCCAGAAGTAGGATTGCTGGATTATATGTTCTACTTTTAGTTTTGTTGTGTAACTCCATACTGTTTACAAAAAGGGCTGCACTAATTTACATTCCCACCAACAGTGTGCAAGTACTCCCTTTTCTCTACATTCCCACCAACATTCTTTTTTCTTTTTGATAATAGCCAAACTTACTATAACGAGGTGACATCTCATTGTGGTTTGGATTCTCATTTTCCTGTTAATTAGTGATGTTGACATTTTTTCTTGTGCCTGTTGGCCATTTGTATGTCTTCCATTGAGAAATGTGTGTATAGATCTACTTCTCAATTTTAAAGAAATTATTTGTTTTATTTTTTACTATTAAGTTGTCTGAGTTCCTTATATATTCTCTATATTAAATCAACCCTTTTCAGATATGTACCTTGAAAATATTTTCTCTCATTCCTTAGAATGTCTCTTCATTATTTAAATTTTTTCTATGCAAACAAAAGCTCTTTTGTTTGATGAAATCCCATTGGCTTATTTTTGCTTTTATTTCCTCTGCTTTTAGAGTCTGATCCAGAAAATCCTTTCTCATTCCAATGTCCTGAAATATTTTCCCTAACTTTTCTTCTAATAGTTTCAAAAGTTCAAGCTTCACATTTAGGTCTTTACTCTATTTTGCACTGATTTTTGTACATGTGAAAGGATCTAGATTCCTTCTTCTGCATGTGGTTATCCAATTCTCCCAGCACCACCTATTAAAAAGACTATCCTTTTTCCAATGAATATTCCTAGCACTTTTATAAAAGATTAAAGGCTATAGAGGTGTGGATTTATTCTAGAATTTTCATTCTGTTTCACTGATCTACAGACCTGCTTTTAGTCAATACCATGCTGTTTTAATTTCTTTAATTTTGTTATATATTTTAAAGTCATGTAATTAAATGCTTTCTGCTTTGTTCTTTTTGCTCAAGATTGCTGTGGTTATCCAGGGTCTTTGTGGTTCTATAAAATTTTAGTACTATTTTCTCTCATTACATAAAAAATGGCAATTTTTATATGGATTGATTGCATTGAATTTGTGAATTGCTTTTAATGTACATTTTAATTATATTGCTTCTTTGAATTCATGAACCCAGTATATGTTTTCATTCTTTTTACAAATGATTAACAGTTTTCGTAGTAGGAATCATTCATCTCTTTGGATAAATTTATTAACAGGTTGCTTTGTAGGTATTGGAAATGAGATTGTTTTCCTGATACTTTTTCAGGTGATGTATTATTGGTACATAACAAAGCTATTGATTTTTATGTGTGTTAACTTTGTGTCCTGTAACTTTGAATTTGTTTATTAGTTTTAAATGTGGTCCGTTGTATTCCTTGAACAAAATATATTGTAAAAAATAAAAGTAAACCTTTGATTGAATCATTGGGGTTTTCTATATATAAGATCATGCCAGAAGATGAGGCAAGATGGCAGGGTAGGGAGGTAGGTTGCTACTCTAGTATAGGAGAAGATAGTTTTTAAAAAGTGGAAAGAGTGCAGTCACAGGGAAGAGTTAGGGAGAAAACAGCAGAGGAAACTACACAAATAGGAGGGACACAGTAGACCCACATAGAGGATGAGGACACACACAACTCAGGATCCCAGCAGCTGAGAGCCTCCACACAAGCACTGGAGAGTGAGGTGAGAGAAGACTGTGTAGCAGCCCAAGCCTATCATGAAAAAGCTGCAGGAAGAGCGTAGAGGGAATCTAGCTTGGAGCCCTTTAGGGGATAGTGTACCCGCACAATTAGAGGAGAAAAAACAAAGGCAGGGCACATTTTCTCTCTCCAATATCAACCTGCAACTGTGTCTTGTAACAAGCTGATAGAGACCAGGCACCATTTTGGACAACCATAACAGCTGTGCTAGATTATGTCCGAGCCCAGCAAGCAGCCAAGAAGAGATTCCTGAGTCTGGTGGGGAGAATAAACAGGGGGTTGGGTGCTCATGACTGTGGGAGGCTTGTGTGCCAGGACTGTGAAAACACTGAGGCTGCAGGGGAAGACTCAGGGTGTGGCTGGGACTTTGGGTAGTCGCTGTGGGAGGCTCCACACCGTCAGGGCTCCTAGGTTACCTGGCAAGGGACATTTCTGGGGAATCTGTGCTTATACTGAGGACTGCACAGATCCTTTGTGTGGTCCTTGTGGCAGAGCAGACAAATATACCCACTGGTGCTAGTGCCCAGGAACTGGTCTCCTTTGGGGAGAGGAACTCAGCTGAGTCTACACTGACAGACAAGAACAAACTTCTTCTATGATGAAAAAAAGAAAAAGAAAAAGGGAATATTTACCACGCCAAACCTGGGTATGTCACCCAGGACCTTCACCCAGGAGCACTGAATATAGCTCCTTGGTCATACTCATGGCAGGCCTCTAGATATTCCCTGAAAGAAGACACTCCACTAAAAATGCAGACATAGTCCAAAGAAAAAAGCCACCATAGAGAAAAATCAAAGGAGATACCAACGAGTATCTCCAAAAATGAAAAATAACAAATGCACCAATTCAAGAAACAAGAAGGAAGACAACATGATGCCCTGCAAAAAACACAACATTTCAATACTAGATTGTGAAGATGATGACATTGAAAAAATGTCAGAAATGCAATTCAAAAAACTGATCATAGTATTACTTATAAGTAATCAGAGCCGGCACCGTAGCTCACTAGGCTAATCCTCTGCCTTGCAATGCCAGCACACGGGGTTCTAGTCCTGGTCGGGGCGCCGGATTCTGTCCCAGTTGGCCCTCTTCCAGGACAGCTCTCTGCTGTGGCCTGGGAGTGCAGTGGAGGATGGCCCAAGTCCTTGGGCCCTGCACCCACATGTGAGACCAGGAGAAGCACCTGGCTACTGGCTTCCGCTCAGTGTGGTGCACTGGCTGCAGCAGCCATTGGAGGGTGAACCAACACCAAAGGAAGAATAAATAAATAAATAAATAAGTAATCAGAAGCAAATGCTCAAACTAATATCATCTATACATGACATGAAAGAAAATTTCTTCCACAAAATTGATCTTAAAGAGAAAGCAAAATGAAATCTTGGAAATGAAGAATTCAATAGAACAAATAAAAAACGAAGTGGCAAGCCTTAACCAAAAAATCAGTAAAGCAGAAGAAAGAATATCCAATTTAGGAGACAAAGCACAGTAAATTATACAATCAAAACAAGCACAAGAAGAAGAAATTAGAAAATTAAAAAACACCTTTGGGAATTTTTAAACTTTTTTATTTATTTTTTATTTAGTAAGTATAAATTTCCAAAGTACAGTTTATGGATTACAATGGCTTCCCCCCCCCATAATTTCCCACCCACTCACACCCCTCCCATTCCCCGCTCCCTCTCCCATTCCATTCACATCAAGATTCATTTGCAATTCTCTTTATAAACAGAAGATCAGCTTAGCATATATTAAGTAAAGATTTCATGAGATTGCACCCACACAGAAACACAAAGTGTAAAAATACTGTTTCAGTACTAGTTATAGCATTACTTCACATTGGACAACACATTAAGGACAGATCCCACATGAGACGTAAGTACACAGTGACTCCTGAAGTTGATTTAACAATTTGACAATCTTGTTTATGGCATCAGTAATCTCCCTAGGCTCTAGTCATGAGTTGCCAAGGCTATGGAAGTCTTTTGAGTTCACCGACTTTGATCTTATTCCGACAGGGTCATAGTCAAAGTGGAAGTTCTCTCCTCCCTTCAGAGAAAGGTATCTCCTTCTTTGATGGCCCCGTTCTTTCCACGGGGTCTCACTTGCAGAGATCTTTCATTTAGGTCTTCTTTTTTTTTTTTCCAGAGTGTCTTGTCTTTTCATGGCTAAAATACTCTCATGGGCTCTTCAGCTGGATCCGATGGCCTTAAGGGCTGATTCTGAGGCCAGAGTGCTATTTAGGACATCTGCCATTCTATGAGTCTGCTGTGTATCTCGCTTCCCATGTTGGATCATTCTCTCCCTTTTTGATTCTATCAGTTAGTATTAGCAGCCAGTAGTCTTGTTTGTGTGATTCCTTTGACTTTAGACCTATCAGTGTGATCAATTGTGAACTGAAATTGATCACTTGGACTAGTGAGATGGCCTTGGTACATGCCACCTTGATGGGATTGTATTGGAATCCCCTGGCATGATTCTAACTCCACCATTTGGGGCAAGTCTGTTTGAGCATGTCCCAAATTGTACATTTCCTCCCTCTCCCTCTCTTATTCTCACTGTTATATTTAAAAGGGATCACTTTTCAATTAAAATTTAAACACCTAAGAATAATTGTGTGTTAATTACAGAGTTCAACCAATAGCACTAGAACAAAACAAAGAAAAAATACTAAAATGGATAAAGTATTACACTGTACATCAACAGTCAGCACAAGAGCTGGTCAAGTCACTGTTTCTCATAGTGTCCATTTCACTTCAATAGGTTTCACCTTTGGTGCTCAGTTAGTTGTCGCCGATCAGGGAGAACATATGATATTTGTCCCTTTGGGACTGGCTTAATTCACTCATCATAATGTTTTCCAGATTCCTCCATCTTGTTGCAAATTACTGGATTTTATTGTTTTTGACTGCTGTATAGTATTCTATAGAGTACATGTCCCATAATTTCTTTATCCAGGATGCTATCAAATGACCCAACCTACAATTTCTAGGAGTTTCTGAAGAAGCAGAGAGGAAGGATTAGAAGGACTTTAGTGCAATAATAGCAGAAAATTTCTGTAATTTGAAGAAATAAAGGGATATTCAAGTACAGGAAGCACGTAGAACTCCTAATAGATATGACCAGAAAAGATCTTCACCAAGATACAGTGTAATCAAACTTTCCACAGTAAAACATAGAGAAAAGGTTCTAAAATGTGCACAAGATAAATGCCAGATTACTCTCAGAGGATCTCCAATTAGACTCACAGTGGACTTCTCATCACAAACCCAACAGGCTAGGAGAGAATGGCAAGATACATTCAAAGCCTTAAGAAAAAAGGACTGTCAAGCAAGAATATTATACCCTTCAATGCTCTCATTTATTAATGAAAGTGTATGATCTTCCATGGCAAAAACATATTGAAAGAATTTGTTACCACCTGTCCAGCCCTGCAGAAGATGCTTAAGGTTGTGCTGCACACAGAAACACAGAAACATCATCATCACTATGAATGAAAGTAAAGGAAGGAAATCTCCCAGTAAAAGTACAAAAGAATCCAAAATAAATATTAAGAATATTTATGGAAAAATGGCAGGGCACAGTCACTACATATTGAACATAAATGGCTTCAAATCTACAATTAAAAGACATAGACTGGTAGAATGGATTAAGAAACAAAACCCATCTATTTCCTTCCTACAAGAAACACATCTCAACAACAAAGATGCATGCAGACTGATAGTGAAAGGGTAGAAAAAGATATTCCGTGCTAACAGAAACCAAAAAAGATCTGGTGTAGCCATCCTAATATCAGACAAATTAGACTTTAATACAGAAACTTTTAAAAGAGGCAAAGAAGGGCACTATGTAATGATTATAGGATCAATTCATCAGGAAGATGTAACTATTATAAACATATATGCACCTAATTACAGGGCACCTGGCTATTTAAAGGTGGTGTTAAGGGATCTAAAGTAAGTCACAGAATAAAATATAATATTAATGGGGATTTTAATTCCCTACTTTCAGCAATGGACAGGTCAACTATGCAGAAAATCAGCAAGGAAAGAATAGAGTCAATTGACATTATAGGCCAAAAGAAACTAACAGATATCTACAGAACTTTCCATTCTACAGTTGCAGAATACACATTCTTCTCAGTAGTGCATGGAACTTTCTCTAGGACTAGCCACATGCTAGTTCATAAAGCAAGTCTCAGCAAATTCAAAAAAACTAAATCATACTATGCGTCTTCTCAGAACACGTTGGAATGAAGCTGGAAATCAACAACTCAGGAATCCCTAGAGCATATGCAAACACTTGCAGACTGAACAGCGATGCTTCTGAATGCACAGTGAATCAAAGAAGAAATCAAAAGAAAAATCAAAGAATATCTGGAAGCGAATGAAGACAACCAACCAACATATCAAAACTTATGGGATACAACCAAAGCAGTGTTAAGAGGAAATTTTATAGCAATTGGTGTCTACAGCAAGAAATTGGAAAGGCACCAAATAAATGAGCTGCCAATGCATTTCAAGGATCTAGAATAACAACAGCAAACCAAATCAAAAACTAGGAGGAGCAAAAAAATCATTAAAATTAGAGAAGAAATCAACAAAATTGAAACAAACAAAGATAAAACAAGATAAAAGATCGGCAAAATGAAGAGCTGTTTTTTTTTTTTGAAAAAATAAACAAAATTGATACACCATTGGTGCAACTAACAGAAAAAAAGGAAACAGAAGACCCAAATCAATAAAATTAAAGATCAAAAAGGAAAATGTAACAACAGGCACCACAGAAATAAAAATAATCAACAGAAATTGCTACAAATAATAGTAACAAACTGGGAAACATCACAGAAATGGATAGATTGTTGGACACATACAGCCTACCTAAATTGAGCCATGAAGACATAGAAAACCTAAACAGACCCATTACCAAGACAGAAACTGGATCATTAATAAAGGCCCTCCCTAGGGCCTAGGACTGGATGGCTTCACTGCTGAATGCAACCAGACATTTAAAAAACAAGTAACTCCAATATTCTCAAGTTATTCAAAATAACTGAATAACAATTGAAAGGGAGAGAATCCTCCCAAATTCTTTCTATGAAGGCAGCATCAACTTAATTCCTAACCAACCCCCCAAAAAAGAGAAAGAGAATTACAGTCCAATTTCCCTGATGAATATAGACTCAAAAATCCATAACAAAATATAGCCAATTAAATCCAACAGCACATCAGAAACATCACTCACCTGGACCAAGTGGGATTTATCCCTCATGCAGAGATGGTCCAACATTCACAAGTCAATCAATGTGATATATCACAATAATAAACTAAAGAACAAAAATCATATGATTATCGAATGGATGAAGAGAACACATTTGATAAAATACAACATCCTTTCATGACAAAAACTTTAAGCCAATTGGATATAGAAGGAACATTCCTCAATACAATCAAGGCAATTTATGAAAAAATCACAGCCAGCATCATATTGAATGGGGGAAAAGTTGGAAGCATTCCCACTGAGATCTAGAACCAGCCAAGGATGCCCACTCTAAACATTTATATTCAAAATTGTCCTGGAAGTTTTAGCCAGAGCCATTAGGCAAGAAAAAGAAAACAAAGGGATACAAATTGGGAAAGATCAAGTCAAACTATCCATATTTGCAGATGACATGATTCTGTATATAGGGGATCCAAAAGACTCCACCAAGATACAATTAGAACTCATAGAAGAGTTTGGTAAAGTAATAGGATAAAATCAATACAAAAGACAGCAGCTTTTGTATACATATATAATGTCATGGCTAAAAAAGAACTTCAAAGATTAATACCATTCACAAAGCTACAAAAAAATCAAACACCTTGGAATCAATTTAACCAAGGATGTAAAATATCTCTATGATAAGAATTACGAAACATTATAGAAAGGAATAAAAGAAGATACAAGAAAGTGAAAAAATCTTCCATGTTCATGGATTGGAAGAATCAATAATATAAAAATATCCATTCTTCTGAAAGTAATTTACAGATTCAATGTGACACCAATCTATCAATGACATTCTTCTCAGATATACAAAAATGATGCTGCAATTCATATGGATACACAGGTGACCTCGAATACCTAAAGCTCTCTTAAACAACAAAAACAAAGCCAGAGGCATCACAATAGCAGATTTCAAGACATACTAAAGAGAGCAGCAAGATGGCAGAATAGGAAGGAAGCACACCGATAGTCTGGGGAGAGACAGTTTAATAAAAGTGGAGATACTGCAGGTTCAAGGAAGAGTAGGGGAAGAAACAGCAGAGAAAACCCTTCCGGAACTGGAGATTCACAGTGGACCTGTGTGGAGAGCGTGGGAGCCCGCAGTTTGGGACACCAGCAGCAGATTCAACACACCAGCGCTGGAACGCGAGGTGAGCTGAACCTCAATAGCCCGAGATACCAGCAGGGAAGTGGAAAAGGGAGCCTAGAGCGAACAAGGCTTGAAACCCTGTGGGGAAAAGTTCACCAGGCTAACTAGAAGAGAGAGAGAGAGAGAGGGAAAAAAAAAAGTGACCCATACGGACACGAGTTTCTCTCTCTCAGCTCACCTCTCAAAGGTGAGCAAGACAAAGAGCAGGCGCCATTTTGGAATACGTCATAAGCAGGGCGCCCTCGGGTCGGCACCGGCCCTGAGCCTAGCAGAAAAACCTGACTCTGGGTGGGAGGGGTGAAATAACGAGATTAGAACCTAATGAATGTGTGGTGCTAATGAACTGAGACTGTGAAAAAAGAGACGGTGGGGGAGAGCACTCACAAAAATCATGAATTCATGTGAGTACTCTCCAGAGACGCTACAGTTCAGTAGCCTTGGCAGCCCAGTGGGAGACTACAGGAGAATCTGAGCCCACACAAAGGGCCGCAAAGATTCCTTCTCTGGTCCTTGGGAAAGAGCTTCCGATCTCTGGCTCCTGTGGGTATATCATTTGCCTGCTAACCACCCCCAATTCCATTCAGCTGTGTGGAATTACTTCCCTTTCGAACCAAAAAAAAAAAAAAAAGTAACAGAGAGAGATTTACCACGCCTAACCTGGGAGTGTCTCCTTTGACACACCCTCAACCCTGAGGAACCAAACAGAGCTCTCAGGCCACACCCATCTCAAGCCTCTAAGGCTCCATCAAAAGCAGACAATCCACTTAATCTAGAGTCATAGTATAACAAGAAAAAAACACCACAGTGAAGAAACCAATATGCCAAACAACAAACGCAAAAACCGAGGTAATAAGAACAAGGAAGACACTATGGCATCCCCAAATGAAAAAGACACCCCAATTCAAGCTTACGAAGATGATGAGATAGAAGAGATGCAAGAAGCAGATCTCAAAAAATTAATAAGAACACTAAGAATTACTCAAAAACAAATTCTTGAACTACAGAAATCCTTAATGGACAAGGTAGAAAATCTCTCTCGTGAAAATGAAATATTAAGGAGAAATCAAGCTGAAATGAAACAACTAGTAGAACATGAAACTGTGATAGTGACGAGAAATCATAATGAAGTGAAGAATTCAATAGATCAAATGAAAAACACATTAGAGAGCCTTACAAACAGAATGGGTGAGGCAGAAGAGAGAATATCGGACTTAGAAGACAGAGCACAGGAAACTATACAGTCAAACCAAAGAAAAGAAGAGGAAATTAGAAATCTAAAAAATATTGTTGGGAATCTACAGGATACTATTAAAAAACCCAACATTCGAGTTCTAGGAGTTCCTGAAGGCATGGAGAGGGAGAAAGGATTAGAATGTCTTTTTAGTGAGATAATAGCAGAAAATTTCCCAGTTTTGGAGAAGGACAGAGACATCCTAGTACAGGAAGCTCATAGAACCCCTAGTAAACATGACCAAAAGAGGTCCTCACCACGACACGTTGTAATTAAACTCACCACAGTGAAACAGAAAGAAAAGATCCTAAAATGCGCAAGAGAGAAACATCAAATTACACTCAGAGGATCTCCAATTAGACTCACGGCAGACTTCTCATCAGAAACCCTACAAGCTAGAAGGGAATGGCAAGACATAGCCCAGGTACTTAGAGAGAAAAACTGCCAGCCCAGAATATTATATCCTGCCAAGCTCTCATTTGTGAATGAAGGTGAAATAAAGACCTTTCATTGCAAACAGAAATTGAAAGAATTTGTTGCCACTCGTCCAGCCCTGCAAAAGATACTTAAAGATGTGTTACACACAGAAACACAGAAACACGGCCATCAACATGAAAGAAGGTAAACGAAGGGAACCTCACAGCAAAAGATCACAGGGAATTCAAAGCATACATTTGGATAAAGAAATTATGGGACATGTACTCTATAGAATACTATACAGCAGTCAAAAACAATGAAATCCGGTCATTTGCAATAAGATGGAGGAATCTGGAAAACATCATTCTGAGTGAATTAAGCCAGTCCCAAATGGACAAATATCATATGTTCTCCCTGATCAGTGACAACTAATTGAGCACCAAAGGGGAAACCTATTGAAGTGAAATGGACACTATGAGAAACAGTAACTTGATCAGCTCTTGTGCTGACTGTTGTTGTACAATGTAATACTTTATCCATTTTAGTAATTTTTTTATTCTAGTGCTATTGGTTGAACTCTGTAATTAACACACAATTATTCTTAGGTGTTTAAATTTAACTGAAAAGTGATCCCTGTGAAATATAAGAGTGGGAATAAGAGAGGGAGGAGATGTACAATTTGGGACATGCTCAATCGGAACTGCCCCAAATGATGGATTTAGAATTGTGCCAGGGATTTCCAATACAATCCCATCAAGGTGGCATGTACCAAGGCCATCTCACTAGTCCAAGTGATCAATTTCAGTTCACAATTGATCACACTGATAGGTCTAAGAGTCAAAGGGATCACACAAACAAGACTACTGGCTGCTAATACTAACTGATAGAATCAAAAAGGGAGAGAATGATCCAACATGGGAAGCGAGATACACAGCAGACTCATAGAATGGCAGATGTCCTAAATAGCACCCTGGCCTCAGAATCAGCCCTTAAGGCATTCAGATCTGGCTCAAGAGCCTATGAGAATATTCTAGGCATGGAAAGCCAAGACACTCTGGAAAAAAAAGAAGACCTAAATGAAAGGTCTCCGTGAGTGAGATCCCAGTGGAACGAATGGGGCCATCAAAGAAGGAGGTACCTTTCTCTGAAGGGAGGAGAGAACCTCCACTTTGACTATGACCCTGTCGGAATAAGGTCGAAGTCAGCGAACCCTAAAGGCTTCCATAGCCTCAGCAACTCATGACTAGAGCCTAGGGAGATTACTGATGCCATAAACAAGAGTGTCAAATTGTTAAATCAACTTCAGGAGTCACTGTGTACTTACGTCTCATGTGGGATCTGTCCTTAATGTGTTGTCCAATGTGAAGTAATGCTATAACTAGCACTGAAACAGTGTTTTACACTTTGTGTTTCTGTGTGGGTGCAAACTGATGAAATCTTTACTTAGTATATACTGAATCAATCTTCTGTATATAGATAATTAAAAATGAAAAAAAATATTGGTGTTAAATTGGAAATTGCCTAGAAAATTAATCAATTTTTTAAAAAAATATATCATGTAAGATCTCTGTCCTTAATGTGCTATACATTGTGAATTAATACTATAACTAGTACTCCAACAGTATTTTTCACTTTGTGTCTCTATGTGAGGGCAAACTGTTGAAATCTTTACTTAATATATAGTAAACTGATCTTCTGTATATAAAGAGAATTGAAAATGAATCTTGATGTGAAGCAAAGGGAGAGGGAGTGGGAAAGGGGAGTGTTGCGGGTGGGGGGGAAGTTATGGGGGGGAAGCCATTGTAATCTATAAGCTGTATTTTGGAAATTTATATTCTTTAAATAAAAGCGTTATAAAAAAAAAGACATACTAAAAGGCAATTATAATCAAAACATCCTGGTACTGGTACAAAAACAGATAGATAAACCAGTGGAACAGAATGGAAACACGAGAAATCAATGCAAGCATCTACAACTAGCTTATATTTGACCTTGGCACTAAAACCAATGGTCCCTAATTGGTGCTGGAAAGACTGGATTTCCACATCAGAAGTATGAAGCATGACCCCTACTTCACACTTTACATAAAAATCCATGCAAAATATATTAAAAAAAAATCTAAGACCTGATACCATCAAATTACTAGAGAACATTGGGGAAACCCTTCAAGATATTGGAACAGGCAAAGAGATCTCGGAAAAGACCCCAGAGGCACAGGCAATCAAAGCCAAAATTAACAAATGGAATTATTTCAAATTGAGAAAAGAAGCACCTAAAAGGGAAACTGTAGAAGTGAAATTGACACTTTGAGAAGCAATGACTTGAATAGTCCTTATCCTGCCTGTGGGGGAACAGTTTTTTTTTTTCTCTTCTTCATACTGTTTGTTGAATACTTTACTTAACATAGAGTTAATCATATGTATATAAAGTCAATTGAAAAATAGATCTCAGTAAAAATTAAGAATGGGAATAAGAGAGCGGGCAGAAAGTTTGTAACTGTAAAGCTGTTTAGTTCTGCACATACATTCCAATCAACTTACTTCTACAGTAAGTAAGTAAAACTTGCCATGGGTCCCCAAATCCCATTAAGCTGGGTGGTAAAAATGCCATCTTAAGTGTTAAAGTGACCATATTAAGTGTTTAAGTGATCAAATAGATAGAACTAAGTGTTAAAAGGATCATATAAATAAGATCAAGCGTCTGGTAATAATAATAGAATTAAAAATGAGAGAATATTCCAACATGGGAAGAAGTCCACACAGCATACTCATAGAATGATAATAATTTTAAATAGTGGTCTGACCTCAGAATCAGCCCTTAAGGCATATCTGGTCTGGCTGAAAAGTCCATGAGAGGACTCCAGGCATGTAAAGCCAAGACACTGTGGCAAAAAAATGTCTGACATGAAGGATCTCTGTGAGAGAGACCCCTGTGGAAAATGGCTATCAAAGAAAGATGTATTTTTCTCTGAATGGAGGAGAGAACTTCTACTTTGCTTATGGCCTTGTCTAAAAACTGATGGAGATTGTGGGCCCAAGAGGCTTCAGTAGCCTTGACAGTTTTTGTCAACAGCCTCGGGTGATCACTGACTTAATACCTAAGAGTGTTAATTTTTAAATTAACAACAGAAATCACTGTGCTCTTATTTCTCATGCAAGAATTCTGTCCTCAATGAGTTTTATTATGAGAATTAACTGTAAAACTTGTTCTCAAACAGCTTTTGTGTGTGTGTGGTTGTGCAAATTGTTGAAATCTTTACTTAGTATAGAGTTGGCCTTCTGTGTATAAAGTTAATTAAAAGTAAATATTAATGGAGAATGGGACTTGGAATGGGAGAGGGAGGGAGGAGGTGGGGCGGAAGTGGGAGTGGGAGGGCAGGTATGATAGGAAGAATCACTATATTCCTAAAGTTGTACTTATGAAATTTGTACTCATTTAATAAAAGATTTCTTTGGGGAAAAAAAATCACGCCATCTGCAAGCAGTGAAAATTTCACTTCCTGCTTGCAAATTTGAGTGGCCCATCTATCACTCTCTTTTTTAAATTTCTCTTGCTAGGAATTCCAAAGGTTATCATATATTTTGTGTCTTTCATTCTGTTGATGGCTGTAACACATTTATTGATTTGCCTATGTTCAACCATCCTTGAATATCTTGAATATATATATTTGACCATGGTGAATGAATTTTTAAAGGTACTGTTGGGCTCTATTTGGTACTATTTTGTTGAGGATTTTTGCATCTATATTCATCAAGGATATTGATCTGTAGCTTTCTTTTATGTTGTGTCCTTGACTCATTTTGATATCAGTGTAATGCTGGTCTCATATACTAAATTTGAGATAATCCATCCTCCTGTATTTTTAAAAATAATTTTAAAAGTATTGTTGTTAATTATTTTTGAAAAATGTTATTCTGCCTCTGATCTTGGGCTTTCCTTTGATAGGATTTTTTATTACTGATTCAATTTTGTTCCTTATTATTGGTCTATCTATTCAATTTCCTCATGACTCAATCTTCATAAAGAATATGTATGTATACAAAAATTTATGCATTTCTTTTAGTTTATCAAATTCATTGCCACACAGTTGTTCCTAAAAATCTCTAGCAATCCTTTGCATTTTTTAGTCTCAGTTGTAATATTTCAATATTCATCTATGATTTCAAGTATTTAAATTCTCTTTTTGGTTATTCTAGCTAAGGGTGTATCAATTTCATTTATCTTTATTTAAAAAAGCCTCTGTTTCACTGATTTCTTTGTTGTTTCTTTATATCAATTTATCACATTCTGATTCTATTGTTTCTTTCCTTCTAATAATTTTTGTTTGGTTTGTTTCTTGTTTTTTTGTAGTTCCTTGAGTTTCAGTGATACTTTTTTTTTGTAGTTGAGATATTCTATTTTCTCAATTGTAATACATTTATTTCCCTCTTAGTTCTGCTTTTGCTGTGTCCCATTTGTATTGTTATGTTGCTTCCATTTTCTACATTTCAATAAATTTTAATTTTATTTTTTGAGTTCTTCCTTGATTCATTGATTTTCCTGAGTAAGTTGCTTAATTTCCATGTATTTGTGTAGTTTGCAAAGTTTTTCTTGTCATTGATTTATAGTTTTATTGCATTATGGTAATAAATGATACTGATATGGCTTCTATTCTTTTAAATTTTTAAATCATGTTTTGTGACCAACCATATGATCTTTCCTGGAAAATGCTCCATATGCTGTTGAGAAGAATGTATTCTGTAACTGTTGGATGAAAAGTTCTATAGTTCTCTATTTAGTCCAATTGATCTAGACTATAACTTTCCTGTTTCTTTGTTTATTTTCTGTCTAGATTATCTTTCCATTTCTGAAAGTGGGCCATTAAAGTCCCCTACTATTATATCAGTTGAGTCTATCTCTCCTTTTAGCTGTATTAATGTATGCTTTATATGTTTGAATGTTCCAATACAGGGGTACATATTTTAAAGTGCTGGCTTGAATTCTTTATCATTATATAATGACTTTCCTGGTCTCTTTTTACTGCTTTTGATTTAAAATTTATTTGTGGATATAAACCGAATACCTTGTTCTATCCTATCACTTTCAGTCTATGTATGTCCTTAGAGGTCAAGAGAGTTTATTATTTTTTTCCATTTACTTCACTCCCCAGGGCTGAGCCAGGCTAAAGCCAGGAGCCAGAAGCTTCTTTTTGGTCTCCCAAAGGTAGAGGCCCAAATTCTTGGACCATCTTCCATTCCTTTTCTAGACCATTAGCAGGGATCTGGGTCATAAGCAGAGCGGTTGGGACTCAAATAAGTGCCTATATGGGATGCTGGTGTTCAGGCCAGTGACTTAAACCACCATACCACAATGCTGGCCCAATATTTTCCTCTTAATTATTAGCATCTCTTGCAAGTTGAAGAACTCCCTTTAATATTTCTTGGAACACATGTCTAGTGTGGTCATTGTTTCCCTCAGCTTTTGTTCGTTGGAGAATGTCATTCTCCCTTGTATGTTTTTTATTTTGCATTTTGTAAGCATTTTGCCACACTTCAAATGTCAATTTTATATGCATATACATATATACTATTTTTCTTGAAAACAGATAACATCACAGAGCGAAGGATCCATGACAATGATAAAACATAATGTGGGGGGCTAGCAGAAGTGAAACAGCCAGGACTCAAACTGGCAACCATATGGGATGTCAGCACTGCAGTTGGTGGCTACCTGCTATGCTGGAGCACCAGCCCTACCATTATATATTCAAGCATCATTTCTTTCTGTCCTACCTCTTCCTTCTTCATTTTCTGAGTCTTATTACATGTTTTACATCTTCTATCCTTTGTGTGATTTATTTTTTACCTTTTCTGTTTATTTTTAACTTAATATTGTATTTATTATTATTGAGATAATATTTAAATTTTTTTAATTTACTTGATAGGCAGAGTTAGACAGTGAGAGAGAGAGAGACAGAGAGAAAGGTCTTCCTTCCATTGGTTCACTCCCCAAATGGCCATTACGACCGGCTCTGCGCCAATCCGAAGCCAGGAGCCAGGTGCTTCCTCCTGTGGTTTTTATAGATAGCATAGCACATTTGAATAATTTGTTTGGGCAGTACATAAAAAGCTCTGGAAGTTTCACTGATTATCATTTCAACTATAGCACATAATCTAATAATGCAGTTTCACATAGAGATGAGAGTGTGGTAACCCCAGGAACTATCCTCTGCCCAGGTGGCA
The DNA here is from genome assembly GCA_949820135.1 of Sylvilagus floridanus. Lineage (NCBI taxonomy): Eukaryota > Metazoa > Chordata > Mammalia > Lagomorpha > Leporidae > Sylvilagus > Sylvilagus floridanus. Next base: position 61,041,688 of record OX463223.1, on the reverse strand, counting down.
GGTCTGTAATAGTGGATTATCTGCTCAGGGGGCCACTGATCATCTTTCCAGTCACCAATTTATAAGGAAGTGGTGCACCATTTTCTCCAGGCTTCTTGGTTGGTATACACTGGGACTCCCAACTGTTCTTTACCTAATGAGAACAGGAAAAAGGAGGGGCAGATAAGATGACTCCCAGAACACAAAATTCAGACCAGGGCTAGGGCAGCTTAACATAGGTGGCCTTTTCACATATCCAAAATAGTCCTCCCAGAGCCTACCACTCAGTATCTATGATGAGGTTGTCCACGGCCTCTTTGACATTAGAGAAATTTGACAAGGAGTGACGAGTTGGTTCTGTGTGATTAGGAGATACTCAACATTGAATCTTTTTCTTTTAAGGTTTATTTATTTATTTGAAAGTCAGAGTTCCACAGAGAGAGAAGGAGAGGCCAAAAGAGAGGTCTTCCATCTGCTGGTTCAATCCCCAATTGGCTGCAACAGCTGGAGCTGCGCCAATCCAAAGCCAGGAGCCAGGTGTTTCTTTTGGGTCTCCCATGTGGATGCAGGGGCCCAAGGACTTGGGCCATCTTCCACTGCTTTCCCAGGCCACAGCAGAAAGCTGAATCAGAAGTGGAGCAGCTGGGACTCAAACCGGTACCAATATGGGATGCCAACACTGCAGGCAGCAGCTTTACCTGCTATGCCACAGTGCTGACCCCCTCACCATTGAGTCATTTAAGTTGTTACATTATAAAATTTTTGGCCCAGGCATGTCATGTTTCCAACTGAAGGGTTAAACTGTCCTCTGCACCAGGTAGACAGTATTTTCCAATAATTGAGTTTTTGAGCACCCAAACACCAGTATAAGAGCAGGGAGACCTGGCTTCATTATAGGGCTTGTGTGAATCTAGTTGTCTAGCTTCCCATGGTCACCAGACTCCCATAATTGTTCTTCCACAGACATAGCAAAAAGAGACATTTAGAGATTGGGTTGTAGTCTCTGCCAGGGCCAGGAACAGATTTTTTTTTTAAAATTTTATTCATTTATTTTGTAGAGGAAATTTTGTAGAGGAAATTCATTTATTTTGTAGAAGAAATATTTTTCTTTGTCTACAACCAGAGACAAAGAAAGAAAAGTGAACCCCTCCTCCCAACACAAATCTTGAAAAGTTGCTGTTCGCAATTAACTAGTGAAGCAGCTGCCCACTGTTTTCTTGTCTAGGGAGGGAAGATGTCGTAAGTTCTGCTTCTGTAAACCCCAGTCATAAATCTGTCCTAATAAATCTGCTCCTGGTATCTCTTTTACCAACATACTGAGCCCACCGACCATTGGAAGTGTGATCCTAAGTCACGTATGCTGCAATTTAAACCCACCAATGCTGTAACAGCTAAGATATGATGCTGATGAACCTATAAATATTGTAAGAAACTTGGGATTGTTGCTTAGTTATCAGAAAATGATTCCATCTGATCCTGCTGGCCTAATAAACTGCTTGGATCCTCCACTGTCTCTGGTGCCTGTTTGAATGTCAGCCCAGCATGGACTCCAGGGCCGCCCAGCCAGTGTGAGTCTGCTGGTGAAACTGCTTGACAATGATGGTCTGGGCTACAGACTCAGGGATTGCTACTAAGCCATTCTCAAATTTCCACTACCTGCTGCGAATGTAACCTCCACTTTCAGTTTTGAACCAAATTAACTCATGCTAGGAGTGTTTTGGGTCTCACTCTGATAAGGGGCTCAGCAACTGGACAGCAGCCAAGGCACTCGACTCTATGGGTCCCTTGATAGTCACGAGCTTGGCTTCCTAGTTGGCCTTTCAGTTTCCCCATGCTGTGGTGGCATCTCCCCTTTGACAGCCCCAACAGTGCATAACAGCCACTCACTTGGGTGCCCACACAGCATTTAATAGCTCCAGGATTTCCTTTCCATATTTAATGTCTTTTCCCCAAAATTGATTAGTCCCTTTTCCTTATATGAGGCTGCATGTACATGGAGAGTGGTGAAAGCATACTTGCAGTCTGTATATATGTTGACACAAATACCTGCTGCCAATTGAAGAGCTCAGATCGGCACATGACTTCTGCCTTTTGCACTAAAATCCCAACAGGCGGGGGCTTAACTTCAGTGTGAGGTTATTAGAGAGTATCCTACGAGGTACTTTTTCCTCTTTGATGAAACTGCTGCCATCAGTAAAATACTCTGCGTCTGGGTCCTTAAAAGGCTGATCAGTCAAGTCCCATCAGCTTGAAAACACTTCATCCATGTCTTTGATGCAGTCAGGGTCAGGCATGCCCAGGTGAAAGTTTTTATCACCTCCATTTGAATGTGTGGGTTTTCACACAGCATATCCAGATACTTCATCATCCAGGCATTAGTCATCCAATATTATCCTTTATATTCCATTAGAGTCAGGACTAAGTGGAGCACCCTGACCGTAAGCTTGTTGCCCTCTAAAACAGAGCTGTGGAAGCAAGGGCTCAGAGACAGGGTGGCCACCCTCGAGAGACAGAGTTAAGTTGCTTCGAGAGATATTCCACCAGACAATGCCAAAACCTCAACCTCTGAGTCAGTACCCCAACCGTGGTGCCAGGGCATTCATGCACATATAGAAAGAAAGGCTCAGTCATGTTCAGGAGTCCCAGAGCTGGGGCATTTGTGAGTGCCTGCTTAATCTGCCCAAAAGCCCTTTCCTGCACCTGTTCCTACAGCAGAGGTTCCCTTTCTTCCCTCTTTGAGACTTCATAAAAGGAGTTTTGCCAAAATAGAGAAATTGGGAATCCAGATTCTGCAGAAGTTGGAAGCTCCAAGGAATTCTTGAACTTGGGGTCAGGTCAATGGAGCTGTGATTGAGCAAAAATGTTTTCTTTCTGGACTGTTTTCTTTAAAAAAAAGATTTATTTATTTATTTATTTGAAATATTTACAGAGAATCAGAGGCAGAGAGAGATCTTCCATCCACAGGCTCACTCCCCAGATGGCCGCAATGGCTGGAGCTGGATCAATCTGAAGCCAGGAGCCAGGAGCTTCTTCCAGATCTCCCACACAGGTGCAAGGGCCCAAACACTTGGACCATCTTCCATTGCCTTCGCAGGCAATAGCAGAGAGCTGGATCAGAAGTAGAGCAGCCTGGTCTCAAACTAGCACCCTTATGGGATGCCTGCACTGCCGACAGCAACTTTACCTGCTCCACAGCACCAGCCCCTAGATTCTTTTCTTTCTGGACTAAGCTGGTGCTGTCCTTGGGACAGGTAAAACCCAAGGTATTTTGCCTTTTCTTGGCATATTTGAGCCTTTTTTTCTTGAGACCTTGTAGCCAGCATCCCATAGGAAGGTGAGGAGCAATCTTGTTCCTTTCATGCATGCTTTTGTGTCCATCTGGCCAGCAGCAGGTCATCTACATACTGTAACAGTGTGCAGCAATGTTGGTCCACTTTGAGTCTCTTTAAATTAGAGGGTAATGCAGTACCAAAAATGGTTGGAGAGTTTTTGAGTCCTCAAGGGCGTCTAGCCCCAGTCAAGTGTTCCTTGTTTTCCATCTTCAGGATTTTCCCATTGGAAGCTGAAGATCGGCTGACACTGTGGAATGAAGCAGGTGAAGAAGGCATCCTCGAGGTCTAGACATGTAAAGAAAGCAGCTTTGGTGGAGATTAGACCCAGCAGAATGTAGGCATTAGGGACCCCAAGATGGTAGCGTAGCTGACTGCTCATAAGTTTTTTTTTTTTTTTTAGATTTATTCACTTGTTTGAAAGGCAGAATTACAGAGAGAGAAGCAGAGGCAGAGGCAGAGAGAGGTCTTCTATCTGCTGGTTCACTCCCCAAATGGCTGTGATGGCCGGAGCTGTGCTGATCTGAAGCCAGGAGCCAGGAGCTTCTTCTGGGTCTCCCACGTGGGTGAAGGGGCCCAAGGACTTGGGCCATCTTCTACTTCTTTCCCAGGTCATAGCAAAGAGCTGGATCAGAAGTAGAGCAGCTGGGACTCTAACTGGCGCTCATATGGAATGCCGGCACTGCAGGCGGAAGCTTTACCCGCTCTGCCACAGCACTAGCCATTGCTCATAAGTCTTGAACTGGCTGATAGTCACCTGTCCCCGGCATTTGAACCAGCAGGAGGAGTGAGTTCCATGGTGACTGGCAGGGCCAGAGGATTCCATACTTTTGAATTGTCTCTAGATGCTTTTGAATTCCAGTTAGTGTCTTGTGATGGATGAAATACTGTCTCTGGCATGTGGGTCTGACTCCCGGTTTTCATTCCACCACCACTGAGAGTGTATACTTTTGGCCAGTCTGGGAGGGTTGTCCTCAGCCCATACTCTGGGCACCTTGAAGGGCAGTTTGGATCCTTGTCAGGGCTCTCCTAAGAGGCTATAGATGTGCTACTCTTCTTCCTGGGGGACCATGAGAGTCATGACTTTTGTCTCTGGCTTTCCCAAGGTCCGGGTCACTTGGCCATGGGAGTTGACTGCTCCCATCCTCACTTCTTCTAGGACCTGCTGGTGTGCCTCTTTGGGGGTGTTCTGATCATTCTACTGAGGCCATGGCAAGTAGGTCTGCTTTTTGTTTCATTTCTCCATCAGCTTCTTGGAGGACTTCCTGGTCTCAGTTGACAAACACTTTGGTGGCGACCTCCAGTATCTGGCTTGTACTCATCCCAGCAAAGCCTTCTGATTTTTGTTTGCGCCTGATGTCTCCTTGGGCTCGGTGGATAAAAGCAACATTGATCATCGGTTGATTTTCTGTCACCTCAAAGTTGAAGGGAATGTAGAAGTGGAAAGGTTCTCACAGCCTTTCCTCGGATTGGCTTGAACTCTCCTTGGGTCCTTAGAGGACTTCTGAAACTTTCCTTATACTCATGGCTCTTTTTCCACCTGCTTTCATGCCTCCTAAAAGGACCTCTTGGTAATGCTCAAGGATGCATAATTTGTCAGCATCATTGGGTTCTCACTGGTGATCTTCTGGGAAGTGATTTTGAGCATATGCGTTTGCATATAGAGCTCCTGCTGTGGTGTTTTCTTCTAACCATGTGAGCACAGCCTGGGTGATTTGGCAGCCTTCTTCAGTGTTGAAAATAGGAAAAGCGGTGGCAATTAGGCCAGGTAGGCTTGTGGGTTTGGATGATGGACTGCATCAGATCTGTCATAGCCTGGGGCTTTCCAGTGAATGCGGGAATATGGTTTTTTCAATTCAGAAGGTCAGTGGTAGAGTACGTTTGATATATTATGGTGTGTTGCCCACCTTGTACCAGACCATTATTGTCATAAAAGATGGTTCCTCAGGTCTGTTTCAGTGGCATCTACAGGACACCCAGACAGCTAATGGGGAGGCAGGCTTTCAGTTGGGTCTCCTTGATGCTTCTCATTTGAGATTTATAGGGTCAAGTCTGAAGGCCCTAGGGTGGCCAACAGGTGAGGGCATCTTAGGTAACTTTGTGGGAGGGTTGCCCTTAAGGGTGCAGGCAGTCTCTGGCAGGGCCCTAGCTGAGAGGGCAGCCAGTCCCATTGGCATGGGAGGTGCTGATGGCAGTGGAGAATACTGTGGTATATAAGGTGGAGGAACCACCTCTGGCTCTTCAGACAAGATGGTATTTTTAGGCTGTGGTCAGCATTTTAAAGGAGCTGTCACTGAAGCCATCATGATTTTACTGTTTTTTTCTAGACAGTATTTTAGTCATGGAGCCAAGAAATAGACTATATTTAGCCAACAGCAAATATTTGGGAACAGGTCAGAGTGGCCTGACTTTCTGACATGACACTGTATACTTCACTAACTCGTCATCTAAGGACCCCAAAAGTAGGCCAGTCTAATCTACAAAGTGTATGCAGCATTTCTGGGATCATCTCAAAGCCACAGTCTCCTGAGAATCCCTTTTTGAAAATGTTCATCATGCAATTTAACCCCAGGGATACATTTCCCCTGCCACCCATTTCCTCCCCATTAAAGATGGCAATCACACACACAAGGAGGGAACGGAAAGGGGGTGATTAATCGCTTCATTGGTCGCTGGCTGCTCTCTTCTTGGAGATATTTCAGGTGCCTCTTTGCATTGGCAGGTCGGTGTAAACCCCTGACTTGGACCAGATCTTATAGACCCTGTAGACAGTCATATGGCTTTGGTTAGGCCTGAAGCGAGCCACAGTGTCTCGTTCAGTTGCCATTTACTCTCACCACAAACAATGTCTCCCACTCATCACCCAATGCCTAAGAACTGCGGTTTCTTTTGGCAGAGCCTTCACACCTTGGCACTCCCTCTGTCTCATGAGCTACTCAGAGAATTCTGGGAGGTAATCAGGCTCCGTTCCACCTCTTAGGAGGCAGGCAATCAAACTTAATGGACCCAGGTTCCTACCAGTTCCGAAGGATGGTGCTCCCTTGACTGGTTCCTGTGCCTCACCAGGTTCCTTTGTGCTCCCAAGGCTAGTCCCCTACAGATGAACTGGACCACTGGCACCAGGCAAGGCCACTGCTCCCAGCTCCCAGCTCCCTGAGGGTGTACCCTGGCCACAAGGTGAAAACACCATCTCTGAATTCCAGACATGAGCCCCAGAAATATAGCAGGATTCTGGTACAAAGAGGTGAGACTCCGAGGCTTTTAACAGGAAGCAGCCTTTATTTTCATGCCGGCACAGACTGGGCAGACTCATGTCCCAAGGCTGAGCCCTGAACAAAGCAAAGTATTGTCTTAAAACCCTTGAGCATAGGCTAGTGCCATGGCTCACTAGGCTAATCCTCCACCTTGCAGCACTGGCACACCGGGGTTCTAGTCCCGGTTGGGGTACCGGATTCTGTCCCGGTTGCCCCTCTTCCAGTCTAGCTCTCTGCTGTGGCACGGGAGTGCAGTGGAGGATGGCCCAAGTCCTTGGGCCCTGCACTCGCATGGGAGACCAGAAGGAAGCACATGGCTCCTGGCTTCAGATCAGCACAGTGCACCAGCCACAGCGCGCCAGCAGCAGCGGCCATTAGGGGGTGAACCAACGGAAAAGAAAAACCTTTCTCTCTGTCTCTCTCTCACTATCCACTCTGCCTGTCAAAAAAATAAATAAATAAAAAAATAAAAAAATAAAAAAACCTTGAGCAAACAACTTTAAGTTCCCCATTTACATATATGGTTACATATTTTGATTGGATACTTTAGAGCCTCAGGACTGCTTTTGTAACTGCTACAGGGTTGCTATGGAGCTGCACGTGCCCATGTTAAAACTGCTTAGGTCGTGGTGTGGTTTCTTCTTGGGAAACCCCCCTGCTGTATCTGTCCCTAGCCATTTCCCTTTTATAGCATAATTCTTTGCTTTGGGAGGTGGTCCCTGCCACATTGTGAACAGTGCTGCTGTAAACATTGTGGTGTAGATATCTCTTTTCTACAAAGTGTTCATATCTGTTGGGTATATACCTAGTAATGGCATTTCTGAATATTTTTACTTGAAGACACAGCGAAAGAGACACACAGAGAGAAAACCTACCCATTGGTTCAGTTCCAAGTTCTTTTTTTTCTTTTTTTTTAAAGATTATTTATATTTAAAGACAGAGTTACAGAGAGAGGTAGAGACAGAGAGAGAGAGAGAGATCTTCCATCCGCTGGTTCACTCCCCAGAAGGTTGCAATGGCCAGAGCTGCACCGATCCAAAGCCAGGAGCCAGGAGTTTCCTGTGGATCTCCCACGTGGGTGCAGGGGCCCAAGGAATTGGGCCATCTTCTACTGCCATTCCAGCCACAGAAGAGATCAGAAGAGGAGCAGCTGGGACTAGAACCAGCACCCATATAGGATGCCGGCACTTCAGGCCAGGGTGTTAACCCACTGCGCCACAGCACTGGCCCTGGGCTCCAAATTTTTGTAAAGACCTGGGCTGAGCCCAGTTGAGGGCAAGAGCCAGGGAAATCAATCCAGGTCTCTGACATGGGTGGCAGGGACCCAATTACTTGGCCATCATTGCTGACTTCTAGTGTCTGAAATAGCAGAGAGCTGGAGTCAGAAGCCGCAGCCTAGCATTGAACCTAGGCACTGTGATAAGGAATATTGGTAGCTTCAGTGAGTGGTGAATTACTTTGTCTTTTTGAAAAGAGTTTTAATTGCTTTTCTTTTGAAATTTAAGTTACTTGTGGAACAACTTTTCTTTTCATTGTTTATTTTAAAGCTGTCCTCAGGAGGGGAGGTCACCATTTTGGGAGTAATTTGTGCAATTATTAAAGTTTGTATCTTCTAAGATCTTTAAAGAATGTCCTGGGTCCAAATTTAAACATTTTCTGGACCTATGTAAGTTCTTGAAATTGTTTACCTTAGGAGTCAGTGCTGTAGCATAGCAGGTAAAGCGACTGCCTGCAGTGCTGGCATCCCATATGGGCGCTGGTTCAAGTCCTGGTTGCTCCACTTCCGATCCAACTCCCTGCTAATGCACCTGGGAAAGCAGCAGAAGATGGCCCAAGTGCTTGGGCCCCTGCACCCATGTGGGAGACCTGGAAAAAGATCCTGGCTCCTGTCTTACAATGCTGGTCATTGTGGCCATTTGAGGAGTGAACCAACGGATAGAAGATCGCTCTCTCTCTCTCTCTCTCTCTCTCTCTATCTCTCTCTCTCTCTGTGTGTCTCTCCCCCTCTCTTTGTCTCTGTAACTCTGCCTTTTAAATAAATAAATAAATAATTCTTTTAATAAGTTTGTGGAAAAATAGAATGCAAGAAGTTAAAAGAAGGAACTTTAAAAAAATTAAAAAATAAATTGTTTAGCTTATAGCAACTCCTACTTACTCAGTCTATAGACATCTCATCTTATCTTCATTTTCCTCACTGATGAGAAACAGATACATTCCTGGAACTCTAATTGCATTGTTTCCCCTACAAATACTAACCACATCAGTTTTCCTAAGCTACAGTTCTTGTCTCATCACCTCAAATAGATCATGGTGCTATACTTTGGGTCTTCCTCATTGCACTGTAGGTTAGATTGCCTACAGACAGATAGAGTGATAATAAGAGTCATACTTCTTACTTCATCCCTTCTCAATATGGGATGCCAATACTTCATGCAATGGCATTAACCTGCTGCGCCACAATACCGGCCCCCAAACTCTAAGTATTGATTGCTCACCAGGGCATCTCCTCTTTCTTTGTTAGTTTCTGAATCCCATTGTCTTTCTAGTTCTGTGGAAGCTGTTAAATCTCTGCTTACTTTCTCAGCCTTTTAGTGATATCTTCCAAAATTGGTGGATATCCTTATGGTAAAAGTTGCATTAAATGCCAAGCTTACACCCCTGATTTCCTTCCCCTGGATTTGCATCTGATAGTTCTGCTAATTGTTAACTCTCCAATGCCTTCAAGCAGATGCATTCTGTTAATATTTTGTTAAGTATTTCTGCTAGTTTTCTGCAACATATTTGGTTGGTATTGCCCATTACACCATCATTACAAGTGAAACTCTCTGATTTAACTTCTCTATTTAAATTTCATTTTGTCATCTTTGTCATCATTTTCATTTTTATGTCTTGAGTCTGTGCTTAAATGTATTCAATACTTACTATTACTTCAAAATATCTACCTCAACAGTATTCTGTTTTTTTCATTCCAAACTATATTTACTCTTCAAATTTAAAGCCATCTGAAGTCTATGACTCACAATTTCTTTCTTTTAGTAACTTGTTCCATTTTGTATCCTGATATTAAATGCCTCTGTCGAAATCCAATTATTTCCTTTCTCTAATACACCACTTCTTGTTTGTCTACTTGCTCTGGTTCCTCTTGAAACATTTTTACTCTACTCCCTCAGTGCATTGCCTTCTTTAATCTAGTGAGCAGTTACTACTCGAGGTGTGTCCTCTTTCTATAATTGAACTCAACTTTGTAAGTATATATAAATTCATGATATACGCTTTGTTTTCTAATCAAACATCAGTGTGCACCTTTCTGTTTCTTATTTTTAAGTTAAATTTTAAATTTACTTTTAATTGATAATAGTAATTGTGTATATTTATGGAGTACATTGTGATATTTTGATGTATGTATGTTTTATGGAAAGATTCAATTAAGGTAATTTACATATGCATCATCTTACACACTTTTTTGTGATGGGATTCTTAAAAATATATTCTTTTAGCAATCTTGAAATGTATTTTATTATTACTTGTGATCGTCATGTAGTGCAATAGATCCTTGATATTTATCCCTCCATTCTAAATTGAACTTTGTACCCTATGATATACAACTTCTCTTTCCCCTCCATTGAAAAGTGTATTTCTAAAAAATTATTTCACCATTACATTTTGTATGTATTTTCATTTTTACATTATATTACATCATAGTGTAGCACTTTGCTCATTCTGCATTGTATTTGAATCAAATGTGTGATATCCATCATCCAACTGTGTTAAAAATTCCTAATATTGAGGCATAGTAGGCTAAGCCTCCACCTGCACTGCCAACATCCCAATCGGGCACCAGTTGATGTCCTGACTGCTCCTCTTCTGATCCAGCTCTCTACTATGACCTGAGACAGCAATACAAGTTGCCCCAAGTGCTTGGACCCCTACACCAGTGTGGGAGACCCAGAAGAAGTTCCTGATTTCTGGGATCCGCCCAGCTCTGGCCATTATGGGCATTTGGGGAGTGAACCAGTGGATGGAAGACCTCTCTGTGTCTCTCCCTCTCTCTGTCTGTATCTCTACCTCTCAAAAAATAAACAAAATCTTAAAAATAAAATTCCTAATGTCCTTAATGTTTGAGGCCAATTGTTTGCCTCTGTATTCACCACAGCCAGACACATTTCAGGCTTGATCATGTATTTCTTTCCTTTTTAAAAAATATTTATTTATTTATTTGGAAGTCAGAGTTACAGAGAGAAAGGGAGAGAAAAAGAGAGAGACCAGCTTCCATCCACTGGTTCACTTCCTAAATGGCTGCAATGGCTGTGACTGAGCCATGCTGAATCCAGGAGCCTGGAGTTCCTTTGGGTCTTTGTGGCAGAGGCTCAAACACTTGGACAATCTTGTGCTGCCTTCCCAGGAGCATTAGCAGGGATCAGGATTAGAAGTAAAGCAGCCATGACTGGAACCGGTGACCATATGGGATTCCAGCATTGCAGGTGGTGGCTTTAACCTCCATGGCACAGTGCCAGACCCCATATAATTTCTTAATAGAATTCAAGATTGCATCCTTCACTGGCTTTTAGTGAAACAAGCATTTTCTAGCCTTTTGACTTAGCAATCTATCCCTGTACTCCTGATGTGCTGCAGCTGAGCAGGGTACACCCAAATGCTGGGGATTTCTTTTCTTCGTTTAAGGAACTGATACATACTTATGAAAACAAAACAAAGCCATTCATTTCCTAACCAGCCTAAGAAAACTTCCTATAAATTGGACCCAGTGGTATATTGAATGCCAAGAATGTTTGAACAAGACGAGATTCAATTATCAGCACAGTTTTCAGTGAAGGCCTCTAAGAAATTCTTTTCACTATGGTCATCTAGATGCAACATGTACTAGTGAAGATGGTTGATACTTGGTGACAATTATTGACCATTCTCTTTGTGTTTTTAGGGGCTCTCTCATACTCCTATCTTTCTGCCAGCTTTAGTCATCTCAAGAATTATTTTTTCCTACTGTATATAAAATAATTTTTACCACTGTTTTACCCTGATGTTTTACATTACTATTTTTTTCTTTATTCATGAGACAGACAGACTTGACAGTGTTTCCATCTGTAGGTTCCTTCCCCAAGTACTCACAATAGGAAGGACTGAGCCAGGCCAAAGCCTGGAACCCAGAGCTCAATCAGGTCTCCTTTGTGAGTGGTAGGGACCTAACCACTTGAGTCAACATCACTGCCTCTCAGGGCCTGCATTAGCAGAAAGCCAGAATTGATAGTTGGAGCCATGAATCCAACCAAGGCACTCTGATATGGGTTGCAGGTGTCTTAAGTACCAGGCCAAATGCTTGCCTCTAAATTTAACTATTTTTAATGCATTCCTGGTTCAAGGAAAACAAACAGGTATATTATTAAGAGACAACAGCACAAATTGCTCCATGGGCTGTTAGCATTTATTAGCACTTTAGGACTTAATATGAAGGGAACTTCTATGTTCTTTCTTATTTGCTTGCTACTAATAACATGAAAGAGTATGGTCTGATCACCCAGAATGTCCATAAGTTGTGGAATGAAATTCCTTTGTTAAGGAAGATGATAAGTTGATGAATTGACTGATAAAAATGATTGTCACTAATTATTTCAATAGTAGGCCACCTGTAACACAGAGGGCAGTGTGAAGGGAATCATTTAGATTTTCTGGGCAATGCAGAGAATTTAATGAGGAAGTTTTACTTTGATCATTACCTGATAACGTAAATAAATAACGGATAACAGTTATTCATTTTGTTCAGCCTCTTGAGCAATACTTGTAGAATGAGGGGATAAAAGACCTCTGAGAGGACTTCATTGCATAAGAAAGTCCCACATCTCTGTGGGAGGGCTCCAAATAAGGTTAGTATGTATATGTAAATAATTACACATATGAGTTATTACACTGAAGCATTTAATTTTCAAATTAACATTTATTAAATTCATACCATTGTCAAGTACTATGCTAGTTTGCTGGGGGCACAAAAACAGTTAGACACAAATATGACACTGTTTATTAAATAAAACAAACAAGAAACAGATCACATTATAAAACAGACATGATTATTGATTAATCTATATAGTGTGATAAGATTATAGTAGTTGTAAGTAAATATTCAAGAAATTCTATGTATAATTCGGAATTTCTGATTTTTCTGGAAATAAGAAAGTCTGACATTTGTGAGCCAAGAGTGAGAAGCAACTGTCCCCCTTAAATGGGACTGGATTCTTATTAAAGTTTACCCCGACCTCTACTGACCCAGTTGAATCACTGGCATTATCTGTCTGGCCCATGGAGACATTTGGATTTTGCATCCACTTATGTGATGAGTGATATGATAATTAAGTTTGGCGTGTAGGAGCAACATTTCATCCCATTTCCAAAGAGTGAGAGGCATATATCAGGGCACATGTGACATATTTGATTTTCTATTGATGTTATTTGTGCAGAAGAATGTAGATGGAAAGGCAAACTCTGTTAGGAGTTATATTTTTGTTTCTGTAGTATACAGTTGCGTGCACTTTGACAAAGAAGACAATGAACAAAAATATATTAAGTGAATGCCCATATGAAAAGATGCCCTTGAAAAACGTTTTTGACCAGAGCTCCTTGATTATGTCTCACATACCTAATCCTCAAAGTTGCAGGGGCCCTCATTCTTGATAAAACCTGATCGCCCTCACATAGAGACACAAAGTGTTGAAATCTTTACGTAATATGTACTAAACTGATCTTCTGTGTATAAAGAGAATTGAAAATGAATCTTGATGTGAATGCAAGGGGAGAGGGAGCGGGAAACGGGAGGGTAGCTGGTGGGAGGGAAGTGGTGTGGGGGGGGAGCCATTGTAATCCATAAGCTATACTTTGGAAATTTATATTCTTTAAATAAAAGTTTTATATAAAAAAAAAACCTGATCGCTTGAATCTGGTAAATTAAAAAGGAGACTGTGGCTGATAATTGTCACACTGCAAATTAAGGGCACATAGAAAGAATAGATAAATTCTTAATATCTCCACATTTTCCTGGACTGAATGTAACAACATGACAACTTATTTGAGCCAGGTTTCTCATCAAAAATGTAAATATAGTAAAACAAAATGTATAGATTTGTTGGGAGGATCAAGAAATATTTCTTCAAATGTGTTGAAGCGTTTATATCTTATCAATATTAGGATGGCGTTTCACAGATATTTTATATTACAAATGTGTATATCTGTAATCATAAAAAGCTAACATGATTGTTAATACTATTAACATTATATAATTAATATTAGAATAGCAATCAGTATGGGCTAGGGGCATGGCATTGCAAATTAAGCCACTGCCTGTGATGCCAGCATCCCATGCTGGTGCCGGCACTAGCCCCAACTGTTCCACTTCTGATCCAGGTCCCCACTAATGCCCTGGGAAAAGCAGCAGAGAATGACTTAAGTACTTGAGCCCCTGCCACCCACATAGGAGACCCAGAAGAAGCTCCTGGATTCAGCCTAGCCCATCCCTGACCATTGTGGCCATCTGAGGAGTGAACCAGCAGATGGAAGATCGATCTTTCTCTCTCTCTCCCTTTCTCTCTTTCTCTCTCTCTGTGTCTCCCTCTCTCTTATAACTCTGATTTTCAGATAAAGACATCTTAAAAATCTTTAAAAAAATATAATAGTATATACCAAGAGCTACATTAAGCACTTCAAATTTACTATCTCATCACATTATCCCAATAACTTTAGGATAAACTGTGATATGAACCCAAACATAGTTTCACTCTCATAATCTAAACTCCTATGATATACTATCTATTCTGTATTTATTTCCATGTTTAAATTAGGGAATAAACATCATTAAAAGATGCTGCTGATAAATTCAGATTGGAACTCATTGCTAACTCATTGTTAGCATCACTTTAAAGCATGTGACCTGATTCTCTGAAAATAAGGTTTTTTTCTGCCTCTTTACCTGTTTGAACTAATTATTTAAAGGGTGTCTATTGGTGCTAATATCCAAATCAGCCAACAGGGAGAGTAAATACACATTGATTAAACAAGTATTTAGTGTTCCTTTCTGATGCTGCTTTTAAGATGTATTTTTACAGTGCTTAGTATAATACTAATTTTCACTTTTACAATTATTATAATCACTTATTCCAGTTGCATATTGCCAAACTAAATTTTTGCATTTCACCACTTTGATGGAAAAAGTGGTTGATGACAGTAATCAACAGACAATAGTATGTTTTTTTAATGTACTTACCTTTTGACTCTAATTTTGTGTACATTCTTCTACCCTACCAGGGCTCCCAAGATTCTTCCACACCTATTTATTTCATGTTTGTATACCTTGGGCCTTTTATATTTGCTTGATTTTTCCTAGAAATGCATCCCAAGGTGATTTGTCCTTCACCTTAAAAATCTCTCTCCCGATTTACTCCTCTGTTATTAAACATAGTTGACTAGATATACTTCCTTAGTCTCTGTTTTTTCACACTCAGCTCCAGCCATTGCAGCCATCTGGAGAGTGAACCAGAAGATGGAAGTTCCCTCTCACTCCCTCTCTCTCTATACCTCTACTTCTCTGAAATCTGCCTTTCAGATAAAAAAAATAAATATTTAAAAAGAGAGAGATGGCAGCTACCCTGATCAGAGCATCCATTTAAAGGATACTTGATCTGTACAACCAAATAATACACCAATTAATTATGATTACTCATGATAAAACTGCTCTTTAAGATGCTCTTCTGTGCCTAAAACAGCTTTGTGGAGAAACATTTAATAAAGTAATTAAACATAAAAATAGTATTAAGGTATAGGAAATAAACAGGAAAGAGATTGGCACAAAGCTGGAGAAAAGAGGTTTTTTTTAACTATCAATATTGAATTAGAAGCAAGTTATCAGTTCCCTCCTCATAGAGATGCAGGCATTTAGAATAAATTCTACTTAGAGATACATAATAAAAATAGAACTGGACTGCAAAGTCAAGATATTACCAAAAGTTACTTGTTGCGTGACTTTGAATGAATTATTCACCTTTTCTGGCTTTAATTTCTTCATCTGTGAAGTGAGTAAGTTAAATTACATTGTTTTTTTCTTGGATCTCTATATGTGTTTTCAAGAATGTGACAATAATATTTTCCTAATATTTAATTTGATGATAATTTTAAAGCTAATTATATATTGTGGATGATCTGGTTCAATGCTGTCCAATACAAATGTAAAGCAAGCTATATCTGTGATTTTTAATTTTCCTTTTTTATTTTTTTTACTTTTATTTAGTAAATATAAATTTCCAAAGTACAGTTTATGGATTACAATGACTTTTTCCCCCCCACAACCTCCCTCCTACCCGCAACCCTCCCTTCTCCTGCTCCCTCTCCCATTCCATTCATATCAAGATTCATTTTCAATTATCTTTATATACAGAAAACCAATTTAGTATATATTAAGATTTCAACAGTTTGCACTCACACAGAACATAAAGTGTAAAATACTGTTTCAGTACTAGTTATAGCATTAATTCACATTGGACAACACATTAAGGACAGAGATCCTACATGAGGATTAAGAGCACAGTGACTCCTGTTGTTACTTAACAAATTGACACTCTTGTTTATGGCGTCAGTAATCTCCCTAGGCTCTAGTCATGAGTTGCCAAGGCTATGGAAGCCTTTTGAGTTTGCCGACTTCGATATTATTTAGACGAGGTCATAGTCAAAGTGGAAGTTCTCTCATCCCTTCAGAGAAAGCTACCTCCTTCTTTGATGGCCCCGTTCTTTCCACTGGGATCTCACTCGCAGAGATCTTTCATTTAGGTCTCCTTTTTTTTTCCAAAGTGTCTTGGCTTTCCATGCCTAAAATACTCTCATGGGCTCTTCAGCTGGATCCGATGGCCTTAAGGGCTGATTCTGAGGCCAGAGTGCTGTTTAGGACATCTGCCATTCTATGAGTCTACTGTGTATCCCACTTCCTATGTTGGATTGTTGTCTCCCTTTTTAATTCTATCAGGATTAGCAGACACTAGTCTTGTTTGTGTGATCCCTTTGACTCTTAGACCTATCATTGTGATCAACTGTGAACTGAAATTGATCACTTGGACTAGTGAGATGGCATTGGTACATGCAACCTTGATGGGA
The DNA here is from genome assembly GCA_949820135.1 of Sylvilagus floridanus. Classification (NCBI taxonomy): domain Eukaryota; kingdom Metazoa; phylum Chordata; class Mammalia; order Lagomorpha; family Leporidae; genus Sylvilagus; species Sylvilagus floridanus. The sequence continues at coordinate 61,024,989 of OX463223.1, read as the reverse complement.
TTGTATTGGAATTCCCTGGCACATTTCTAACTCCACCATTTGGGGCAAGTCTGATTGAGCATGTCCCAAATTGACATTTCCTCCCTCTCTTATTCTCACTCTTATATTTAACAGAGATCACTTTTCAGTTAAATTTAAACACCTAAGAATAATTGTGTGTTAATTACAGAGTTCAACCAATAGTATTAACTAGAACAAAAAAATACTAAATGGGATAAAGTATTAAATTGTGCATCAACAGTCAGGACAAGGGCTGATCAAGTCACTGTTTCTCATAGTGTCCATTTCACTTCAACAGGTTTCCTTTTTGGTGCTCAGTTAGTTGTCACACATCCAAAAAAATAAATAAATAAAAAGGTCATTCACCCAGGGCTGGCATTGTGGCACAGTGAATTAATGGGCTACTTGTGATGCCTGGGTCCTATATGAGAGTGCCAGTTCCAGTCTTGGCTCCTCTGTTTTTGATCCAGTTCCCTGTTAATGTACCTGGGAAGACAGTGTTGATGGCCTAAGAGCTTGAGCCCCAAACGTCCACATCAGAGACCCTGGCTGCTGTTCTCAGCCTGCCCACAGCCTGCCAGCTGTGGTTATTGAGTTCTTTTGTGAGCACGATTGAGTGGACGAAAGATATCTATCTCTGTCTCTCTCTGTTTGTATCTCTTTCCCTCCCCCTGTCACTCTGCCTTTCAAATAAATAAATACGTAAATCTAGAAAGCATCATTCACCTTTGCAAAGTGGGATGTATGTCAAGGATGCAGAGATGGTTCAATTATGCAAATAAAGTTATGTAACACATCATATCAATATAATGTAAGATAAAAAGTATATATCTTCTCAATATACATGGAAAATCATTCAATAATAATAGCTATTTATGATTTTTAAAATCCTTGAGAAAAAGTGGTATAGAAAGAAATACATCAATATAACAAAGTTTATATGGAAAATCCACAGCCAACATTTTATTCAATGCAGGGAAGTTTAAAACATTTTTACAAAGATCAGGTACCAGACAAGGATGCCTACTCTCTGTGTCCTTACTCAATACAATATTGGAGGGGCCGACACTGTGGGTCAGTGGATTAAAGTCATGGCCTACAGTGCCAGCATCCCCTATGGCCACTGGTTCGAGTCCCAGCTGCTCCACTTCTGATCCAGCCCCCTGCTAATGCTCCTGGGAAAGTAGCAGAAGATAGCCCAAGTGCTTGGACTCGTGCACCCATGTGAGAGACACAGGTGAAGCCCCTGGCTCCTGGCTCCAACCTGGCTCAGTCTTGGCTGTCGCAGGAGTGAAACAGCAGATGGAACATCTCTTTCTCTCTCTCTTTCTCTTCTTCTCTCTCTGTAACTCTGCCTTTCAAATAATTAAATAAAAATTTTTAAATGCAGTACTGAAAGTGTTATCCAAAGAAGTTAAATATGAGAAGGAAATAAAAGGTATGCAGAAAGGAAAGCAATACCTCTATTTTTAGTTGACCTGAATCTATATGTACAGGAACTGAAAGATTCCACTAAGAAACTAGTAGAACTGATAAATGAATTCAGTTTCAGTAAAGTTGCAGGAATCAAAATCAGCATATAAAAAATCAGTAGCATTCAGAACATTTTTAATGTACAAAACAAAAATCTTCAGGTAGTAATACAAAATGTTCCCATATACCCCTTCCCCCATTTTCCTTATTAACATCATCTTATATTAGTATATTTGTCACAATTAAGGAGTCACACCCAAGTGTCTCTATTTTGTTTTATTCAAACTTTTTATTATGTTTATACCAATACTGAATATACCAAGAATTAATTATAAGAACAATATCATTCACAATGGCTACAACAAAGCTAGAATAGTTTGAAATATATTTTAAAAAGTTTTTTCAAAGACCTCTGCCAATGGAGCCGGCGCCATGGCTCACTCGGTTAATCCTCCGCCTGTGGTGCCGGCACCCCATATGGGCACCGGTTCTAGTCCCGGTTGCTCCTCTTCTAGTCCAGCTCTCTGCTGTGGCCCGGGAGTGCAGTGGAGGATGGCCCACCTCCTTGGGCCCTGCACCCACATGGGAGACCAGGAGGAAACACCTGGCTCCTGGCTTCAGATCAGCACAGCACCAACTGTAGCAGCCATTTGGGGAGTGAACCAATGGAAGGAAGACCTTTGTCTCTTTCTCTCTCACTGTCTATAACTCTGTCAAATAAATAAATCAATATTTAAAAAAAATCTCTGCCAAGAAAATTACAAAACACTAATGAAAGAAATTGACTAATACCTCCCATTTTCATGGATTAAAAGAATTGATATATTAAAATGACCATACTATCTAAAATGATTTGCTGCCTTAATGTAATCACCTCCAAAATGACATTTTTCACAGAACTAGAGAAAAACTTAAAATTCATACAGAATAAAAATATCCTGAATAGTCAAAACAATCTTGAAAAATAAAAGAACAAAGGTGAAGGCCTTGAGATACTAGAATTCAAGATGTAATACGGAGCTATTATAACCCAAACAACAACACCAGCATAAAAACAGAAATGTATATGTGTTAAACAGGATAGAAACCTCAAAAATATATCCACACATCTAGAGACAACTTATATTTGACAAAGGCACCAAATACATACCCTGAAGAAGGGGCAGTTTCCTTAATAAATGTGACTGAGAAAATTGTGTATAACATTTATATGATTGCAACAAGATGCACCCTGACACACACACACACACACACACACACCACACAAAAGCACATTAGTCACTTTACACAAAAATCAAGTCAAAACTGTTAAGAATCTAAATGTAAGACCTGAAATTGTGAAACTACTAGAAAGAAACAGAAGGGGACACACTTGAAGACATTGACTATGTATATACATAAATATATAAATGTACATGTACATATATATGTATGTATTTAAAATAGTGTTTGCCAGAGACTGGGAAGAGTGGTGGGCAGAGACAGATTGGATAGGTTAATAGCCTGTTGTAATCCTTTTATGCTGTGTGTAGTTATTGAAATATTTTACTGTAATACAAAAAATGTGTATTATATTAATGCATACTTAAAAATAAATTTAGAAAGAAACAAACTGTTCTCTATAGAATATAACTTCTTGAGAATAGTTGGATCTATGTTCAGTTGGAGACTAGAAATAACAATTTTGGATACAACAGCTGGCTCTTAACACCCTGTGGCTATAAATGAACACAGATTGTTAGAAGCCTTAGTATCAATATCCAGTTGAAATTAGTTATCTCAATCAAAATATCTCCAAGCAAATGAATTGCTTGGAAGATGCTCAGAAAATACTAATACTGTAATTAACAGTCATATGCCCATATGTACCCTGAGTCCCCCATCTCACAAGCTGGCTAGTATCCAATTAGTAGTAGCACAAAATAGTACAAGAGGAAGAAGATAGCAAAAATCAGCATGTCTAGAGGGAATGAATAGTATTTTCACAGCACCATTGTGGGCACTGTGAATTATATAGAAGGAATGAAAATCATTCATTATCCCTATCCTTTGAGAACTCACAGACTTGTTCACAAAAGATGAATCTCAATTAGTGTACAGATTTTGTAATTTTAACACTAGCAGCATCCAGAGAAAGTAGGTGTCTTTATGGACAGGAGTGACCAGGGTTGTCTCACAAGAAGAAGAGACTTGAGTTTGGTCAAGAATGAAAGATATAATCTAATTACACACCTCAGATTTCTCACCCTTGGGTTAGAAGGAGAGTAAGGATACAAGATGAATTTTAGAGAAATCTAGAGCTCTTTCTCTTGTCATTTTGGAAGAGAATGATAGCATCTACAGAGTTTTCATTTGTTGAGGAAGTTACAGGTTCATCTCTTTCCAATTATGTAATAGGAAAAAAATGGAGGCTTGTGACTGTGAAAGCCAATCAAGATATTCTGAGCCAATTTTACTCCTTTTAGTATGTTACTCAGAGACCAAAACTGTAACCTTTCATCTGTGTTTGCCTTCTTTTGCTGTGCCACATTGTGTGGAACTTTATCATGCTCATTCTTTCCTCCTTAGTATATATTTTTTATTTGTCACATTACTTAGGGCCCCTGACCTCTACATTCCAAGGTAGAAATGGGTTTGGTAGAGTGGTATGAAAGGGGTTTAGAGAAGTAAATTGAATTTGGTGGATGAGATACTGCAATTGCTAGGTTTAATTCAACTATTAATTTATAATCACTGGGAATCAAAACTCACATTTGTTTATGAAGAGGAAATGTAGAAGAAATTGATTTATAATAGCAGTAAGAATAATATTTTAGCCTAAAAAAACCAATAAGCCATAAAAACATTAATACATTTTCCAGTTTTCAGTAAGAATTGGCTAGATTATTTGGACAAATCTTTCCACTAAAAATACACGAAAGATTCTGAAAATATATATTTTAAAATTGTTTTAAGGTCGGCGCAGTGGCTGACTAGGATAATCCTCCACCTTGCGGCGCCAGCACACGGGGTTCTAGTCCCGTTCGGGGCACCGGATTCTGTCCTGGTTGCCCCTCTTCCAGGCCAGCTCTCTGCTGTGGCCAGGGAGTGCAGTGGAGGATGGCCCAAGTGCTTGGGCCCTGCACCCCATGGGAGACCAGGAGAAGCACCTGGCTCCTGTCTTCGGATCAGCGCGGTGAGCCGGCAGCAGAGCACCAGCCACAGCGGCCATTGGAGGGTGAACCAATGGCAAAAGGAAGACCTTTCTCTCTGTTTCTCTCTCACACTATCCACTCTGCCTGTCAAAAAAAAAAAAAAAGATTTAATTATTTATTTATTTGAAAGGCAGAGTTGCAGAGAGGCAGAGAGAGAGAGAGAGAGAGAGAGAGAGAGAGAGAGAGGTCTTCCACCCACTGGTTCACTCCCCAGATAGGTGCAATGGGCGGAACTGTACCCATCCCAAGCCAGGAGCCAAGAGCTTCCTCCAGGTCGTCCATGTGGGTGCAGGATCCCAAGGACTTAGGCCATCTTCCACTGCTTTTCCAGGCCATAGCAGAGACTAGATTAGAAGTGGAGCAGCCTGGACTTGAACTGGCACCCATATGGGATGACGGTGTTACAGGTGGCAGCTTTACTCATTCTGCCACAGCACCAGCCCCAATTAAACATTTTAAAAAGCTTAGTCATTTTTAAAAATTCTTTTATAAGACAGAAGACCAAATACTTCAATATTTTCCAGTTACCCACTTCAAAGTCTCATACTCAGATTTAGAACAAGAAGATTTACAACAAAATTTTATTTGGAACGGATTTTGATATAGCAAAATTGTCAAAAATTACAAAAGGTTTGAACAAGTGATTAAATAAGATCATAGATTACTGTGAAACAATATCTAACCAAAATCCTAATTAAATGATTTAAGGGTAAGTATAAGACATAGTTTTCAAAAGTCTCTTTTTTTCTAAAGATTTATTTATTTATTTGAAAATCAGAGAGAGAGAGAGAGAGAGAGAGAGAGGTCTTCCATCCGCTGGTTCACTCCCCAATTGGCCACAACAGCTGGAGCTGAGCCGATCTGAAGCCAGGAGCCAGGAGCCAGGAGCCTCTTCTGGGTCTCCCATGAGGGTGCAGGGGTCCAAGGACCTGGGCCATCTTCCACTGCTTTCCCAGGCCACAGCAGAGAGCTAGATTGGAAGTGGAGCATCCATACCTTGAACCAGTGCCCATATGGGATGCTGGCACTGCAGGCGGTGGCTTTACCCATTATGCCACAGTGCTGGCCCCCCAAAAGTCTCTTAAAATGTGAGGACATGATAAACATTAACACAAAGCATAGTAATTTATTATGACAGCATAAAATTTGTGCTGGAAAAATTTCATTGTTTTTAAAAGGCAAAGAATTAAATGTTTTTCACTATCATTCTTTTGATATGGAAGTCCATTTGTTCTTTTCACCAATTAACCGTTTTTGTGTAATGACAATATTTCAAATCTACAAGCAGTTAGCAATTTTCAAGTGCCAGGGATAAAACCTTGCTAATGGTAAATTATCTATTTAACGTACTGTTCAATTTGGTTTGCTAACATTTTATTGAAGATTTTTACATTTATGTAGGTCAGATATATTGACATGTAATTTTCTTTTCTTGTCTGGCTTTGATATTAGGGTAATAGTGGCCTCATAAAATGAGTTTGGAAATATTAACTCTCTACAATGTTTGTTTAAAGATTTATTTATTTACTTGAAAGTCAGTTACAGAGAGGCAGAGGCGGGAATAGAGGGTCTTCCATCCACTGGTTCACTCCCCAAATGGTGCAATGGCCAGAGCTGGGCTGATCTGAAGCCAGGAGCCAGGAGCTTCTTCCAGGTCTTCCATGTGGGTGCAGGGGCCTAAGCACTTGGACCATCTTTCACTGCTTTCCCAGACCATAGCAGAGAGCTGAATCGGAAGTGAAGCAGCCTAGACTTGAATTGGCACTGCAGGAAGTGGCTTTACCTGCTACACCGCAGTGCCAGCCCCCCTATATAATTTTTGAAAGAGTTTGAAAAGTATTAATATTCTTAACTTGTTGGATACAATTCAGCAGTTCAGCTAAGTGGCCTTGGGATTTTCTTTCTTGTTTTTTTTTTATTAATTATTCAATTCTTTACACATTATACAGTTTCAAATTTTCCATGTGTCCATGATTCAATCTTGGTAAGCTATGTGTTTCTAGGAATCCATTCATTTCTTTATGATTACTCAATTTTTTGGTATACAATTGTTCAGTGATCTCTTTCTTAAAACATTTATTCAGTCATCTCTTATGATACTTTGTATTTCTGTGGCATACTTTGTAATATCTACTTTTTCACTTTACATTTTGTCTCCTATTTTCTAGATTAATCTATCTAAAGGTTTTTCAATTTTATCTTTTCTAACAAAAAAGTTCCATTTATATTTTCTCTTAATTTTTTTTCATTAATTTCAGATTTATTATTTCCTTTCATTTACTGAATCTGGAGTTTGCTCTCCCTTTTCTTGTTCTTTGAGATGTAACTTTGGATAATTTTTCTGCCATTTATGGATATAAACTATCTTTATAGTACTTATTTTATGGCATCCAGTAAATGTTGGCATAATGTGTTTTAAGTTTTCTTGGTTTTACAATATTTTCTACTTTTCCTTTGGATTTCTTCTTTGAACCACTAGTTGTTCAGGAACAACTAAATAATATATTAAATTATTCTCAAAATTTTCCTGTTATTAATTTCAAATTTCATACCAATACGGTCAGATATTATTCTTGACATGATTTAATATTTTTTTAATTTTAAATCACTTTCAGTGGCATAATATGTTATTTATTTTGGAGAACATTCTGTGTTTGTGAGGAATTGTGGATATTCTGCTTCTGTTGTTGGGAATGTTCTGCCTATTTCTTTTTTTTTTATTTTTTATTTATTTATTTATTTATTTTTTTTTTTTGGACAGGCAGAGTGGACAGTGAGAGAGAGAGACAGAGAGAAAGGTCTTCCTTTTGCCGTTGGTTCACCCTCCAATGGCCGCCGTGGCCGGCACGCTGCAGCCAGCACCCCGTGCTGATCCAAAGGCAGGAGCCAGGTGCTTCTCCTGGTCTCCCATGGGGTGCAGGGCCCAAGCACTTGGCCATCCTCCACTGCACTCCTGGGCCGTAGCAGAGGGCTGTGTTCTGCCTATTTCTGTCAAATCTGTTTATTCTATAGTGTTGTACAACTACATATTTTCTTTACTCAATTTATCTTCATTGCTGAAATTGTGGCTCTAATAATCACTAAAGTTATTATATTATTGTCTACCTCTTCAGATCTAGTAATATTTGCTATATATATTTAAGTGCTCAGATGTTAGCTGCATATATATTTTATAAGTATTACAATCTCAACCAATCACTATCATCATAAGGTAACCTGATTTGTCTCTTTCATATAGTGTTTGACTTAGAGTACATTTTGACTTAATAAGCATTGCTGTCATTGATCTATTTTGTTTCCATTTGTGCACAGTATCTCTTCCCATTCTTCATTTCTTTTTTTTAAGATTATATTTATTTATTTGACAGGTAGAGTTACAGACAGTGAGAGAGAGAAAGAGAGAGAGAGAGAGAGAGAGAGAGAGACAGACAGACAGACAGAGAGAGAGAGAGAGAGAGAGAGAGAGAGAATGAATCCTTATTCATGTGCCCACAATGGCTTGGGCTGGTTCAAAGCCAAGAGCCACAACAGCTCCAACTCTGTAAGACTCACAATTGTACTTAAAGTAAACCTGCCTTTTTTTTCCTAATTAAACTGCAAACTTTCCCCTGTCTGGCTTCTACCATCTGAGTAGTCTCCTTTGGGGCTAGTTTTCTGCAGAATGAATTGAATAGTGATTATTATTACTATTTTTATTATCCACAACTTATATGAAGACTTATTTTCTCCAACTCATTGCCAAAATGTGTTCTTTAGGAGTGGATGTCTACATTTCTCAGATTAGAAAGTATTTTTTCCTAAGGATCTGATTAAAATGAAAAATACTTCATGAAAGAAGTAATATTTGTTATGGTTTAAATATGATATGGTTTGTCCCTGATAAAAAATCGTGTTGCACCTTGTTCTTCAATGTAAGTATTACAAAGCAGTTGGGCCTTTAAGAGGCATTTTTGGATCATTAGGTATCTGCTTTCAAGACGATATTAATGAAGTTCCTGGAAGGATGAGTCAGTTCCAGCTGGAGTAGGCTGCTGTTGTTACAGGTGAAACTGAAGTAGAGAAAGAGTGCCTTGGTTCTTTGTCTCCCATGAAAGAATTCCCACAGGGACAAGGCAGAGCGAAAAGCCCTAGTTGTTAAAGTCAGAAACCTCCCGCTGAAGCAGCCTGGAGGGGGGCTCCAAGAGAGGCAAAACCCGAGAAGCTTGTGGAAGTTGGTTTTTTTTAAAAGCATAATTTTGAGGAAAAACTGACAATCAGCTAACAATCTGTTAGCAGATGGGGACAAAACCCATCAAAAGTTCAGATTTGTAATTTCAGTTGCCCTGTCTGGCTTGCTCATGATTAAACAAAAGAGCCATCAGAAGGATGGGATCTGTTTTCAGGGTAAACTGGGATTTCAGAAGGTTGGAATCACCAATTCCTTGCTATTCTCATAATAAAACTAGAAGCTCCAAAGAAGTAGGATAGGCAACTGTGTCTTGCTAATGGAGCTTTTGCAGACACAGGCAGTGGGATTTGGCACCTTGACCTTGCTAAAGATAACTTTTGAAGGAAGTGAGCATTTAGCACCCTCTTTAAGAGACTCTCCATTTCCCCTTTTCCTCATTACAACCAGGACCAACCTGCCTATTAACCCATCTGAGTCCTCACCCTATAAACTGGACCTGGAACCTCCTCTCAATATCTATCTTATATATCCTCTTTCTACACATGCTCTCTTACCTTTTCCACTCTTCTGATTTGATAGAGCAGCACATGACCTCTATGGGAAGCTAAGAAAATGCTAGCACATTTTTAATTTCCAGAAACATAAGCCAAAATAACCTCAATTTTTGTAAATTATCCTGCCTCAAGTATTTTGTTAAAGCAACAGAAAATGACCTAACCCAACAGTGATTCTTTTATTCTGATATATGTAAATTTAAGAATTATCCTTAAATTTTATTAAATACACATATTCTGAACACATGCTACATTCCAATTATTAGTCTAGGTACTCTGGCAGATACAAAAAGGACTAATACAAAATTTTGGCTTTCCTAAATTTTATATGGGTAGAGAATGAAACATGGATCAGCATAACTACATTATAAAACAAGATGATGAAATACTGCATATAATACTTGTGCAAATGTTAGGTAGGAAGTCAGAAATGAGCTTATGTGTGTGTGACAAAGGCCTAAGGCACTGACATCCAGGTCCAGCATCTGCATCTCAAAGTCATCCCAATAACCTTCCAGGTGCAGCCCAGTATCCGCACTTCAAACATCCTGCCTCTTCCACAGGATAACCATCCTTCCTCTAAGGCTCCTCTTAGGCGGGACGATGCCAGCCAGGCTTCCCCCTGTCTGATAACTTCAGGGGGAAAACTCAGATAGGAATTTTTCATATTTACATCCAAGTTCCTTTGTAAGGAGGAGAAGAGGCAGGAAGGCAAGACCCATCCCCTTAAAAACTCCGGCCTCAACCGGACTGCACACTCAGCCCTCTGCCTCTCTGCTGAGCCGCCCGGCCTGGCCTGCCCAGGTGTATTCTCTCCACTCAACCATGTAACCTCGCTCTCCTCCAGTCCGAGTGACCGGGAACTCTCTCTCAGGTTCTGTCTGGAGAGGTGCCCATCTGTTCTTATGGATGTCCCTACCCTAATAAACCTTGCTATTTTGCTTTCTCTACTCTCTGTCTCAATTTTGCTTTCCTCTACTCTCTGTCTCACACCTGAATTCTTTCTTGAGCAAAGACAAGAACCCTTCCTTCTCCAGTAACACAAGGACAAATGAGAAAAACACCACATATGATTGGATAATTAAGGAAACTTCTTTTATGTGTGACATTTGATATAGATCTTAAAGAATATGAAAATAATATGTTTATAAAGAAGTGACAGCATGCCCTGTGGATAAAATAGGAGAAAAATGGGAAAAAAGGAAATGAAAATAAAAACATGGAAAACAACAGAAAAGAAAGAAATACATTTATAGAATGTGGAATAATCCAGTATGATCCAATCTTGGGTATACAAGGGTGAATTATGGTGTTGCAGTAAGTTGGATTATGGTAAAACAACAACAAAAAATAGGTTGTGTTCAATAAGAAATTGAGACCATCGTACTTCAATTTGAAGGCCTTTGTACTTTAATCTGAAGAAATGATTAATAGGTTCTGGTAAGGCAATATATTAGTCCTCCCCTTATCCATAGGGGATATGTTCCAAAACTCCAAGTGGATGCCTGAAACTGCAGATAGTTCAAATCATGTACATTTTTCCTATTCAAACATACGTATGATTAAGTTTAATTTATTAATTAGGCACAGTAATAAATAATTAGCAATAAAAATAGCATAATTATATCAATATACTCTAATAAGTTATATGAATGTAGTCTCTCCTCTTTCTTTCTCCCCCTCCCTCTTTGTCTCTCCCTCTCTCTCATTAAAAGTATTTTATTGTACTGTACAACCTGTCAAGTTTAGGACACAATTTTTGTTTCTTTATTAAGTTGAGAATTTATACCTTTTTAATTGAAAGAAGCACATCGTGGTTTTTCTTCACTATATCCAAATTATCAGCACCACTACTGTTGTGCTTTAGGGAAGCTATTAAGTAAAATGAGATTTAATTGAACATAAGCACTGCAACACCATGACAGTCTGTCTAATAAGCAAAACAGCTAGTGACTAATGGATGGAGAGCATATAAATGTAGATATGCTCGATAAAATGATGACTCACATCCCAGGCAGGATAGAGTGGGATGGTGCAAGATTTCATTACAATACACAGAATAATATAAAATATAACATTGATAACTCATGAATGGTTTATTTCTGGAATTTTACATTTAATATTTTTAGACCATTGTTGACCATGGGTAACTAAATCCATGGAAACAAGCCACAGATAAGGGGACTCTACTGTTACATACTAAGAACTGCACTGTGTCTTATGTGGAAACGTGGATAAGATACTAATAACTAAAATTTATTGAATCTCTACTATATGCCAGACACTGTTATAGGATTTTTCATCAATTATTTCACCAAGCCTTCATGAAAAACAGTAATAATTGTGTGATAAGTTCTATTTTGTAGATAAACTAAGGCTTATAGGAGTTGAGCACCTTGCCCATAAACTTAATTAGTTAATGATGGACCCAGATTCCAAATGCAGGAAGTCACAAATAAGAGCATGAATGTACATAACACTGCACTGCAGTAATAGGGGTAGGTAATTAATGCATAATGAATAGTTAGGCACCTCTTTGTATACTATAAGTTACCAAAAGGCTACTCTAACCAGAGATATCAGGTTGGTAAATTTTCATAGGATAAATGAAGAAAGATATTTAAGGTCCAGCCTTTTACTATGAAATAAACAAAACACCAGATAGGAGTTTGTAAGCATGGTAGGGTGGGTACATCTGAGGAAAGGAGACACAGATAAGGTGCTAGTGTCAAATGCCAAATTTCATGAGAATTTAACCTTTCCTCCTGTATTCCAGTTAAGTGAAGCTGAAGAATGTGTACAGGAGTGGGGATAAAATTGTTTTAGTTATTCAACACTATACTAATTACCATTATCCCTGAGAGAGTATACAAACTCTCTGGAGCACCTTCAGGATTTTGTTTATTTCTCCTCTTCTTCTCTACACTTTCTCCAGTGTCCAAGGCCAAGAACACAGTACAAATGAAGGCAAATCTCATTGAATCATGTATATCCCTCCTTTGCTCACCCAAAACCAGATTTTATGGGGAGTCTATTAGTAGTATGAAAATTACCTCATTCTACTTCTATGTTTCCAGATGTTTTCAATACTTGTGATGTGGACATATGTTATTTTAATATGTCAGTGTGTTCCTGTAACATGTTCTTTTCCTTTGGGAAACAACGTCATTCCCTTAGCAGACATGCATTCTGATGGTTAAATCCAATTGTAATTCTCTTACCTCATAAACTGATGACCCAGGACTAGAAAATCATAGTGCTACATCCCTCTGGTTATGAAGATTAGTTCTGTTATGTGTAAGAAAATTGATATGTTGATCTAAATGAATATTATAGTCAATGAATCCATGGGATGCTTATTCTGAAGTAAGGGATAAAAGACTTTTTTTTCCCTTACCTATTGTAAGATTATTACACAGTATCAGGGCACCTAGTGGTTGTGTTGACTATCCCAGAAAGAATACTACAGTAATAGGAGAGAAAAAACACAAGCAGAGATGTGATTGCGAATGTGTATGTGTATGTACATACATACAGAAGAAAGGGACAGAGACAGAGGAACATACAGAGACAGACAGAATACTAGTAATGAGTTCCAGTCTTTCCGACAGTTCTTTACTTTTTGTTTTCCTTCAATTCTTCATGGTATTTCTAAGTATAATCAAACATATTTTAAATGATTCTTCATTATTTTTTCCCTTAACATAATACAAATGTGACTTTTATTCACTTCTTCAAAATTTAACACTTTCTTAGAATTCATTAAGGTCCCAGTTGGGAACTGAATTGTAAATACAGGTTAAGGATATAGATTTTGGAAACAGACTGCCTGAGTTTGAAACATGCTCCAAAATTTACCAGGCATGTAAGTTTCCTAACAACATTAAGGCTTGGATTCCTCACCAGCAACATGGGGATGATGATCATTCCTACTTCACAGGTAGTTGTAACTATTAAATATATTAGTATTTGTAACTATTAAATAAATTAGTATTTGAAAAACACTGAGAATTGTGTTGGAGATTATAGTGGGATTCTTGTCTTCTTGCAAGAAAAAAATTTAAGCATGAGACAGAAAGCATTGGTAAGCAAGATAGCAAGGTTTATTGGGGGTAGGGCATCCATCAGAACGGATAGAACAGAATCAGAGAGTGCCCAGTCACTCCAGGACAAAGGTTCCAAGGACCTACGCAGAACCAACTGTTAACATTTTAATTACTGTGTTCTGGATAGGTCTTATTTGTCTCCAGGGATAGTGGACACTTTCAGGAAGTGTATATATTTACCAATAAGTCCAGAAATATTTCAATGTTCTAATGATACACCAAGTTTAAATAACAAGCACAGCTGAATACCAACACTTAGAGCTCAAGCAGAGAGAAGATAATTGAAGTCTAACTTGAAGTGGCCAACTATGTTAACAGTTACCAATTATTTATTCTCCAGTATATGCCAGAGTATCTGTAAGGTGCTATGCATGTATTATCACTGCTTCTCAAAATGACTTCTATCAGTTGCTCACCATACCAGTGATTCTGAGTTTTTTCCTAAGCAGCAAGGGCAAGATGGTAGATCCATCAGCTTATTTAGAGGGAAAGAAATATTAAAGAATATCTGAAATATTTATCCTGGTGATAATTACAAACACCTTCTACCCATGCCCTCCACCTAAATAGAGGACTCTTTTTTTCCCCCGCTAAGAAATTTTTATTTAAGGAATACAAACTTCATGCATTTTATAAGTACAACTTTAGAAATATAGTGATTCTTCCCACCATACGCACCCTCCCACCAACACTCCCACCCTTCCTCCTCCTCCCTCTTCCATTCTCAGTCCCATTCTTCACTAAGATCCATTTTCAATTAACTTTATACACAGAAGACCAACTCTTTTTTTTTTTTTTTTTGACAGGCAGAGTGGACAGACAGTGAGAGAGAGAGACAGAGAGAAAGGTCTTCCTTTTACCGTTGGTTCACCCCACAATGGCCACTGCGGCTGGCGCACTGAGCTGATCCGAAGCCAGGAGCCAGGTGCTTCTCCTGGTCTCCCATGCGGGTGCAGGGCCCAAGCACTTGGGCCATCCTCCACTGCACTCCCGGGCCATAGCAGAGAGCTGGACTGGAAGAGGAGCAACCGGGACAGAATCTGGCGCCCCAGGGCTAGAACCCTGGGTGCCGGTGCCGCAGGCAGAGGATTAGCCTATTGAGCCACAGTGCCGGCCAGAAGACCAACTCTGTAAGTAAAAAGTTCAAAGATTCGCAGAAAAAAAAGCACTGATAGTCAACAGTCAAGACAAGAGCTGTATAAAGTCATTGCATCTCCAAGTTAATTTCACTTCTTTCTTTTTGGATAAACAATTAACTTTAAAGAAGTATCCAAGAATGATACATCTTTTGTAAGCACTTAGAAATATCTATAACTTGGGGCTGGTGCTGTGGCACACTAGGTTAATCCTCCACCTCTGGTGCCAGCATCCTATATGGACGCTGGTTCTAGTCCCGGTTGCTCCTCTTCCAGTCCAGCTCTCTGCTGTGGCCTGGGATAGCAGTGGAGGATGGCCCATGTGCTTGGGCCCTTGCACCTGCATAGGAGACCAGGAAAAGGTACCTGGCTCCTGGCTTTGGATCAACATAGCTCCGGCTGTTGCGGCCATTTAAAGAGTGAACCAACAGAAGGAAGACCTTTCTTTCTGTCTCTCTCACCATCTGTAACTCTACCTGTCAAATAAATAGAATTTTTTTTAAAAAAAGAAATAACTGTAACTTGTGACACATAAGAATATCCTCCACTTAATACATTAAAAGAAAGCAAGTCCTTGAGAATGTGTTTTATCATTTATTAAGGAAGCACCTAAGAAAACAAACAATGGATTTGGACACATAGGCATAACTAAAACTTATGAAACATAAGAATATACTCCACTTAATACACTAAAACAAAATAAATCTGTAAGAACAAGTTTTACTGTTAACTCTCATGATACAACTCTTTGAGGACAGAAGTCCTGCATGGGAAGTTAGTGCACAATTGACTCCTGTTGTTAATTTAATAATTAACACTCTTACATATAACGTCAGTGATGACCCGAGGCTCTTGACATGAGCTGCCTAGGCTATGGAAGCCTTTCGAATCCACAAACTCCTTCAGTACTTAGACAAGGCCAAAAGCAAAGTGGAAGTTCTCTCTTCTCTTCAGAGAAAATTTACATCCTTCTTTGACGGACATTTTTTTCCACTGGGGTCTCACCAAGATCCTTCATGTAAAACATTTTTTGCCACAGTGTCTTGGCTTTCCATGCCTGAAAGGATCTTGTGGGCTTTTCAGCCAGACCAGAATGCCTTAAGGGCTGATTCTGAGGTGAGAGTGCTATTTAGGGTGTTTGTCATTCTATGAGTCTTCTGTGTGGACTGCTCCCAATGTTGGAGCATTCACTCCTTTTTAATTCTATTATTATTACCAGACACTTAATCCTATCTATATGATTATTTTAAAACTTAACCTTATCAATATAATTACTTTAGCACTTAAGATAGTATTTTTACTAAGCAGCTTAAGGGGACTTGGGGTACCATGGCAAGTTTTTAAACTGTACCCTTAGAAGTAAGTCCATAAGAAAGTATGCCAAACTATACAGCTTTACAGCTACAAAATTCATAAACTTCATAATTACAACATTAGGAACATGGTGATTCTTCCGTGCCCACCCTTCCATCCATACTCCCACCCCTCTTTCTCCTTCCTCTCTTATTCCCACTCTTATTTTTTACTAAGATCTATTTTCAATTGACTTTATACACATAGGATTAACTCTATGTTAAGTAAAGAGTTCAACTAATAGTAAAAAAGAATAAAAAAACTGTTCCTCAACAGTCAAGACAAGAACTGTTCAAGTTATTGCTTCTCAGAGTGTCAATTTCACTTCTACACATTGTCTTTTAGGTGCTCTATTAGTTATCATAGGTCAGGGAAAACGTATGGTATTTGTCCCTTTGGGACTGGCTTATTTCACTAAGTATGATATTTTCCATAATCATCCATTTTGTTGAAAATGACTGGATTTCTTTTTTTTTTACTGCTGTGTAGTATTCCATGGTGTACATATTCCATAATTTCTTTATCCAGACTTCAGCTGATGGGCATTTGGACTGACTCCATGTCTTAGCTATTATAAATTGAGCTACAAGAAACATGGGATGCAGATAAATCTTTCACATGCTGATTTCATTTATCTTGGGTAAATTCCCAGCAGTGGGATGGCTGGGTCATATGGTAGGTCTATATTCAAATTTCAGAGGTATCTCCATACAGTCTTCCATAATGGCTTTTCCAGCTTACACCCCTACCCAAAGTGGATTAGGGTACCTTTTTCCCCAAATCTTTACCAGCATTTGTTATTTGTTATTTGTTGATTTCTGTATGAAAGCCATTCTAATGATGGTGAGGTGAAACCTGATTGTGATTTTGATTTGCATTTCCCTGATGGCTAGTGATCCTGAACATTTTTTCATGTGTCTGTTGGCCATTTGGATTTCCTCTATTGAAAAATGCCTGTTTAAGTCCTTTGTCCATTTCTTAACTGGGTTGTTTGTTTTGATGTTGTTGAGCTTCTTGATCTCTTTATATATTCTGGTTATTAAACCTTTATCAGTTGTATAGTTTGCAAATAACTTCTCCCATTCTGTTGGTTGCGTTTTCACTGTGCTGCTTGTTTCTTTTGTAGTACAAAAGCTTCTCAATCTGATGTAATCCCAGCTGTTGATTTTGGCTTTGATTGTCTCTGCCTTTGGGGTCTTTTCCAATAATTCTTTGCCTGTGCCAATGTCTTGCAGAGCTTTCCCAATGTTCTTTCATAATTTGATGATATCTGGTCATGGATTTAGGTCTTTAACACATTTTGAATGGATTTTTGTATAAGGTGTAAGGTAGGAGTCTTGCTTCATACTTCTGCATGTGGAAATCCAGTTTTTTCAGCACTATTTGTTGAAGAGACTGTCCTTGCTCCAGGGATTGGTTTTAGCTCCTTTGTAAAAGATTAGTTGGTTGTAGATGCATGGATTGATTTCTGGAGTTTCTGTTCTGTTCCATTGGCCAACATGTCTACTTTTATGCCAGTATCAGCCTATTTTGATTATAACTTCCTTGTAGTATGCTTGAAATCTGGTATTGCGATGCCTCTGGCTTTGTTTTTGGTGTTTAAGATTGCTTTAGCTATTTGGAGTCTTTTGTGCTTCTCTATTAATGTTAGCATCTTGTTTTCTAGATCTGAAAAGAATTTTGTTGGTATTTTGATTGGGATTGCATTGAATCTGTAAATTGCTTTCAGTAGTATGGACATTTTGATGATATTAATTTTTCCAATCCATGAACATATTCAATGTCAGAGACCTCCACTTCCAATCCAACTTCCTGCTAATGTAGTCTAGGAGGAAGCAGATTATGACTCAAGTGTTTGAGCCCCTGCTGCCTACATTGGAGATCATGATGGAGTTCTAGGCTCCTGATTTAATTCTGGCCTAACCTTGGGTGTTGTAGGAATTTGAGAAGTGAAATTAGATTTCAAGATTTGTTGTATGACAATGTTAACAGTACTATACTGTGTATTTTAAAAATTGTTAAGAGATGGGGGCAAGAGGCAGATGATGGCTCAACTTCTTTGTCCCCCAGCACATACATGGGAGAACTATATGTGATTCTGCACTCCTGGCTTCTGACTCACACAACTCTAACTTCTGAGAGCATTTGCAGAGTAAACCAATGGATGGAAGATCTCTGTTATATATTAATGTTAGCTGTTGCAAAACACACCGAATACCAGAGTAAGGGAAAGGATTTATTGGGGAACATCCAACAGACCGGAGTGAAGGAGCAGTGAAGGGAAAGAGAGAATAAGAGAGAAACAGAGAGGAGAGGAGCTAGCAAGGAGAGAAGAGAGAGAAGAGAGAAGAGAGGAGCCAAGAGAGAGGAGAGAGCAGAGAGGAGCTGAGAGAGAGAGCCAAGGTACCAGAAGAGGAGGCTAGAGAGAGCAACCAAGAGAGCACAGGAGAGAAGGGCCAAGAGGGAAGAACCAAGAGAGCACAGGAGAAAAGGTACAAGAGAGCACCTGCTCAGGAACATGCCCTTTTAAAACTTTGCCTGAGGGCGGGCAGGGAAGAAGGAGCAGCGAATCCCATTAGGATGGGGGAGGAGCTTGACCACAGGTTGGGCCATGTGGCCACCTGGCTAAAACTGTGCCAGTTTCCTAACAATCTCTCTTCCTCCATTTCTCTCTCTCTTTCACTCTCTATCTCCTTTTGAGTAGTTGAAAATAAATTCTTTAAATGGTAAAGAAAAATATAACTTATATGTTACCATAATTTTTAAAAATAGTTAAATTTCAATCTAATTCATGAGGAGGGATGTTTATTAATTATGTGATAATTGAAGTCTTATTAACCTCTATTTTCATCTTAAATACATTTCTGTCTTTATAATAATTTCTTCATTCTTTCTTCCAGTATCATGGTCATATTGACAAATTAGTTTCATCTTATATGCTTATTCCAAAATTCTTTCTGGGAATGGGGTCAGTCAGATTAGCAAACAATAACCAGAAACATCATCCTTTATTGTCTATCCTTCTATATCTTATCAACAATGGAATATTACAAATTCTAGGACTAAAACCATATATACTTGAGTTTTTTTTTTTTTGGTGTAGATGAAACAACTTTAAGTGTTACAGCCCTTACATTTACTTCATCCCCAGTCACATCCCATTAATTCAGGCTATTCCATGTCAGCACTTTAGCCTTCCATTCATATTCTTTTTTAAAAAAAGATTATTTATTTATGTATTTGGAAGGCAGAGTTACAGAGAGACAGAGAGAGAGAGAGAGACACAGAGAGAGAGAGAGAGAAAGAAAGAAGTCTTCTATCCACTGATTCACTCTCCCAATGACCACAGTGGCTTGAGCTGGGCCGATCCAAAGCCAGGAACCAGGAGCTTCTTCTAGGTCTCCCACTTGGGTACAGAGGCCCCAGGACTTGGACCATCCTCCACTGCTTTCCCAGGTGCATTAGCAGGGAGCTGTATCAGAAGCAAAACCCATATAGGATGCCAGCACTGCAGGTGGCAGCTTTACCCACTAAGCCACAGAACAGGCTAACCTCCATTCTCTGAATAAGCCTTTTCTGTCTACACCTCTACATTATTAGACTTACTTTCTCTTTCACTCTCTCTCCATACCAAGTTCAAATATGCTGGATTTCTAAGGTGTCTTCAGTTCTAAATCCCTACAAATTTGATGAAGCCCCATCCATTATTTCAGTCTACCCATCCTTTCCCTAAACTCCATAGTATTTACTGTCTGTGCTATTCACTTTGACATCAAATCAATAACTTTGAAGCATCTTAATTTATGTATGTTATGTTTATCTGTTATGTTTCATCAACTATATTTTAAGGGTTAGGTATCAGTACTCAAAAATTATCTCTTCTTTAGTACCTAGCTGAATAGAATTATTGTAAAATAGCTAAGGGAAGAATTAGGGAATTTAAAAAATGAGAAATAAATAAAGTGCCTTTTCGTACCCAAGGCACTGCTCTGATATACTGGACTAAATGAACTTTTATTTTAGAATTTTTGACCAAAATCTAGGGATACCTCTTATCCTTGCCAGACTCCATATTACTAAACGGATTCTTTATGTAACACAGTAAGTAAAAGGTTCAGAAATCCAAAATACAGAATTTTTCCCTCATATGTATATTTTTCCCCTCGCCCCACCCGAGACTTTAAGTGGCAATGGTCTTACTTAAGTTGTAACCTCACATTTGATTCAATCATTTCACTCATAAAGATGAGCTTGGGCCAGCCTGGGATGAGTGATGGATCAGAAGGCATACATAATCGATAGGCCCAATCAAATGGAATGAAAAGGAATACGAACAGTTAAAAACACAAGCGATGCAGAGAAGAAAAACTACATGTGGCGTGTAAACTGGTTTTCGCAATGGAAGACCTACAGGAGCAGGGAAGTAGCATAAGAATGCATTGCATGTTTCTAGAGATGGAAAAGTAAGTCACTAAAGAAGATTCCCCAGACAATGTTGTTTGCTTCCAAGTTTACTCAGAAACAGTTGGAGGCCTGTCATTATGAACATTCTCTTAAATGATACATATAAAATGGATAGATTCATGGTGTTAGGTGAGGAACTGAAAGTTTGTTTTAACAGTGGGACAAATATAAGAAGGCTAGTTTTCTTATTTTCCAACAGTCAGGAGCTTTTGTATTTTACTTTCTACCCACCACTAACACTCCTCGTAAAAATGCAAAATAAAACCAAAATTAAAATAGCTATTGGAAATTAATAAGTTGAAAGCTCTTCAAAGGAGATTATTCTTCCAATTAGTGTAACAAAGAGCTGGTCAGAGTTTGTGTTGGAGTTTCTGTGTACTAAAGGCTTAAAATTGTTCTGAGGTCATTTTGTGTACTTTTATAATTGGATTTAACACAGGCAATAAATGTTAAGCATCACTATTTTTAAAAAAAATCACAGGATTATTTGTGACTCATGTGCCAACCTAATGTTTATAGGACTACTGTGGTTTACCTTCCCTTCTTACTAGAAAATAAGTTTTCAATTATATGTGTAAGAAACAAAAGTGCTATAATTATGTAAGTCATTTAACTCAGCAGGCCCTATTTGCATTACATATTAAAAGGAGTGTTCTTCTTGAGAATGCAAAGACAAAAGCCTTTAATTATAATTTTAAGGAAACTCAAAAGTCACGATTTAAACACCCTCCATTTATTTGGTGTACTTATTTATTGATCTCACCACCCTCTCCAAATTAATGTTAATTTCTAAATGGTAATTAGCAGGAGGCTTAGTAAAAATTATCCATGCTATTAAATAAGACTATTCTGTAATCCAATTTGAGGAATCTAATTGCAATGTTTTTATGTTTAATTGGATTGATATGAGCAAGGATATATTGGATTTAACACAGGCACTAGGGCTATGGACTCAAGTGTTATTACTGAGATCTTGGAACAACTCTTTAGTTTGGAAAACACATGCTTAAAGCCCATAATTCAGATTCAACATGGATTTTTCTGCCCAGTATTATACCCTGACAAACTCCAAAGTCGCAGAAAGTAAGTTCACATTGGTCATAAACATCAATGAGGACGAAGCTCTTAAATGAAATGTTTATCGTTCTTCATTAATCTCCTAAGGAATCATCTTTTAAGATGACATTAAGGGCCGGCGCCGCAGCTCAATAAGCTAATCCTTCATCTGTGGCGTCGGCATCCCCGGGTTCTAGTCCCGGTCAGGGCGCCAGTTTCTGTCCCGGTTGCCCCTCTTCCAGTCCAGCTCTCTGCTGTGGCCTGGGAGTGCAGTGGAGGATGGCCCAAGTGCTTGGGCCCTGCATACGCATGGGAGACCAGGAGAAACACCTGGCTCCTGGCTTTGGATCAGCGCGATGCACCGGCTGAAGTGCGCCAGCCGCAGCAGCCATTGGAGGATGAACCAACGGCAAAGGAAAATCTTTCTCTCTGTGTGTCTCTCTCTCTCTGTGTCCACTCTGCCTGTCAAAGAGAAAAAAAAAAGATGACATTAGGAATTTGAGAATGCAACTCTTAGAAACACAGATATTCAAACCTTTCAATAAACAGTACCAATGATTCAACCAGGAGTGAATAGACTTTTCTTTTTAGAAGAATATCATAATCATTTTCACTGCCAACCAGGCTAGAGATAATTCATTAGAAATTTCAATTATTTCTTAAGGACATAGAAGAAAGGAGTTATGTCCTTTACCATTTCCAACATCACTGCCTTTGCCAAGTTCTTCAGTGTTAAACCGTTCTTCTAGGTACAAAACTACCCTGACTCCCTATCTTAATAGTCCATTCGTTACACCTCTGCCAAGCTAACACTTCTAAACTCAAATTCATCATATTACAGTAACACAATTAATCTATTCCTGAGTTACTAAACTACAGAAAAAGAGATTAAATGATTATTATTGTTGATTAACTCATTAAATTTAGAAACATATGTTCAAAGAATTGGATTAATCACAAAAATTGATTTATAACTCAATATTATTATTATTATTATTATTAATCTGTATGTACAACCTTCTTTAATTTTGTTTCTAAATTTACTTTTTAAAGACTTATTTAGTTAGTTTGAGAGCCAGAGTTACAGAGATAGGGAGAGACAGAGAGAGAGGGAGAGACAGAGAGAGAGAGAGAGGGAGAGAGAAAGAGAGAGAAAGAGATCCTCCATCACCCAGGAGCTGCATCCGGGTCTCCCACATGGGTGGCATGGACCCAAACACTTGGGCCATCTTCTGCTGCTTTTCCAAAGCCATTAGCAGGGAGCTGGGTGGTGCCCATTGGGGATTCCAATGGTGCAGGCAGCAGCTTTACCTGCTACATCTCAATGCCAGCCCTTAAACTTATTTTTTACTAATATAAAATCACATGCAAAACTGCTACTCATTTCAGGACCTAAAACTGTACCAATAATTTGCATTTATGGTTTTCCTACAGAATGCTTACCCATGTCTGTATCCAAGAAGTACTATCTTTAATTCTGTATTTAGCATTCCTTGTCTTTTATATAGAGTGATAGGACTTAATCATACTGCTTAGTTTTATGCTTGTTGTGGATAATTATATTTTAAAGTTATGTTGTGTGCAAACTTCTGAGACATGTTTCTTTTACTCAACATTGTATGTCAGGTGTCACTGTAGTTCATTCATTTTTATTGCTATTAAGTAACTTTCTATTGTGTGAATATATACCACAATTTTGTTTTCTGTTGAACTGCTAATGGTCCTTTAGGTTTTTCCAAATGTCATGTTGTCATGTTTGTCCTACTGCGTGCCATTTTGTGTATTTTAATTATTAAAATGGAAAAATTATATGCTACATATAATTTATCCAGACCCCAAAGTCAATTACATATCAAAAGCAGCAATACTTAGAAAACAATTTTTTAAATTCTATTCACAAGAGCATACAAAGAGAAAGAAATTAGGATAAATCTAATAAAATATCTATATGACCTCTTTGGAAAAAATGGTAAGATTTTATTGGAAGATTTTTAAAGTACATAAATAAGTGGAGAGATATATTATATCTTAATAGTGGGAGAATCAGGATTATGAAGATGCCAGTCCAATTCACACTACACTAACAATTCATTGCAACCACAATTCCAACATAAATCCTAAAAAATGTTTATTTCCTTTTGTTGAGCTTGTCAAGCTAATTTTAAAATGATTATTAAAATGAAAAGGGAGAATAAAGAGCAATATACATTGTGATTTGGGGGCAAGGATATACAAAGGGGCCATGAAATCAGATAAAAGAGCTTGGAAACAGACCTCCACATGTAGGATATTTGATTTATGAATAGGACATGCAAAGCAGCAAGGGAAAGTACTTAAAAGAAATGAGGGGTGGTCATTTGGGCTGGTGGCTAAGATGCTAGTTGGGCTTCCTGAATCCTATATTATAAGTGCCTGGGTCTAAGTCCCAGTTCTGCTTCCACTTTTAGCTTCTGCTAATGTGCATCCTGGAAGATGGTGATGGAAACAGGTGATGGCTCAAGAAGTTGCATCCCTGCCATCCATTAATGAGGCCTGGATTAACTTCTGGGCTCCTAGCTTCTATCTGGCCCACTCTTATCCATTGAGGACATCTAGGGAGTGAGAAAATTGTTAGGAGTGCTGTTGTTCTCTCTCACCTCTCTCTACCCTATCTTTTCTCTCCTTCCTTCTTTCTCAAATAAAATAAATTAATTAATAAGTACTGTTAAGATGAGTGTAAATTAAATTGTACCGCTACCTTACATTATACACGAAATTAACTGTAGGTAAATTACAGACTTTAAAGTAAATGAGAACATTCTAAAACTATTGTAAGATATGATAATACTCGTAATTACAAGCTTGGAAATGTTTCTTAAATAAAAGACAAGAAAGCACCTATCATAAAGAAAAATATTCATACATTATTAAAATGAAGGGTACTTGTTCAAGAAAGAAACTTAAATCTGACTAAAAGACAAGCCATAAAATGTAAGAAGATAGTTGGAATACATACAAAGTTTTAACATATTTATTTCTCAAATGTTTAGCAATTCACAAAAGAAAAACAGTTCAGTGGGAAAATGAGCTAAATACTTTGAATACAAACTTAATATTCAAGAAAAAAACAAAAGATCAATAAATATGTAAAAATTTGTTCAATTTCATTAACAAGCATGGAACTGATAATAATAGGAAATATACATGTATGACAAATTTTTTTACAAACTCTAAGAGACAATAGATGAAGTGTCCTTTTGGAATTTCAATTTTTATGATAAAATATGTGTATACACAATGCAAAAGTTAGCAATTTATCCATTCTTAAGTGTACAGTTCAGTGGAATAAGTAATTTCAAATTCTGGGCAACACTCACCATAGTCCATCCAGAAACTTTCTACTTCCCAAACTGAAACTTTGAACCCATTAAACAGTAACTCTCTATTGCTCTCTCTCCCCTCAGCCTCTGGAAACTAAAACCACTCTTTCTGTCTCTATGAATTTAATTACTCTTAGGAAACATATAAGTAAAATCATGTGATCCTCATATTTATCTGTTTTTGACTAAATTATTTAACTTAGTAAAATATCTTCAAGGTTCAACCACAATGAAACATGTGGAAGAATTTTATTTCTTAAACTAATATTCTGTTGTAAGTATACATCACTTTTTTCTGCCTATTCATTCATCAAAGGATACTTGATTTACTCAATTTGTTGGGCTACCATGAATAATGTTGGTATGGACATAGTTGTACAAATATCTATTTGAGCTTCTGTTTTCAAATCTTATAATAATGTATCTTGAAGTGGAATCCCAGAATCATATGGCAATTTTATGTTTGAATTTTAGGGGGATGTCTATTTCCACAGCGATTGAATCATTTTTCATTTCTACCAGGTATATTCAGTGTTGTGATGTGTCCATATGCTTGCCAATATTTATTATTTTCTGTTTTTATTTTGACTGGTTTGCTTTTGGAATGTGTGTATTTTGTATAATGGTCATCCAGATGGGTATGAATTGGTATTTCATTGTGATTTTGATTTTCATTCCCCTAATGATTAGTGATGTGCAACTCCTCTTCATGTGACTTTTAATCATATGTACCTCTTTGGAGAAACAGATATCTATGTTTTTGCTCCCTTTGAAATCTAATTGTTGTTTTTGTTCTAGAATTTTGGTTCTTTATACATTCTGGAGAATAATGCATCATGAGATATATACTTTGCAAGGCAGGCAGGGGACCTATCAGTTAACAAGCTATTTGGGATGCCTGCATCTCATATCAGAGTGCCTGGGTTCAAGTCCTGGATCTTCTCTTCATTCAGTCTTCCTGCTAATAGACACCTCAAGGGGCTGTAGATGATAACTCAAGCCATTGTGTCCTTACCACTTACATGGGAGAATCTGACAGATTTTCTGGCTCCTGGTTTCAGCCTGGCCCAGTCCCAACTGTTAAAGGCATTTGGGGGAGTGAATCAGTGAATGAGAGCACTCTCTCTCTTCAAAAATATGTTAAGTGAAGAAATAAATACTTCACAAATATGTTCTCCCATTATATGGGATGATTTTTCACTCTGTTAATCATTCCTGCTTATTCAAATGAATCTTTTAATTATGGTGAAGTCCAATTTATTATCTGTCCTTTTGTTGTCTGTGCTTACAGCGTCCTATCCAAGAAACCATTGTCAAATTTAATGTTATGAAACAATTTCCTTATGTTTTTTCTGGGTAATTTTAAAGTCTTAGTTCTTACATTTAGGTTTGTGTGTGTGTGTGTGTGCTAAAAATTTTAAATTTTTGATGTAGTTTGTGTTGAATGTTGGCTGGTGTGAGATAAGTGCCAAATTTCCTTCCTTTTGCATATACATATTCATTTTTCCCAACATCATTTTTTATATAAAGCTTTAATTTAAAGAATATAAATTTCCAAAGTACAGCTTATGGGTTACAATGGCTCCCCCCCCACAACTTCCCTCCCACCCGCTACCTTCCCCTTTCCCTCTCCCTCTCCCCTTGCATTCACATCAAGATTCATTTTCAATTCTCTTTATATACAGAAGATCAGTTTAGTACATAATACGTAAAGATTTCAATAGTTTGCTCTCACATAGGGACACAAAGTGAAAAACACTATTGGAGTACTGGTTATAGTATTAATTCACAATGTACAGCACATTAAGGACAGAGATCCTACATGATATTTTTTTAAAAAATTGATTAATTGCCCTTTCCCTATTAAATGGTCTTGGCGCCCTTATTGAAAATATTTTGAGAGTTTTCATCAAATATATATTTCTAAGCTGTCTCTTCTATTCCTTTGGTTCATGCATGTCTATCTTAATGTCAGTACCATACTGCTTTGAATACTGAAGTTTCTAATTAAGTCTTGAAATCGAGAAGTATAAGGGGAGCCGGCACTGTTGTGTAGCGGGTATAGCCACTGCCTGCAGTGCTGGCATCCCATATGGGTGCCAGTTCGAGTCCTGGCTGCCCCACTTCCAATCCAGCTCTCTGCTATGGCCTGGGAAAGCAGTGGAAGATGGCCCAAGTCCTTGGGCCCCTGCACCCAAGTGAGAGACCCAGAAGAAGCTCCTGGCTCCTGGCATCGAATTGGCACAGCTCCAGCCATTGCAGCCAATTGGGGAGTGAACCAGCGGATGGAAGACCTCTCTCTCTGCCTCTCCTTCTCTCTCTGTGTAACTCTTTCAAATAAATAAATAAATAAATCTTAAAAAAAAAAAAAAAGTATGGGCCCTCCAGCTTCATTGTTCTTCCTCAATGTCATCTGAGCTGTTCAGGTTCCTTTGTGATTTCAAGAAATGTAGGATTCTTATCCCTTTTTTTTCCCAAGAAGATAACTTGCATTAGAATTTTTATAGAGATTGCATTGATTATGTAGATTGCTTTTGTTCATTTGAAAAGCAGAAGTATAGAGAGAGAGAGAGAGAGAGAGATCTTCCACCTGCTAGTTTACTCCCCAAATGGCAGCAACTGCCAGGGCTGGGCCAATCCAAAACTAGAAGCCTGGAATTTCTTCTGAGCCTCCCAGGTGGGTGCAGGGGCTCAAGTACTTGGGCCATCTTCTGTTGCTTTCCTAGGTGCATTAACAGGGAGCTGGATTGGAAGTGGTTTAGCCTGGACTCAAACAGGTGCCCCTATGGGATGTGGGCATTGCAGGCGATGGTTTTACCCACTACACCACAACACCAACCCCTATTATGGACATTTTTGACAATGTTGAGTCTTCTAATCCATGAACAGAAGATGTCTTTCCATTTAATGTGTTCAATATATTTCACCAAAATGTTGTATTTTTTAATGTACAAGTCTTTTTGCTTCCTTGGTTAATTTTATTTCTAAGGAATTTTCACTATTTCAAGCTATTGTAATTGGAATTGTTTTTTAATTTTCTTTTCAGATTGTTCATTGTTAATGTATAGAAACACAACTGATATTTACATGTGAATTTTGTATCCTGCAACTTCACTGAGTTGATTATTATTTTTTATTTTTTATAAAGCTTTTATTTAAAGAATATAAATTTCCAAAGTACAGCTTATGGATTACAATGACTTCCCCCCCATAACTTCCCTCCCACCTGCAACCCTCCCCCCTTTCCCGCTCCCTCTCCCCTTCCATTCACATCAAGATTCATTTTCAATTCTCTTTATATACAGAAGATCAGTTTAGTACATATTACATAAATATTTCAACAATTTGCCCTCACATGGCAACACAAAGTGAAAAATACTGTTGGAGTACTAGTTATAGCATTAAATCACAATGTACAGCATATTAAGGACAGAGATCCTACATGATATATTTTTTAAATTGATTAATTTTCTATGCAATTTCCAATTTAACACCAAGTTTTTTTTTTCATTTACAATTATCTTTATATACAGAAGATCAATTTACTATATACTAAGTAAAGATTTCATCAGTTTGCACCCACACAGAAACACAAAGTGCAAAATACTGTTTCAGTACTAGTTATAGCATTACTTTACATTGGACAACACATTAAGGACAGATCCGTCATGAGACGTAAGTACACAATGACTCCTGATGTTGATTTAACAATTTGGCACTCTTGTTTATGGCGTCAGTAATCTCCCTAGGCTCTAGTCATGAGTTGCCAAGGCTATGGAAGCCTTTAGGGTTTGCCGACTTGGATCTTATTCAGACAGGGTCATAGTCAAAGTGGAAGTTCTCTCCTCTCTTCAGAGAAAGGTACCTCCTTCTTTGATGGCCCCATTCTTTCCACTGGGATCTCACTCACAGAGATCTTTCATTTAGGTCTTTTTTTTTTTCCAGAGTGCCTTAGCTTTCCATGCCTAAAATATTCTCATGGGCTCTTGAGCCAGATCCAAATGCCTTAAGGGCTGATTCTGAGGCCAGGGTGCTATTTAGGACATCTGCCATTCTATGAGTCTGCTGTGTGTCTCGCTTCCCATGTTGGATCATTCTCTCCCTTTTTCATTCTATCAGTTAGTATTAGCAGCCACTAGTCTTGTTTGTGTGATCCCTTTGACTCTTAGACCTATCAGTGTGATCAATTGTGAACTGAAATTGATCACTTGGACTAGTGAGATGGCATTAAATTTTGTATCCTGCAACTTCACTGAGTTGATTATTTTAAACAATGTTTTGTGGAATCTTTGGGATGTTCTACATATAATATTATGTCATCTGTGGATGGAAAATACTTTATTTCTTTCAAATTTGAATATGTTTTATTTCTTTTTCTTTACTAATTGCTCTAGATAAGGTTTTTAATATTATGTTGAAACTTGCAAAAATATGAATTATTCTTTTTTTAACTGATGTTGGAGGAAACATTTTCAGGATTTGATAATTGAGTATATTAGCTGTGAGTTTCTTGTATATAGTATTGATGATGTTGACATAGCTCTCTAATAACACTAATTAGGTTGGTGTTTTTATTATGAAGTTCTTTTGAATTTGTTGAATGCTTGTTCCACATCAATTAAGATTATCCACATTGTACTAGTTGGGTCTTTCTACTTACTTTCCTCACCAAATACTCAAAGAGCAAGCTTGCCAAATAAACAGTGACTGCACGCTTGAGTCCACTGTTGCTGCACAGTGGGTTAAAATATCACCTGTAACCCTGACACCTGATATGGCACCGTTCGAGTCCCGGCTGCTCCACTTCTGATATAGCTCCATGCTAATGTGCCTGGGAAAAGTAGTCGAAGATTGCCCAAGTCCAGAACGGAATTCTAGGCTCCTGGCTTCAGCCTGGCCCAGTCCCAGCCATTGTGTCCATTTGGGGAGTGAACCAGTGGATGGAAGATCTCACTTTCTCTCATACACTCTCTGTCTGCACCTCCATCTCTTTGTAATTCTGGATTTCAACTAATAAAATAAAATAAATCTTAAAAAAATCTACACTGACACCTGCTGATTTTCACTTTCCATGCCCAGTATTGTGTCAGGTAAATTTTCTAGTATAAAATCTAATAAAATAGATCAACATGAATCATCCTTTTCACCTCTCATTACCAAGGAATTTTTCTATTCCACCTCTTTGCCAAACAGCTAAAACAAATTGTATAGATGTATATGTAAAAGGACCCCCATGTAAGTTAACAAGTCCGATTCTGTCATTTTACTAATAAAGAAACCAAGATCCTGAATACTTTCACCAAAAGGCTAGGTACCAAACCAGTCAGATATTCAGGATTCTCCATCTTTGACTGTTCTGATAGTTTGAAAAATTCATATATACATGCCTTTAATGAACTGTACAGCTACATATAGTAACTATTCAGATTAATATAATTTAATAGTGATGATTTATATCTGAGATAAATGGAACAATTGCTAGTTATTAAACTGTTCTTAGAAAATATTAGCCCTTTTTGGTTACTACTGATAGTGTAACTATAGTGTTTGGTCTTGATCTTGAGGATAACTGATTTGAAGTTGCTACCCTTATGGATGTTCTTTGCCCACTGCAAAAACAAAAATGTTGAATATGATTATATATTCAATCTTTTATTGTGTTTTTAACTTCTAAATCATCATGTGTTTTCTAAAGATTTATTTATTGATTTGAAAAGCAGAGTGGCAGAGTATGAGAAAGTGAAAGAGATCTTCCATCTGTTGGTTAACTCCCAAAATGGCCACAACAGCCAGGTCTGGGCCAGGTCACAGCCAGGAGCTAGGAACACCCTGAGGACCTCCCACATGATTGGCAGGGACCCAAGTAATTGGGCCATTAACTGCTGCTTTCCCAGGCTTATATCAGGAAACTGGATCAGAAGTGGAGCAGCCAAGATGCAAACTGTCTCTATAATGTGATATGCTGCTGTCCTGGGCAGCTGCTTAACCCACTACACCACAATCATCATGTTTTTATTTCCTTCATTCTGTTAATGTGTTATATTACACTGATTCACTTTCATGTTGAATTATCCTGAAATTCTAAGAATAATTTCATCCTTTTTATAGTGTATGATCATTTTAGGATGTTGCTAAATTC